>PIJE02000340.1:223641-243641 GCA_002895965.2 Coryphaenoides rupestris
CTCCCTCTCTCCCTCTCCCCCTCTCTCTCTCTGCTTGTGAGTTTATGGAATAGGTTTTTTATAGTGCTATTTCCTTCATTATGTTCAGACCTGTAGAGACAGAGAGAGATAGAGAGAGAGCGAGAGAGAGGGGGAGAGAGAGAGAATCACAAGTTGTTTTTCCTCACTGATCTTCTCATATCATTAATTCCCCTTACGACTAGAGACTGGCCAGAAGCCAGAGAATTCTAAATCTGTAAGCAGTAAATTGTGTCGCGGGGTGGAAAAATCTATTAGATGTTGGAGCATGCCTTGAATTTGAATGGAGGGGGGGGGGGGGGGGGGGGGGGGGAGAGATAGAACGAGGGAGAAAGAAAGAGAGAGAGAGAGAGAGATGAGAGATCCAGGATGTCAGATACAAGAGCGGAATAAAGGAAGGTCTAAAGAGAGAAAGCGTTGTTTTTTTTAAACAGGGAGAGGCAAGGGAGAGAGAGTTATATCAAGAGAAAGGATGAAAAGAGAGAGAGAGAGAGAGAGAGAAAGAGAGGAATTATTTGCATATTGAGAGACAGAAGCGTACCGATGCAGATATTCCCTCCCCCTAGAGCCGCCGCATTGTAATCAAACGTAGCTTCTGCAGATATAGCTACATTCATTAATAATTGGTGTTCTTTTAATTCTGGAAGGTTACATTGTGTGTGCGTGCGCATGTGTGTGTGTGTTGCCGTGTGTTGCCGTGTGTTGCCGTGTGTTGCCGTGTGTTGCTGTGTGTTGTACACGTGGGAGGTTTTGAGTGGTATGGGAACTGGTGGATGGTTAAACAATGAGAATGCCTCCGAGGAAATGAGGATCTCTGTCACTCCATTAGCCGGGTCTGAAACAACAGCTGTCTCTGCTCTCGATTAGTCATGCCTGCAACAACTAGTATTGATGTGACCTCTGCGACCAACCTTAAAGAAGAGGTGCAAGGAATGTAGGAAGGGCTTTTTGTTGTTGTTTGTGTTGCTTATTCCAAAGCCTTTCCGTGCCTCTGTGCACTATTTATGTGGCGTTTTTAATTATTTGACGAGCAAAGGCCTCTCTGAGTAACCTATTACTTTTACAACACTTGATCTGTCCTTTGTTATGAAATAAATTGTCCGCCACTTAACTGTTACTCGTTGCTATGGTATCCAGCAGCCACCAGCCATTCACCAGAACTCTGTATAACAAAAATTAGAATTACAATTATTATTTAGTAAATCCTAAAAGCTTGCCGATATTACGGCATGTGTGGGTGTGTTCATGTCGTCCCATTTAGTATACCACACGTAATATATTCATTTGATTTATTAATTTGCATTATTCATGATTATGATTTGTATCTCATTTAGTTGGCATCTCGTCCATCTGAGGTGCTAATTGTTTACTGTTTGAGCGTCGCATGTGTCTGCGATGTGTCACTGAAACGCAGCCACACAGACCCGTCCACATAGAGACTCCACGGAGGAGGAGGAGGGAGGAGGAGGAGGAGGAGGAGGGAGGAGGAGGAGGAGGAGGAGGAGGTGTCAGAGTCCTGCCACGGCGGGAGCAGCAGCAGCAGCAGCAGCAGCAGCAGCATCATTCACCATTGATGGTGAATCACGCAGATTGTACGTTTAATAACCCTGCGACGTTCGTCAGCGGCGGCCCCATCTGCTTTATGAATGCTTTATGAAAAAAACAAAAAACTCCCTTCACCTCGGGCTACTCAGTGTTTTTGGGCAGATCGACACACCTTTTTAAAGCCAGTGTTTAAAAAAAAAAAACCCCACAATATAATACTATCTTATGTTGTCCCCTCAAGGTGAAAAGAGTGAAAGCCGTGTTATCACATGCCCCAGTTAAGAGTTAAAGGGGAATTTGCCCCTTTTTTCAACAGGCTTTGTATCATTTTAATGTGGGTCGGTAAATGCAAGGGAACAATGTTTACCTTATCCTCCGTGTTGCTCACACCAGATGCAAAATGCATCACCCGGGATCATCTTACCCCAACTCTGTCATTCACTTCAGATGAATGACAGGCGGGCGTTAGGGAGGGTTTCACACTACACACCCCTAACGTGGATAGATGGAGATAGGGGGTGAAAATCGACTACAGCTACCCTTTAAGTAGAACAATTGTCATGAATACATCTGGGACGTAAATCTCTTGCCGTGACTGGAAGGCTGTTTCTTTTGAGACTTTATTTGCGCTAACTCATCAATCAATCTAACCAGAGGTCTTTCTTGTTTCGTTCACGTTCATGTATATTCATGTACTTTGCCGCGTTTAAAAACACTGATTCCATGGCTGTATAACAGGGATAGGCAGGATGTTTTTACTGCGAATGTGTTGCAATGTATTTTTCTTGATGACGACACACACCCTTTGGTGGTGTTGCGTGTTGCGCGTTTTGCATCACATTCAGTGACGCTACTAAGAATCACGTTCTCCCAAAGACGAAGCCGGGGTGTTTGCGAAACAGTCGAATCAAAGCGATTACCCACGGAACAACCTTTCTGTTGTGCCTACACGTTGCCTTTGTTGAGAGCAAAATTATTAAATCCCATTTGAATCAAGCGCAGTGAAATAAAATAACACCCCCACCCAAAAAAACTAAAACATTTCCTACCGAGTAGCGCATATCAGCGCTTTAAATAAGCCTAAATATTAGCACAAGCATCCGCCGGAGTATCTCCCAGGCTATATGAGCTATGAGGGATAAATAGAACAGCAGATCAGTGTTTAGAAACAGCAGAGGTCATGTGTTTCCCCCGCAGTGAAAGGTAATTGCAATGGGGCTTTGATAGATTCCACAGCTTTGTGGAAGCAATGTGCGAGTAAGACTGCAGTGTGTGTGTGTGTGTGTGTCTGTCTGCGTGTGTGTGTGTCTGTGCGTGTGTGTGTGTCTGCGCCCAAGACACACACACAATCTTGGCTAGCATACCTGCTTGGCTGCTGATAATTATAATGTGAGTCCTCATAATTATGAGTCCTCATAATGACTACTTCAGCTCAAACAAGAGAAAAGACCCAAAAAAAAATGAAAAGTGAGCCATGTTGCGTGGATGTAAAATGACGCAGGTTCTTCACGCCGGGTTCGCTATTATGTTCAGTGTTCTCAGTGCCTTTTTTTTTTTCCGTGGGTGACTTACTTTGATTCATAGAGTGCCGTGGCAGTTTGGCGGGCGACGTCTTGGCACGTAACAATAGATCATTCTGTGGCCCCGCGCTCCGTCCTCCCTGCCAACCCTTTCACTCTGTTCCCTTGTTACACGCCCAAGTCTCGGCCTACCTGACGGGGGATAGGGCACTCACTGGGCCCCCGATCTGGTGGTGGTGGGGTGGGGGGACCTGTTGACACCCTCACTGTGTCAAACGATAATGTTCTGATATAGAGCCGGTGGGGGGGGGGGGGGGGGGGGGCTGGGGAGGGCCAGACAGACAGCCTCATGGGGTTCACGGATAAAGCGCTTCACCGACGTGGTTTGTTATGCGGACAGCACGTCATGAATATGTGTAGATGAGAATGTGTTCATGTCTCTAAATAGATAATATAAATATATATATATATATCTAAATGTAGATATATATCCCTATCTCGCTCTCAAATCAGAAATCAGAGGCAGCTTTATAGCGTTAGGTTTTGCAAACAAGGAATGTGCTTTTGTGAAATTGGTGCATAACATTGAACATTAAACAGAGTAATAATATAGAAATTCAAAAAATTATGTGTGTTAATGTAACGCAGTAGTGTCCATGTGGGGTGGGAGTCAGTGGGGTTAAAGTAATAACGTTAATATAACGTATAGTATCGTGTCCACAGTGGGTGGGAATCGGTGGGGGATCAGTGGGGCCCCGGGTCTCTCATATACAGTTATTATATATAGTTATTTATATACACAATATACTGTATATATATGCACACTATACTATATATACAAGTATATATAGTGTGTGTGTGTGTGTGATGTAGACTGCTAAACATACACTGCATTAGCTTGATTATTGGTTTCACTTGTGTTTGATATATCCTCTCTGCTAATGCGGTATTAATATATTAATATAATGTTGGCTTGTGGTAATGAAAGAACATTGGCACGCCATTATTAGCATATTTAATGACATGGCAGAGCTCGCGGCTTGGAGAGGGTTCTCTCAAGACCGTCGAGGAGTTAAATAATTACTAAAGCAGATTGTTCCGGCTTGTAAAGGCAACAGTGTTTTTCTTTCCTTTTCTTTTCGTTTGGACGCACCTCACACACACACACACACATACACGCACGGCATGTAATCACAACTGCGTTCACAGCTCGGTGTATTCATCCCAGAATCCTCGGCTTTCTTTTGTCTTCCGTCTGTCTTGTCTGTCTCTCGTCTGCCTGTCTGTCTATCTGTCTGTCTGTCTGTCTGTCTGTCTGTCGTCGGCAGCGCATTAGGCCTATGTCCAAACGACGGCACAATGGCTCCCGATGCAAGCAGATGGCGACGGGCTTTTAATGACATATTTCTGTATCTGTATCTCATCCTCTAAGCCACGCCATAAAGCCCAGCCTCTCCTCAGAGAGCACTCTAGCCGCGATCATATGCTGCGAGTGTCACTACCCCCCCCCCCCCCCCCCCACCCAGCTAAATAAATCCCATGTAAATTGGGTATTGTGTTGGAGGTAATTATCGAAAAGGAGTTCCAGTTGGCTTACCTCGGCCCACTGTTTATTTAAAGCCTTTTTCCTGCTCCTCCATACAGATCCGCTGATAGGTAGGCCGAGGGAGAGAGCGAGAGAGAGAGAGAGAGAGAGAGAGAGAGAGCGGGAGAGAGAGAGAGAGAGAGAGAGTTCTTATATAATGACAGGAATTCACAATAGAGTCCTGCTGAATGACAAGCCCGCCCCCACCTCCCCCCACCCCCTAACCATTCCCCTGTTACAGTTTTACCAATGGGAAACACACGTCCTAAATAGGCCTCTAGTATTTCTGTTTCGTCCACCCCCCCCAGCCCCCTCCTCCTTCAGTTTTTTTTTCTTTTTACTCCATTCTCTTTCTTAAAGAACATTAAATCATATTTCCTCTTTGGGCTGGCAGTACACGCCCTTAGAAACCACTCTGGGTTGATAATGGGGCCGGGGGCTTTAAGGAAATACACACGGCAACTTTGATCTGGAATGACATGTCATTCTTTCGCCTGACCCAATTCCCAATCTCCCGATAAGATGTTTTTTCCCCTCCCTCCCTCCCTCCCTCCCTCATCTCCTCTCCTCTCCTCTCCCTCCCCTCCCTCTCTCTCCTTTCCCTCTAACCTTCTCGTGGAATTTGTTCAAATGGGAACTGGCTGTTCCATTAAAGATACATTTAAGGGCAAACACGTCATGCGTTTTATTCAGAGGGAGGAGGAGGTTATGTTTGCAGCAAAGAAAACAATTGTGGTCCGCCTTAAGACTGGCTGAAGACCCCGGTTTAATAAAGTACATGATATTGTCCCTTCCCCTCTGTCTCTTTCTGTGTGTTTCTGTTTCTGTTTATGTGTGTGCGTGTGTGTGTGTCTGTGTGTGTGTCTGTGTGTGTGTGTGTGTGTGTGTGTGTGTGTGTGTGTGTGTGTGTGTGTCTGTGTGTCCCTGTGTTTGTGTGTGTGTGTGAGACAAGTGCTGCTGTCCCAGATCCTAGTTGTCGTACTGCGTCGCGCCGGGCTCTGTGACAAATGAAAAGTGGCCCTCCTGTCCTATAAGTTTCTGCGTTATCACCTCTGTGTAGAATTAATTCAGCCTCAAGGGCCGTCGAGATATTGGACGGACTCGGTGTTGTTGTGAAACATAAATAAGAAGAAAGGAAAAATTAGAAGGAGCCACATTTTGTATTAACTGCCTGTAATGTTCCAACCGTGTGATGTTTGCTATTTCTTTTAGGTGTTGCCAAAGCAGCTTGCTCGCTTTTTTTTATTCTTATTTTTTTTTGTGGTAACTCTGCGGCTGCTCGACTTCACAGAGAGCATATTCGCTGCCCTTCAAAAACACACACACCAGCAGTTGGCCATTAGACAATGCCTCGCTCTGGAGCAGAAAGTGAATCTGTCAGGGCGCAATGGGAGAACAGCATGTTGATTGTCAGCGCTGCTTTCAACAAACCAGTGTGTTGCTCATCTTTAGTTACAGTCCTGGCTCTATATTGGCTCTCGCCGGCCGCCTGTAACCCCGCGGTAATCACATTGCAGCTCTGAATTCCCAACACAGCACAAACAATATCTTAATATCGGGACGAGACCGCACTAAGCCCCCGGGGATCGCTCCGAGAGCTCATTTATAATGAGCCTTTTTAAAGCGCTGTTTGTTGTCGCTTTGGTTGTTGGCGTTTGTCATACAGTAAAGAGAACCAATTTGGGGCTTTTTGAATCATTTGGTTATGTTTAACAGGAGCTATTAAATGCAAAGTTTTCAATCTGGCGATCAATAAAGCAGGCAGCTGACTCTGGCCCGGCGCCAGATGCATTAGGGCCGCTAGAGACCGTTGCTAGGGAGCGGAGGCTGCTTGGGGGAAAGAATGTTTAATGTAATAGAATCACATCAATCAACCGACGGAAAGTGCTTGTGTTTTCTTCCTCTTCTTCTTCTTCTTCTTCGTCTTTTTCTTCTTCTTCTGCCTCTCGTCCTTGTCTCCTCCTTCCTAGATCTTCTTTCACTCCCGCCGTCCTCTGCTGCGAAATAAGTAAAACCATTCGATATGGGTGTGGGTGTGGGCTCGTGGAAATATGCTGTTGTCCTTTGATGTTTACGACCACCCCCCCCCCCCCCCACCCGACAACCGCCAGATTATTGCAGATGGAATTTAAAGGAAGTTAGTAGGGAGTTGCTTTTTGCGTGTGAATGTTGATTTCTTCTCCCCTGCGACTGTACACATGTGTATGTGTATGTGTATGTGTATGTGTATGTGTATGCGTGTATGTATGTACACGCCAGCGCAGCCACACGCAATGTTGTGCAGTCCTCGTTCTCTCGTCTAGCATAGCCGCGTGTCCTACATTTCCGTCTGCTGCATACTTGAATCAATGAGACGAAAAATTACAGAAATACTTTTTTCTCCTTCTTCTTCTTCTTCTCTTCTTCTTCTTCTTCTTCTTCTTCTTCTTCTTCTTCTTCTGCTGCTGCTGCCCCGCCCCAACTGAAATGAAGCAGGCACTTCAGTGCTTGACCATAATTAAGAACAGGAGCCAACATGCATTGCGCTCTCTCTCTCTCTCTCTCTCTCTCTGTACTCTATCCCTCCCTCTCTCTACCCTCTCTGTACAGTTTCAATAGAACATTTCCTCTGGGTGCTTGTGCCCTTTTGTGGGAATATGATTCCCCCCCCCCCACCGCCCCGCTCCCTCCGCTCTTTAAAGCGTTAGCGGCGCACAAGACATGCTTTGTGTGTGTACGTGAAAGCCCTGGTATCTCTTAACCGCTCTTGTGTGTGTGTATGTGTGTGCACGCCCCCCCCCGCACCCACCCACGCCAGTGCGGTTGATGGTTGAGATTATGGACAGAGGAAAGACGAGTCGATGCCTGTGTGTGAGTGATGTAGTTGCTGTTGACTGACTGACTGACTGCCGGCTGCTTGCCACTTGCCTCGTTCTAAGACGCGGTGCGTAGCCTTTGAACACAATTATTATTACGCTGATGTACGAGCGGCGAATGTAGTGACACAGTGCGACTTCTGCTTCATTTATAGCCGTTGGGATTATTGATGGCAAATCTTCTGGCGTGATTAATGGAAATGGTTTTTTTACACACACACTCACACACACGCAATTAGTGACATTCTGCTCTTCCATTTGTTGGGTTCTGTTCATTTTTTTACTTTTGTAATATTATTTATTTAAATCAAGTCGTAGTCACGCATAGCTCAGTGGAACTATGAATCACCCGAATTAAATCAAGTGGCTTTCAGGAAAACACAATGTCCCCTCTCTCCGCTCCCACGCCTCATCGGCATTCAGTGTCATGTCGACAGACGCTGTTGTTGTGTTTACATTTGGTCAGGTTCCAATAACATGGACGCCCGTGTCGTCGTCAGCGCGTCATCATCATCGCAATGCCCCGCCGCCTGCTGCTGCTGCTGCTTCTTATGTAGCCCCCCGTCTCAGTGTCCTGGTTGGGGGGGGGGGGGAGTGGGGAGAGAGAGAGAGAGAGAGAGGGAGAGGGAGGGAGGGGGGGGATGAATTGGAGATGTGTTATATGTTATGAGAGAGAGTCTAAATGGAAACAGGGCCACCGCTCTCAGATCAATACTGAGCACAGGAGCCTTGAGAGAGAATATCAAACGGCAGTCTTTTCCCCACTCTCTCTCTCTCTCTCTCTCTCTCTCTCTCTCTCTCTCATCCCCCCTCTCTCCCTCACTCTCTCTCTCTCATCCCCCCTCCCTCTCTCTCTCTCTCTCTCTCGCTCTCTCATCCCCCTCCCTCTCTCTCTCTCTCTCTCATCCCCCCTCCCTCTCTCCCCCTCTCTCTCTCTCTCTCTCATCCCCCTCCCTCTCTCTCTCCCTCTCTCTCTCTCTCTCCCTCTCTCTCTTCAGCCACTCCAATAAACATACAGTATATATAAATAAATAAAAGAAACAGAGAGAGAGAAAGTATGAGAAAGGGAGGAAAAAACGCCCCAAAAAACCAAAACAATATGAATCTGACATTATTTGCGGAGGGTTACTTACTTTGCCATTCCTTACCCATGAGCCGAACGTCCCCCCAGCCGGGGGGAAGTTGTACAATTCCGCATTCAGGCAGATAATGTGGAAATGTTGACAACAGCACATTTTAGCCCAGCCAGTGATTTAAGAATGACAGCGGGCGACAGAAAGCAGGACAGTTATATATTTTCTTCTCCTGTTTTTTTGTTTTTTTCCCTCCTTGCTGTGAAACAGTAAGAGATGACTGCCCCCCCGCCCCCACCCCCTCCGCCTGGGAATTCTGGTCATGGAGTTCATGGCCCTAATTGATTATTTCATAAGCTCTGTTTAAAGTAAAGAGATACAGTGTACGTCGATGCAATTGTTGTTGGTTGTTTTTCACCGAAGCCTGGCCGTATTACATTCTCACAATGGGATATTTAGAGAGGAGTAGTGCTATAGGATAATAAAACGGAATGGAACACACATTTACTGAATGCACGACTCAATAAATAGACCACCTTTTCACAGCAGGAAAAACACAGGTGTACCCAGAGTTGCCATTATTAATAGTACTTAGCATTGTTTATGTAGATGTTGGTAATGCACTCAGAATGGAACGTCTGCTCTTATCCCAGCTATTATGCAGACAACCTTGCAATTATGAAACTCGTTCTATTAACCTCGTAACTATGAATGCTTGAAACCTGCTCTATTCTTATCTTTATGTACCACAGTGATATATTGCTGTCTCCTTCAGCAAATGTACTCTGTCGCTTTGGATAAAAGCGTCTGCCAAATGCCCTCAATGTAAATGTAATGTGTATCTCATAACATTAATGATGGGTCCGTGTGATTTAGGTCACCAGTAGAGACACAACTAGTCCAGTCAATATACATGAACCATGCTGGTGCTGAGACAGACAAACATTAAGATGACAGGAACAGGAAGTTACTTTACCCTGCTATTGATGATCTGTGAAAAGGGTAATTTTCCTAACCTTATATATATATATATATATAACTATGATATTTCATCTTGTTCGGGTTGAGCGGCTGCTCGAGGTGTAAATAATGATATGTCATAATGAATGTTTCTCATTGCATGTGGCGCGTTGTGAGATTCGACGTAATAGACTGCAGATGCGATAAACATACAGCGCATCGTCTAATGTTCAATCTGTGTAATTACACCAAAATCCTGCTTGCTTTTGTTTGTGTAGGTAAAATCCTGCTCTTCTCTGTTTCGCTATCATCGCGTTGTGCCTCCTCTCCCCTGCTGCTCTCTATGTATTGATTAGACACTGGCGAGAGGCAGATCATATCTGTCCGCTTGGACTATATATATATAGACGATATATTAAAAAACAACAACTGGAGAATAGAGGCTAATAGCAGAACATAACATAATTCTATCGTGGATCGTTTTTTAAAAAAAAAAAGAGAGAGAGAGAGTTGAAGCATATTCTAGATTCTAAATTGTAGACAGATAGATAGATAGATAGATAGATGGATAGATGGATAGACAGATAGACAGATAGACAGATGGATAGATGGATAGATAGATAGATAGATTCTGCTTCAGATCCTGTTGTGTTGGACCGTTACTTTTACACCGAGAAAGCCTTCTGGTTTTCTTTTTGTATTATTATTAGTTTTATTATTATTATTATTCAGTGTCTGAACTTGATTGAGTTTCCAGCATTGGACTGAATAGCACTAACTTCAGCTGTCCAGTGAAGTGTTTATGACCCCCGACAACGCTGTAGTTTATGAGGTCAGCAGCTTTTACAAGACGCGGACCCTCCAACATAATCTGCTGCCACCACAGCTGTTTGATCCACTCACTGCTGTGTGTACCACTGTCCCCTAGAGGGGATGTGTGAGGGAGGATATCAGAGAGAGAGGAGCGGAGAGAAGGGAGAGAGAGGGAGCGGGAGAGAGGGAGGGAGAGGGAGCGAGAGAGAGGGAGCGAGAGAGCGAGAGAGAGAGAGAGAGGGAGAGGGAGAGACAGAGAGAGAGGAAGAGAGTGGGGAGGTAAACTAAATACACAGAAAACAAAAAGTAAATGAAAAGAATGGCGGAGAGGATATGTGAGAAATGCGTGGAATGGGAGACATGGGGGTTAAACTGCAACAGAGGAATACTCACACCAAGAGCCGCAAAAGTCAAAGCTACGTGAGCCAGTATGTTCACTTTTACAGCCAACATAGCACGCCGTGTGTGTGTGTGTGTGTGTGTGTGTGTGTGTACATCGCATGCGGCATATAAGACGGAGAGGACGACGTCGTAACACAAACACGCACGCTTACACACACGTACAGAAACATCCGACAAGGTGACCGGGTTCACCATGCTGCATGTCACACACACACACATGCTCACACACGTTGGGTACAGTTATTAATGCCTCTCGGCGCCATCTTTAAATTGAACCTAATCAAGTGAAATGATGTGATGGTGGTCTGAAGGGAGCGAAAACGAGAGAGAGAGAGAGACAGAGAGAGAGAGAGAGGAGAGAGAGAGAGAGAGAGGCGGAGAGAGAGAGAGGCGGAGAGAGAGAGAGAGAGAGAGAGGGGCGGAGAGAGAGAGAGAGACATATGACAACGGGTGTATTTTGTGACGACCTCGTGTGTTGTACATGTGTATGTGTCTTTGTGTGTGTGGTTGTGAGTGAGAGTGTGCAATTGATGCTGTTGATAAACTTGACTGGCATCTGGGGAGACGTTTCAATCATCTTTCTCTTTTGAAGTGAAGTGTAGTCGTGGCCCTGGTGACTTAACTCGAAGACCACCGCGGCTAGCAGGCAAAATGGGGGTCACTTCCATTTTCTTCCATTATTTTCATAATAATAACAGACAAAATCTGCAAATTAATATTGAGTTCAACGTTGCATTAAGAGCCGATAATACAACACATGATACAAATCAATTATTAATTCTCAAGCCCTCCGTATTTTCATTTACGTGTGACTTCATGGCACGGTTTGCACTTGAACTATAGATGACGTGAAAACAATTGCACACATCATTTTGCCCTCCATGCTGGAGCAGTCTATATATATATGTACTTGCCTGTATATATATTGCCTATATATATTGCTTGCCTGTGCTCAGCACTTTGACCCGTGGACACATTGGATGAGACTGGATTGTGTTTTCTCTCTCGCCGTCACCGGTTTAGCGTTTAGCGATTCCACACAGACCAGTAGCATTCTTTATGGTTTCAAGATGCCGCCTTGAAGCACTCTGAGACTCCAATTAGTCTGACCTTTAAAACTAACTAAGCATGCCGTTAGAGGACTACTTCCCACATACTTGGAATGCCAATGCAAATATTAGACAAAGTTTTTGGTACAGAAGGACACGGCTGTATTCTAGTATTCATAGCGCATATTTTTGTGTTGGGTAGGCAAGGTATGCAGTATCACATGTACAGAATCAGACACGACGTGGTGAATGTCATGTCTTTATACAGTTATATATCTGTACGTTATATATGTCATATATGACATTAAGCTATTTGTGGATAAATACAAAAACGTGTTGACACACATGGGGTTGTTGTCATCTAATTTAATGCATAATCTGCCATTTTAAATTCACAATGTTGACATATTATAAGGTTTACTTTAACAAGGTCAGCAGTCTTCGCATAATCCCTGGACCATGGAGACCATCTCACACCACACACACACGCACACACCGAGGATTCTTTCACCTCACCTCGAACCGCTTGTTAAAGTGTGTCCCACTAAGGTGTGAGATTTTAGACTGTTTCTTGACATTTTATCTTCGCTCACCCCCCCGCCCCAAGGCAATGCATAGCATTCACTCCCCGAGCATGCAGTCCTCTTACTATCAACTAAGTGGGCATTAACGGCTCCATTCAATCCAATTCTGTGAGCCCGTACTATAGTGCTGAGAATGGGGAGGTGGAAGGAAGTAAATCTAAACGCCTCTCAAAGCTTTATTGGAAACGGAGCTGCCGTCTCAGATGCTGTTTCTTTTCGACTCCATTGCCCAAGCCTTCACCTGACCTGCTTTGGCGCAAACCCACGAGTGCGTGAAGGGAATCGCGACGAGGTGTAAATGTCTTGATTCGCCATCATCCATTAGGGATGTGTTTTACCGCGAGGGACCAGCAGGCTTGTTATATATACACGACGCACAACAATGCATTAAAATTAAATTGACACCCTTGTCCCTTTCGGGGCATCTAAGGTCTGCCTCAGGGGGCCTTCGTCAGGAGACGATGCGCACACACAAAAGCATTGGAATAGGAGGGAGATTGTGTTCCTCTGGCTTCAGTGTCCAATTTATTTGGCCCCGTAGTCACGACGACAGCCGAAAGACTGATGTTGGAAGCAAACAGCTAACCAGCGCAGTCAATCCGTCAATTAAAATGTGGTTGAGTGTAGTTAAAGTAAGCGGTGAAGAAACATCAACAGTATATTTGGCTACTACTACTGCTAAAGTGTGACTTTCACACATTTGTAAATCGTTTTTAAGGATTTGGACGATTTTAAGAGTCTGATGTGCCAATGGTTCTGAATTATGTTTGTTTCTTTCCCATCTCTTCTTTACTCTCTTCTCTCTCCAGGCCACGAAGAGGATGGACCCAAGGTTCTGGTCCTCAGCTACCCACAGTACTGCCGCTACCGATCGGTCCTGGCTCGACTCAGCGGCCGGCCGTCCTCCTCGGCGCTGCTCGCCGACCACACGGTGTTGGCGCTGGGCGGTATCGCCGCGCTGGGGGCCAACACCAGGGTCCTCTACTGCCGGGACACCTTCGAACACCCCGTGCTGCTGCAGAACGAGAGCATCTGCGATGAGTTCGGTGAGTGAGCATCTTTTTGGTGTCCTGAAGGCCCCTCGCCCGTTGCAGGGTACTGTGGAGGGTCTTAAGACTTCCGATTTCACCGCTCCCTGTGGAGTCGGAGGGGCAAGGATTAGATTTTTTTATCAGGCAAGTTCTCGGACTACACTGGCAACAGCCAATGGGATTTGAGATCAAGAACGACGTCAGTTTTTAAACTGTTTGCTGGATGTATGGATTTACAGTATATGTGTGGACACTTCACCCGACAGCAAGGCAAGACTGATCGTCAAGACCAGTCGTTTAGTGTGTACCTGTGAAGTTGGCCGTGACTTGTTGCGTTGTAGAGAGCAGCTGTTAGCAATCTTAGCATCCTAGCTGGCGGGGACCAAAAAGTGTCGTAATCGTGGCACTTTGCGCGCAGGACCAATGTCAATTAGTCGTGTTTCCGCACTGCTCTGATATATTTAAACTCTGCAAGCACTGCGAGTCCATGGCATCGTTACAGTGAAACGGCGACAGGGAATTTTGCGCCGCATCCTTAGCCTCTTTACTGTGCTTTAGCTTCCCTAGTGTCCGCTTCCTTGGGGCCCTTAGTTTTCCTAGATAACTGCCCCAGCATCCTTACCTTTTTAAAGTGTCATCAGCTCCTTGCCTTGTCCTTTATCGAATGGCTGCTGGGATTACGTTTTATTTAATCTTCTTTCTTTGTAATTTGTTGTTTTGTAGCTGCGAGTCAGTTAATATAAGTTAATATATGTGTGGAATTATAGCCTTAAAGTGTACACACTCCTCCGTCCCACCATGGGGGGAAAAAAAATAAAAAAAGGAAAACCACAGGCTATCAACGGCTGAATAATGAGGGATGATAATTTGAATTTGCTTCGGTGATGATACAAAGAAAACGCCATTGTCTCATAAATCACACTTTTTAGGAGCTGTGTTCTCCACAAAAAGGTTGTAGTACATCTTTCTTGTGACACTTCCTAAAGCATGAGTAATTGATGCATTTATTCTCATTTATGGCTGGTGTACTACTTCATTATACCAGCAGCTAACAGTATGCAACAATAGTCCGGGTGTGACGGCTTGGGCAACGCTGCAGCGCCACGCGGGAAGTGTAGTCCTGGGATGCAGCTGATTGCAGTGAGCCAAATAAAATCCATGACTTTAGAAGTTTATTTTGTATTAATTAAACTTTCAATGTATGACAGGTCTGGCATTTAAGCACTAACCTTAAAGGTCTTAAACCTAACTTCTAAATGACGAGGAGTTGCTGTTATTTAACTTTGACTGAACAAATCTTTTAACCGCTGATATAATTTGTTCAGACTTGCATTTTTCTTTGTTGTTCAAAGAGATAAATCCTGGGCAGAGATCCCTTTTGTCCTCTGCCTTTATTTTATTTGAGTCTCATTTGTTTGCGGTCTAAACCCTCCTTTCTCCGGGCCCAACGGTCGCCAAGACCAAAAACCACTTAAAGTTATTTCGGCAGAACAGCGCAGACTCTCGATCAATGCTCCTTTAATTGAGTTAATTATGGCCTGTAATTGGATTCAGTACAGTACTTGATAATTGCCAAACATTTGCAATAAAAGATTTTCCAATATGCTAATTGAATTCCAGTTCACCTCACTCTGGTCTTCCCCCCCAAAGAGCGCGGCTTTTGTTTATGGCCAAGACGATGACGACAAGTGACGACCACTCAAACAGGCGCGTTGTGCTCATGAAAAGCGTTCTGTGGTACAAGTGAGGAATTTGAAAGTGCTAGAACATGTCCGTCTGCTGTTCACAATGCCTTAACTGTATGTCATAAATCCCAAAATGTTATCAACGCCGAGCCGTGGCCAAACAATGGGACGACGTGATTCATCACGCTCCGTGTTTCCTCTCCCCTCCGCCGCTTCAACAGGCTTTTTGTTCAACGGCAAATTTCACATTCACAGTAATGGCCGCTCCGGTCAAAAGTAATTGTTTTTCTCTTCCTGTAAATTTGCCAGGAGGTAATTGGGGTGTTTTTTGTTGAAAGAGCAGCAGAGGTGACAACGAAAAAGGAAAACTGTTTAAGGCATCGGAAAATAAGTTATGAATAGCTACGCTAACATGCTGTGGCTGCCGTTGCTGATTCATTTTGCCACTTTGGTGTATTTTGACGTTCCTTTGTGAGTTTAAGCTAAAGGTTTATTTTCAGTGCTTGGAGGGGGAGGAGGGGGGTGGGGGGTGGGGGGGGCTATATACGTTGTGTTTTTGTTTTTATTTTTACCGTGGAGACCAACTTTTCAGCGCTACTTAAAGGGATTTAGCCTATGTGAATTAGGGCATATTTTCCCTGGCATGAATAGCTGCTATGTTTCTGATTGGCCTCAGAACAACAGAGGTCAATAATAAGAGCCCTGGCTCTGAGAAGTAAACTCAAGGTCTCCCTGTTCCCATCGTAGATGCAAAAATAACACATGCACGTCCACGCGCCCATGCACACACACACACGCACACGCACACACACACACACACACACACACACACACACACACACACACACACAAAGAGAGCGAGAGAGAGAGAGAGAGAGAGAGAGAGAGTATAAAGTCCCCTCTCCTTGGACAGGCCCCTCATGTAAAAGCAACGTTTGAAATACCATATTAAATCCACCTCTAGCGAGCTAAACACCGACCACATTGAACGAGTGAGCGGGAATAATAAACAGCTGTAAAATAAAAGGGTCTTTAAGCGGTCCCTGGGAGTGATTTCAGGGATGTTTCTACGCTTCACTCAATGCTAATTCTGACCTTTTGGATTCCGCCAAATCTACTGTGGCAGCCCTAATGGCCGTCCTCACGGCTCGACTAATTCATGAAAGTGTGTCAGGTTACCTCCGGGGGGGGGGTGGTGGTCGAGCTTGGGGGACACAAAAATTTTTTTGGAGGCCAGTCTGTTTGGTGGAGGTGGGGGGGAAACATGAGTTTATTTACGCACTAATGGTTGTCATTCCCCTGTTATTTGCTTTTGAACACATGTCGGGCACAGCGTTATTTTTTGAGTAGAACCAGAGTAGAACTCTTGTTCTCTTGTTTGCCTTTTGTTGTGTTTTGAAGTTCCAGTGGTGTGTTTTGGCGGAGAATACTATTTTGCTGGACTGCATCTGGGTGTTCAAAAGTGACTGCCATGACTTCATATTTGAGATTCCCGACATGTTCTTTTACGGTCTGGGTGTCGTGCCTTAACTTAGCCTGAAATAATTTCCTTTGTGTTTTGTACACGTCATAGCCCGTGACCTTGTGTGACGGTTTCTCTTTGAAAGAATAAAACAAATCACCTCTGAAATTGTGTCGCTCTGCTATATCTCATATGGAGCGTGATAAACTAGTTCCTCATTTCCAACTTAATCTGCCCACAACTGTTTTGCTAATGGAAGTTCACATGAGATTTGCGTCTCTCTTCTGCGGCCCATCTGCCAATAGCGAAACATCTCATCAAATTCATTCCCCACCCCCAGTTGCTTTTATACACCACAACAAAAGACGTAAAAAGTTCCCCGCAAATTGCTAGCGGAAATGGCGTGGGACGCTATGCCAGTCTGAGCCACACACACACACACACACATTCTGCCAAGACGTTGTGGACACAACGTCAGTCAATATTTGCTTGTTGTGTGGGAGATACTACCACTCACTGCCGTTAAAAGATTAGTGAATGAGATAGCAGACGATCAGCTCGAGATACTACACACCAGATCAATGCTGTCATTTCAAAAGCATTTCCTTTACTTTGCTCTTTGTGTCAGAAGTTCTCTGTGTGCGTTGAAAAAGAGATGGTTTTGTTATTCCATAGCCAGCTACACAAAACATCTTGTGAACGTTGTTGGCACGGCTTCCATACACAATACCGTTGGTACAAGGCTATTTGCAATAACAGTTGAGGAGGGGTTAGGGGATGAACAAAAGAAAGGAAAGGAAAGGAAAACAGAAAAGCTGTGCGTGTTTAGGAGAGAATGAAACAATGAGAAATATCCTTACTGCTGACCTTCTCCTCGCCTCCCCCCCCCCCCGCCCCGCCGGAGAAACCCAACACTCCTTGTGTGCATATTGCTTAAATCAACAGTATTTGGAAAGTTAGTGAGGCAATCGTGTTCGAGGCAAAGCACTTGAGAGCTGGATTTTGTACTTTTCCTCCCTCTCTCTCTCTCTCTCTCTCTCTCTCTTTTCCTCTGCTCTCTCTTTCCCACTCTCGCTCTCTTTTTTCTCTCTGCTCTCTCTCTCTCTGTGTCTCTCTTTCTCTCTCCTCATGTATCCTATATTCTGTGTGTTCTCATTCTTTGGCAGAGCAAGCGTATATTTTATGTAGGGCTAAGTGTTTCTTGTTTGAAAGATCTCTGCGCTCTGAGCTCTTTTGATGCTTATTAGAAAAGAGCATTTTCTTGTGGAATCCTTTTTTTTGGTGTGTAATCCTTCAGGGCAGGAGGAGGCAAAAAAACAAAACAAAAAAAACAAGCTAAAAAGATTTATTACTTCAATATATTAACGCTGTCCAGATGTAGCGATCATAAACAGCATTTAGCTTTTTTTTTTTCCCCTCTCCCTCGTCTATTTTTATAATGTTGTGCGCGCCAGGGTTTGTGTTTCTCTGTCTTTACTCATTCTTTCTTTGTGTGTGTTGTCGTGTGTGTGTGTGTGTGTGTGTGTGTGTGTGTGTGCGCGTGGGTGTGTGTGTGTGTGTGTGTGTGCGTTCTGCATACCTGTGGGTACATGTAAAAGCCGTTTATGTGTGTACAAATGTACATGAGGTTAATGTCAGAATGTCACAAGCGAGGCTAGAACACACGACTAGAATGTAAACAGGTTGATAGCGGTAAGCTGATATTTCTCTCTTCACGGGCCCTGATTTATAAATACATATTTTGTGTATATACTGTATATATATATACAGTACATATTATTATTTTTGGTGTGTTTGTGTGAAGCCAATACCGTTATCCAGTCAGGAGTAGGAAATACTTTTGTAGCTGCGTCTTGTTTTTTGTGGGGTTTTTTATGCTGTTGTGTTTTCCGTAGCTTGGAAACCTTCCCTTGGAGACGCTTCTCCACTCCTCTTGGTGGAATCCCATTATCTGTTCCTCGCTCTCTATTTCCTCACATATGAAAGCCAAATGGGATGAAAAATATGGGGGGGGTCTCTGTTGACGTCATTAGAAGACCGGTTGTCCCTAAGCCTCCATGTCATCCACCACTCCACCTATGCATCTTTCATGACCCGTACATACACCACAAAATACACACACACACACACACACGCACACATGAGTCATACATTGGTATGACTGGCAAAGAATAATACGTTTGATTTCTAAAGGTTCATCATAATGCTAAATAACACACTTAGAGGTGCTATAGTTTGGGCTGTTCAAGGAAAACACTCGCATACGCACCTGATGTACTGTAATATCTGTAACAACAATCCTGACGCCATATCATATTTGTACATTATTCGCTTGTTCGCTTGTTCTTTCCGTTCTTGGAGACAAATGCACACACACACACACACACACACACACACACACACACACACACACACACACACACACACACACACACACACACACACACACACACATACACACACATGCTGCAGTGCAGTCATATACACTGCAATATGGGACTACTTTGGTAAACAGGGCCGTTTCTGTTCCATCAATTTGCTGGAGTGCACTCTGTGTGCACTGCCACTAAAACAAGGAACTCTTCTCTTTAGTTCCTGTGTTACCAGTAGCATTAGCATTAACATGTCAGGGAGGGAAAAAAGAGCCATGATCTCCCCTATTATCTCTATTATGTCATCCACCACACACACACACACACACACACACACACACACACACACACACACACACACACACACACACACACACCACACACACACACACACACACACACACACACACACACACACACACACCAGCAGCAGCACCATCGCATTGCTGCTTCACTTATTTTTAGCCAGTAGAAAGCACCAGGAGATGAATAAGCATGGCTGGGTAGGCCAGTGTGCAGTGTGGACCTGTTGTTATTAATAATACGCTTGTTATTAATAATACTGCGTGTTGCGCGCCTGAAATAGAGAGCTGCAGAGTGGAGATATCTGTTTCAGATGTTTCATTAAGCGGGGAGACAGACAGGAAACACACTGTACTCTCAGGATTACACAGCGGCTTTTAGCCGCTCGTAAAACACAAAGAAAACACTTGATATGTTGTTGACACAGTCTGTACATTTTCTTTTCTTGCCATGTAAATGTTTACATTTGCATGAAGCTATTTGGCAGATGCTTTTATCCAAATGTCTGATTTGTTATGTTTTGATTACCCATTGGCACTAGCAGGGTTTGTGCAAATGCACTATGCCAATGATTACAGAATGACGGAGTCAAACGATATATGTAAATCATTGATCGTAAAAAAGAAAGAAAGATCAAAGTAGTTCTTTAAAAGCACAATCTAGAAGTTATCTTTCTCTGAATAATGTTTCTTGGTAATATTAATAAAGGACTTTGCACCTCCCCTTGGCAGATTGCCATATCT
>PIJE02000340.1:251141-323641 GCA_002895965.2 Coryphaenoides rupestris
CAGCATGGCCTTGCCTATGCCAGATAAAAGAGTTGAAATATACTGTATATTTCATGTCAAGTTTTTGGGGTGAATTGAACAGTACAGTGGTTATACGATAATGTTTTCTACTTGACAAGGGCAACACAGCGTGTAATTATACTGTGGACGTGGACTTTAAGGGGGAGCCTCTGCGATTTGAAAACAACCACAATATTCAACCCCAAATCCGTCGTTAACTCAGAAAACATCGGCAACATGAAAGCGTTTTTGAACACTATATCTCTAATGCGGATTTATCAAAGTTATCATTTCAGTTAATTGCGTTCTTTACCAGCCGAGTAACAAGCATAAGCTACTTCTATCCGACTCGACCGCTGCTTGGTTTCAATTAAATTAGCCCTTCACTCCCAGTTTGAACTTTGACCTCATTATTGTCAAACTGGTCAGCTGACATTTGAACAGGCAGGTGGAGTCTGAAAATTGGTGGGGGCCATCCCCTTTTTAAACCCACCGTCATTAAAGGATAAAATAGCACTTATTGAGATGGAGTTACCCAACAGTTGAGTCCATTCCAATGTCATATACCTTATTAAATAAATGTTAAGATAATAATTCTGGAATTCTATTTGTGTGGAAAGGATTCAAAGTAGTTCTTTCAACCGTATTCCTCCGAGAGGGCTAATGCTAATTTGTATGTGGTTGATAAATAGTTTTTACACCTGATGTTGCAGCAATGTGTACGTTGCTGTGCTATTATGTGTGATTATGCGCCGCACTGCGCATTTGCATCTGTTTTAGGAATCATTCAGACTTATTTGGGAATGTTTTGATTATCCTGCTAAATAAACCGGCAACATTTGTCGCGTTTTAACTGCAGTGAAAATCAGCTCGGAGGAAAAGGCTTGTGCTTTCCGCGCTCAAACCACGGCCATCAATCTATTATGATCCAATTTATTGTTCAGACGTTTTATAACGAATCAAGTTCTGATACCATCAAGGTTTTTATTTTCAAGACATTCATTTCCACTGAGTTACGCATTCAGTCTAGCCATAGTTTGGCACCAGCCAGACCCATCTCCACCCTTTTTTTTTTATTGGTGGTGAGAGGTCTGGCTGAACCAATTACCACCCTGGGATCTGTCTTGTTAGTATTTCTTTCAACCAATCCGAATTGTTTTGGGCGGCGCTAAGCCCAGGATGCAGCGAAATAGTGGTGGGTGTGTGTGTGTGTGTGTGTGGGGGGGGGGGGGGGGGGTCGGGGTGTAACTTGTTTTGGTGGAATATTTGCATGTGGGAGCCCTGCAAAAGTAAACGCCACATAAAACAATAAAATAAGTCTTCAGTGGGTCAATGGCGGGCTTATCCCCACGGCCTACATCCCGTCAGCCAGACTTAGTCGAGCCACAACCGTATCGTTGTTGTAACGTTGCGACGTACAGTATGTATATGTTTCTAATAGCCTGCCATCATCATCATCATCATCATCCACCAAGGGGAGCGCTAGATACATATTAGCTGTCTCCTAGGGCACCCATCAGCTGAACTGTCATGGGCTGCTTGATGTCTCTCTCTCTCTCTCTCTCTCTCTCTCTCTCTCTCTCTCTCTCTCTCTTTCCCGCCCTGGCCACGGCCACCGCCACTCAGCCAATCAGAGATCAGAGTCCTCCTCCGGGTTCCCCGTGGCCGCACTCTGTTGACTCATAGAACAGTCAGGAGGCGTTTCTCTGAAAGCCGTCTCTAATGACTTTTTCATTATCACTGACATCAACCGAATGGTAATGAAGTAGTGCTTGCCAGTGCGCAGGTTTTAATTGAATCCAGGAATAAAAGGAAAATAATGGAGGGAGCGAGAGAGACAGGGAGAGAGATAGAGTGTGTGTGTGTGGAGAGAGAGAGAGAGAGAGAGAGAGAGAGAGAGGGAGACATACTGTAGCTACCGCTGAGAGCTATATGCTGGTGAAGTGCTGAGGGCATCAGGGTGAATCAAAAGATCATGTTGTCAGGTAAAGACATTGTGACTTCCATGCCTGTTGGGTTTTTGCCCTTTGACAAGATATGATGGATTCGCCTTGCAGGTAATAATCGCAACACACGTGCGTGTATGTGTGTGTGTGTGTGTGTGTGTGTGTGTGTGTGTGTGTGTGTGTGTGTGTGTGTGTGTGTGTGTGTGTGTGTGTGTGTGTGTGTGTGTGTGTGTGTGTGTGTGTGCCTGGATGTGCCTTTGTGTTGACGTACGGGCTGTCAGTCCCCTTATGTGTACAGAATGTTGTATACGTATAAATGTGTGTGTCTGTGTGTGTGTGTGTGTATGTGTGTGTGTGTGTGTGGTGTGTGTGTGTGTGTGTGTGTTTGTGGCACCAGTCCCCCAGTGCTTGTGTTGAGCCAGGCACGGATCATGTGGTCACTTCAAGACAGGTCAGTGACCCAGATTAGCTTAGCCCAGGGCTGCCAACACAGAAAGTCAGAATACAATAACAATAATCATAAACATCATCATTATCATCATCATCATCGTTGTTGGCATTGTCATAACTATAACAATAACAACAATACTCTAATCATAATCATAATCACCACCATAATATTTATAACAATAATCATAATAATAATAACAAAATAATCTTAAAAAACAACCATAATCATCATAGCACCAATCATATCAATAATAATCATAATAATAATTAGGGATGCACCGATACCACTTTTTTTCAGACCGAGTACAAGTACAAGTACTTACATTTGGGTACTTGCCGATACCGAATACCGATACGAGTACTTAATAAAACCATTACAGTTCTAATGACTTTGAAAACATGTTTTATTTTCAATCAGATGTTCCTCACTTTCTGACTGTGAACAAATTAAACAAATATAACGGCACTGCCACACATTTCAATGAAATGTAACCTATTCAGAACCATCCAACATACGTCAGTCGGATACTCGGTACCAAGGACGTGTTGTTGTTTAGGACATTGGTGGACATCACAGATATTGCGCCAAGGATGCGCAATGACGCTCCCGTGAGGCGCGGGGCTCAGAGTCAGCGTCTCTGGGGGGGGGGGGGGGGGGTGCTCCGTTAATTCGCCGTTCTGATGGGGGGGTGCGCTGTTAATTTGCGGTTCTGATGGGGGGGGGTGCTCCGTTAATTGGTGGGGACATGTCCCCAGCGTCCCCACTAAATTCTACGCCCATGCTCGGTACCATGCGCAGTTGCTATTAAACATCCATAAACGACAACTCGGTTGCATCTCTTTATTTCAATATTCCTTGGCTAAGAATATTACAAGGTTAACGTTGCGTTGCCAAAGTGGTATCGGTGCGGTTGTATCGGAGTAGTTTAACGAGTACGAGTACGAGTACATGAGCACAGTATCGGACCGATACCGAGTACTGGTATCGGTATCGGTGCATCCCTAATAATAATAATACACAATAGGGATGGATCTCGTTCGTTGATATATTGGTCAGTGTGTGTGTTTGTGTGTGTGTGTTGTACAGTGAAGAGGATTTCTGCCTTATGCAACCCGTCAAGTATCATCACCTATAGCACCTTGTTTGTGTGTGTTATTATGTGTGCTTCTGTTGCTCTGTGTATTTATGTACGTCAAGGTGTGTATGGATATGAGTGTAGTGATATATTGCTGCCTCTCCTTCAACAAATGTACTCTTTGTAAGTCGCTTTGGATAAAAGCGTTTGCCAAATGCCCTAAATGTAAATGTAAATGTAAATGTATGTACTTGTGCTCCTATCACGTGTAGCATAGCACATGTGACGCAAATGCAGCCCTCTGGGCTGGTATTTGAATCCAAAGGTGATATCAAGGTGATAACAGATGATCTATAGCTTCCAATTTAAAGCGCTTTCAAAGGTGATAAGAGAGGCGATGATTTAGATCATTAGAAAACCATACAGAAAAAACATTCTTTTTTTTTCCGAGTTTGGCAGTATCTTATATTTTTTAGACTTAAATGCATCTAAAGGAATGCGATTCTGCCAACAACTGTTGTCGTCAATGTTTCATATTGATTCCCCCCCCACACACACACACCCCCAACAACAACAACAACAGTGACAGACAATTTGGGCGGCAGATGCATTACAATCTGTGAGGCGTGTTCCCATTAGCAATAAAACACAGAATAAAGAACCTATGGCTGCGTGTGTATTGCCTGCATGTCTATCTCATGCCAATAAAGACTGTAGACACATCCCCACCACCACCACCACCACCAATGGAACTCCACTCCTTGTGTGTGTGTGTGTGTGGTGTGGTGTGTGTGTGTGTGTGTCTGCTCGCGTGAACGTACGTTCGCTACGTCCCAGTCTGCAGTAACTGTGTTGTTTTAGCCAAGCAGCATCATTTGACATGATGAAAATATGTAAACAGAGCGTTATATAACACTACCGCTGTCTGTTTGGCGCAGTATAAGACATCAGGGGAGAGAAGGCAGCTGCAAAGTCATTCCTGTGGATGCGGTGTGTGCGTGAGCACGTGTGTGTGTGTGCGCGAGTGTGTGTGTGTGTGTGTGTGTGTGTGCACGCTGAAACAGGGCGCCACTAACTTACACATAAATCATGTTCCAGGTCAGAGCTGGAGGTATAAAAGTGGGATGACTCATCTGTTACACAAAGGCTCCATGTAATATTCCTGTGTAATGAAGGGCAGCCAAACGGGCTACTGGGGAGAGGAGCATTAATCGTTATTGTTCTATATATTTTACACTATTGATGCTATCATTGTTGAGCATAAATACCCGTGGCTGCAGCCGTGGCATTAGCAGAGGCGCATATGGATCACGTTAATACAGGTCTGAGCAATTTGAATTGAATGAACAGGAAGAGAGCGAGAGAGCGAGAGAGAGAGAGAGAGAGAGAGAGAGGTGATAGAGAGGGAGCAGAGCGATCGTGAGAAGATAAATAAAATGAAACAGAGAGCGAGGAATCAAGCTACGCCCACGCGGTTTAGAGTCAATATGCCGTACAATAGAATTCAAGTGGATATTCCTACACTTGAGCCGTGATGAATATGTCTTCTAATAATCCCTGTGCCTCTCCCGCACGCAGTAGAGACAACACAACATATTCAGCGAGATGGATGGGCCTGTGTCGAGCCACAATCACGCTGACTCGCTTTAACGACGGCCTCTCTCTCTCTCTCTCGTTTTATTCAGCGGCGTGTTATTCTAGCGCGTTCTTGATGAGAATTTGATCCGCCCGAAAATAATCAGAGTCCCTTTGGCGCATAGCAACCTTGCCTGTGAATTGATTGTCATTGCAGATGGAAAAAGGGAGACGTAGATGCTGTGTAATGCATGGTTTAACTCTCTGCCTCTCCCCATTTTTTCTCCCTCTCTCTCTGTTTCTCCTAGGAGATGGTGACCATCTTTTACTTTGTTGTAGATCTCTCTCTCTCTCTCCCCCTCTCTCTCTCTCTCTCCCTCTATGTTTCTGTCTCTCTCTGAGATGTTGTGTGTGTGTGTGTGTGTGTGTGTGTGTGTGTGTGTGTGTGTGTGTGTGTGTGTGTGTGTTGCTCCCGAGTCTTCCAGACATGCAGCCGCATGTGGCTACAACAGTCACACTTAAAGCGAGGCTCGGCGCGGTACAGAACGTGGGCGCTCAAAACACACTCGGACGGCTTGGATACACGGCGAACACTGTGGCGTGTGCGTGTACTGTGAACTGAGCAATTATAACTGTCAAACACTCCAAAGTACAGAAAAAAACAGAGCAGCCGCCGCCGCCGCCGCCACCACCGCCACCGTCATCATGCAGGTCTTATGTGTGTGTGTGTGTGTGTGTGTGTGTGTTTCTTTTAATTAACGTGTCTAAGTGTCGCTTCGCCGTGTTAGTAGTACCAAGAGTGGCGTTAACAGAGATAATCAGTCAGCATGTTGAGGAATGGCGAAGAAAGAGAAATCATCCAAAAACAATAACATCCTGCAGCATACTCACCCTTTTAGAGTCAATGCATCCGTCTCTGAGCTAAATCGTCCGCGATGTAAACAAGGACGGGAAATCTCTTGACTCCAATTCTGAGGATAACATTACACTTACGGACGCTGCCACGTGACTGACTAACCCTAAGACTAGTCATCTTTTAAAATGAGAGGTTTCAAATTATATATGTTTGTTTGTTTTTTGCTACAATGCCTCCAGTCCTCATCGTTTATACAAAATATGATATAGCCGGGGTAGAAATATCCGTCTATCCGCGGGGGAAAATGAGATGTCATTACGCGACATGAAATTACAAGACAGACACAAATATGCGGTTTAATTGATATATGTTTATATATCGTTAGCCCCGGTGAGATGCGAACATGCATTTTGAATGTGAGAAGCTTTTCCAAAACCCATTACAAATAATAACAATGCACGACGCGGCAGTGAAGTACTAAGTGCTTTTTTCGTCATTTGCGACCGGGATCCCGTTTTAACCGCCCCCCTCTCCTCTGCTCCTCAGCTCCCAACCTCAAGGGCCGACCGCGGAAGAAGAAGCTGTCCGTCTTCCAGCGACGGGACTCCCAGAGCCAAGGTCAGGGGTCAACGCAGGGGTCGATGCAGGGGTCGTCGACCGCGGTGGCATCGCAGGAACCCTGCAGTCTGGGCAGCAAAAGAAACCCGACCAAGGTGTGTGTCCAGGCCGCCATGACATATTTATTCATGTATCTGCATGCTTGCGAGTATTAGTATGATTATATAAGTATTCTGGAGCCAAGCGACTTCGAATAAGTACATGTGTCCAAAGAGAGTGAAACAACGATACATATCACCGAAAAATGTAATGAGAGACAAATGGTATATTTGGTCATATTTTTTCGCCGACCAAGATGAACGACAATGCACAGGGAACTTGGAGGATATATTTTTCTTTGTTATTATTAAATACATATTTGTGCCTTTGTTATGTCTGCCATCCTGAATGAAAACAAAACTACAACACAAAAACAAACAACTGCCGCCCGCCAAAAGCTACCAACATTTTGTTTTTCTTCATCTGCTGGCCTGTGTGACAGATAGTCACTTACCTTTTGGTGCCGTTTGTCTCGTCCTGTTTCTAGTTCCCAAAACAACGACACACTTCTGTGGTGACTTGCTGTTTTAATCTCTTTGGGTTTTCTTTTTATTTATTTGTTGACAACAATGAAAATATACTGCGCTCTCAAAGAGGAGCATAAGCCTTTTTGATAAGCTGTCCCAGAGAGGGGCTACAGCGTTACAAAACATAAAACATTAAAAAGCATTTAGCTTCCTGTGAACACGTTGGCCCTTACAAAGCGCTGCACGCGCAATCGCTGTGCGTTAACATCTCGGACATCCGCTGTCGTCGTCGGCGTCGGCGTACGCCACGGTTTCGCCTCCTGACCTAAATTGCCTCTATTGATTTCTCTCTGTCTCTCTCTCTCTCTCTCTCTCTCTCTCTCCCTGCACTCGGCACGCAGCTCAAACCGAGCAGCAACAAAGTGTCGGGAGTGGACGGCAGGATAAGCTCGACGGCTAAGCCTAAGGTCAGCGTCCACGCCAGGGCCAAGTCCTCGGCCGGGGAGGAGAAAGAGCGAGGGAAAGACAAGGACAAGGAGAAGGAGAAGGAGGAGAGGAAAGAGAAGAAGGAGGAGAGGAAAGAGAAGAAGGCGGAGAGGAAGAGGCAGCAGGCTGAGGAGGAGGAGGAGAAGAAGGCGGAGGAGGCGGCCAAGGCCGCGGCGGAGGAGGAGCAGCAGGAGGAGGAGACGGCGGCGGCGGAGGAGAACAGTGCGGAGGAGCAGGCGTTCCTGGTGGCCCTCTACAAGTACATGAAGGAGAGGGACACGCCCATCGAGAGAATCCCCTTCCTGGGGTTCAAACAGAGTGAGCGCTTTCAATGTTTCCTCAAAGCCGTGATGCATGTGGTGAGGTCAGCGGCTGGGGTGCCACGGAATACTCAAGCCCAGAGTTATGTCCTCATAATGATATCCCCGTACACAGCCCTTCTCAAACCTAGCTAACGACACACAAGTTTCCCATACACCGTAGACAGCTATTACCTTCTTAAATGTGTCATCGTAAGTCGGCACACAAACTGCACTTTACTTGACTCACATTGCATTTCATAAGAACACACAATGACATGAGCATTGCACCTTTGAGTCATAATGGCAACAAATGCTAAACTGTCAAGTTCATATCATGAAATTACAATTTCCTAATCATTCAGATAAAAACAACTTCAGAAAACTTCAGCTTCAACTTGGTATTGTATACAGAGACACTTGACTGTGCCATTTACTGCCCGCGTCAACAATAACAGTAACCTGCAGCGGCCAAACTCAATCACGTCAACTATGATTACCGTTGCGTTTCTCGCAAGGTTTTTTTTACACGGTTGTAGACCTTTTCCGCATTTTGAGCTCGAAAAACACAATTGTTGAAAAACAATGTAACTTATCGGAACATTTCTGTTCCTTTTTAGTTACCATAATTGTATTCCCATGTTAAAGTGAGTGGAATATATATCCCAGTCTGTTGTCGAGTGGTGCAGGTGGAGAGCTCCCTTCCTGAAAAACAAAAAGAAATCGAACCCCCCCCCCCCCCTGGGGTTTTTGACGTGTTTCTTGTCGTTTGCGTCCTATACCGTAACCCCCGAGCTACACTCCTCAACAGTCTGCTCAAGGACACGTCATTTTCCCGCCCGTACAAGCAGAAATGTCACACAAGGCCTTGCCTAGCGGAAACAGAAATGGCCGCCAAAACTACTGCATTGGGCGCCGGGCCCAAAAACTCCAACACGCCCCCCCTACCCCCCCAAAGGAGCGACACTGTTGGAAAATACACAATTTGACGCGACAGTAAACTATGCCAATGTCTATAATAAAAAGTAAATCACGTTTAATGGCTTGGGACTGCCCAGCTCACCTCACTTAAGAGCACGTTTGGCTGGCTTTATGCAAAGGGAAAGGGGAGGGGGGGTAAGTCAATGTGATTATCCCGGGGAGGCTAAGGATGTCCTTGAAGAAACAGCAGCACACGGCCAGGAAGCACTCCACTACGGTTGAGGGATCAGAGATTCAATATGGCTGACTCGGATTCTGCAAGGCGCTCGTTTTAGAACCGCAAGGGTGGTGGTGGTGGTGTTGGTGTGACAAAATGTCAAGCGCCTCGCGTCAAGAAGAGGAACACTGTAAACTTCAATGGTTTTCTTTGGCTTAGGGAGGAGGAAAAGAGCGCTTTCTCTTTTTATCAGACAGACTGACAGACACACACACACACACGCACACACACACATGCACACACACACACACAGTCCTCATTCTGCTGTTTGAATTGTGGTGTGAACTGAGTCCTCCCGTGGCATTCTCATTTCAATCAGAGAGCTATTATGTTACTATGGTGAATATAATAAACTACAGTTAAGTCCAATTTATTTTAGAAAATGTGGGTTAAAATTAATAGTATATGATATAACATTAATCATTTTTTCGATAATAATCAAAATAAATCAAAATAAACGACCCTAATAACCCTAATAAATCAAAATATATCATATGAATAAAAAACAGTTTACTCTTGCGTAAAAGTCATTATTATACGCTCTCGCATGCAAAACGAGGTCATTCTGATTGAACTAATATTGCTGGCGTGTTTTGACAATCTTGTCGACTTGACTGCCTACAAATTGTTGCTTAACTAGGTCATTGTGGTCGAGAGAGATTAAGACAGCTGGAGAGAGAGAGAGAGAGGGAGACAGAGAGAAAGAGAAAGAGAAAGAGAGAGAGAGAGAGAGAGGAAGGAAAAACAGGCGATGCTTTTAGTTCTATTGGCAACTCTCTCGTGGATCATAGATCGGAGGGCAGGTCAGCGGCTCTGATTTACATACACTACACTACACTACACTGCACTACACTACACTACACTGCACTACACTGCACTACACACTGTGAAATCCAGCCACAGCAACATCATAAGCGAGCCTTGGCAGGGAGAACACATCAGTGATATGTAAAGGGGAGTGGAGGAGGGGGGGGGGGGGTGCTGGAGCACGAGGGATTGTGGAGGGTGGGGTGAGGTTTGGCGGGGCATAATTAATACAACTAATTCTCAGATGGAATCAAACCTCCTTTTTTTCCCTCTTTTAAACTTCACTACAAATACACTTAGAGATCAAAGAGCACATTTTTGCCCCGGAGAGAAATTGCAATCATGTTTATTTGCTTTGAGTCAGAAATCTTTTGAATTATGAACTTGAATCGAAATAGCAGAGGGCTGAACTCGAAAGAAACTTCTGCTGGCGTAAGATATCCTCAGCGTAATGGAAAACGTTAAGATGATTACATATAGATAGATCACACGGTATAGAAATAGATCATTGTAGTGATATAGCAGCTAGATAGCGCCGCCACATTTTTAAATCCCATGTTTAAATCTGTTTTAGAGATTAGGTAGGTTTAATGCGCCCACCCTCTCCCTCTCCTAATACTCATGTACAATTGATGAGGGCTGTGTCATTATTTTATCATCACTTGCTATTATTTTATCCCTCAGTCTCCATGCATTGCAATTGTACAACAGAGGACTCCAATTATCCTCTTATCTTGCGGTTCAAATCCACAAAAGTAGCAGACGTAAACATGGGGGAACATAGACACCATCCATTTACTGTAATTGGACATTATTCAACCTATTCACCTCAATTTAATATTCCAAATATCCAGAGAGGGATGTCAGCGATAGAATAGAAATAGAAAATGGAGAACATTATATGCCTGGCTTTCTACAACAACAAGCGTGTCATTTTCAAAATAAATGTTTCTAGGCACACCTATATATATATATATATATATATACTTTATATACTGTATATACTGTATATATATATAGAGAGAGAGAATTACACGGACTGATGAGTCACCCGCCGTCACAGACGAAATGAGAGTGAAAACAAACATGGCGGCACTTTATTCACTCAGGTCAGTGTTTTTTATCACTCTTTTTATCACTCTCTTTTTATCACCGGGCTGAGGAGTGATTTTGCTCCGCAGCTGTTCCTGGTGAAACTCTATAGCGATGCAGGGGTCTCACTGAGAGTGAAGCGGGGGGGGTGGAGAGAGAATTCATTTATTTACATTATGAAGGAGGAAGATGGAGTGTGGCTCTCGTGGTTTTTTTTCTACGTTCTTAATAGCCTCCGTTTAAATGAGAAGATGTACTGGAAGTGGAAAGTTGCTAAACGACTGCTGGTGTGTGAGTTTTGTGTGTGCGTGCAGGTGTGTGTTTGTGTGCGTGTGTGCTTTTTGACGTGTGTGTGTGTGTGTGTGTCTTCATGTGAATGTGTGTGTGTTGCCCTCTATACATGGCGTTCTATATGCGTGTGTGTGTTGTGTGTCGGGCGTGTGCGCTGCATGCTCGGGTCGCGCGCGTGCAGAGTTGCAAACATCAGTTTCAATTTGTCTTGTTCTCTTGCTGCCTTGTTGTCTAATTGCCATGCCATGCGCGTGTCACCACGGCTGCATTGTGTTGCTGTGTTGCCATCCTTATCTCAGCTATAATTGCCCCCGTTGAATTGAGGGGAATTAAGAACTGAAATAGCAAATGACAAGACATTGAGAGAGAGGGAGGGAGAGAGAGAGTGTGATAGGGAGAGTGAGTGAGAGAGAGAGAGAGAGAGAGAGAGAATGAAAAGGAAGAGAGTGCGAGAGAAATCGAGAGAGAGAGAGGGAAAGAGAAAGAGATTGAGGGAGAGAGAGAGGGAGTGAAAGGGAGAGAGAGAGAGAGAGAGTGAAAGAGAGAAAGAGAGTGAAAGGGAGAGAGAGAGAAAGAGATTGAGGGAGAGAGAGAGGGAGTGAAAGGGAGAGAGAGAGAGAGTGAAAGAGAGAAAGAGAGTGAAAGGGAGAGAGAGAGAAAGAGATTGAGGGAGAGAGAGAGCTATATTTTCTCATTTTCTCTTTTATCTGCATTCACGGTTCCCCTCGCCGCCGCCGCCGCCGCGCTTTTGGTGGTAATTATAGTCGCTGCATAACAAGCTAGTTAAATAGCCTCTGTGTCTGTGTGTTTGCTACAGTCTGAAGGCACAATACGCCGCGGCGCGCTCACTCAAATAAATACAAGTAGAAGCCCTCCTGCCCCCGCCGCCTTTGTTATTCCAGCCGTGCGTTGACAACGGTCGAAGTGAGAGGAGGAGGGACTGTGGGAAGACGGGGGGGGGGGGGGGGCAAAAATCAATGCTGTCAAATGCGGAGATAGCAAAATGTCATTTTGACAAATGCAAGGCTTTGTGTACTCACAGATTGAATTGTGATGGATTTCTCCCCAGGCTTGGCCTCCTTTTCTTATTTATAGGCCTTTCGTATAAAAATGTTAAACAATGATGTTACAGAAAGCAAATACAAATGTCATTTGGCAGCGAGCGAGCAGGTCTCTGCCGATGAACCTGCGCTCTATTGTTCAGAGGGGGAAGGTAATATTTTCCCAGAGACAAAGAGACGTTTGAGGGGCTTTTGCGCGAACGAATCGGTGCTCAGTGCTCAGTGCTGCTGGGAGGAGGTAGGGGGGGGGTGTATGTTGATGGAGGAAATCTGTGTACCGAATGACTGATAATAATGTGCACGAATCAAAGATGAGACACAGCATGTTGCGCTCGCAGGGGGCGGTTTTAGTGGAGGTTTAAATACAACAATCTATGTTGTATATATAAGGCAATTGTGCAAATGTTACATCGCCAGGCATTCATGTCACAATACAAGCGAGCAGCAGATAAAGGCTTTCACGTGTTTGCGTGCTGCAGGTCTATATTGTGATTTGATCGCTGGAAAACGACTGAGACGCTGTTTGTTATTTTCTTAGCGGCGGCCATCACAGACGACGAACACATGGGCAAAGTACATATTCATGTTGATGATATTTTGAGCAATAGCATAACGACTTGCTTGTTTTGTCCTCCCTCTCCCCCCCCCCCCCCTCTCTCTCTCTCTCTCTCTCTCTCTCTCTCCCACAGTCAACCTCTGGACGATGTTCCAAGCTGCTCAGAAACTCGGAGGATATGAGTTAGTAAGTATTCACACATGTTCCATTACTCTCTCCATTCTCCTTTCTCCTTTTCATCTCCCCTCTCTCTCTCTCTCTCTCTCTCTCCTTCCCTCCTCCCCGTGTCTATACTTTTCCTGCCCTCTCTGTCTTTGTATAACTTGCCCTTTTCATAAAGAGATCCCGGAATATTGGCGTCAAGAAGATCCGTCATTATACTAGCTTTGATTTTTAACACAGTTCCAAACTAATCCTGCCTCCTGTGTTCCGGAATCAGACACGTAACACAAAAGCGTCGTTTAAAATTACATTCACATTTACATTTACGGAATTTGGCAGACACTTTGGTTCAAAGCAACTTACAATAAGTACACTTGTCCAAAGAGTGAAACAACTTTTTTCCAACTGATGTTCTGTCTGCTTCTTATTTTGTGATTCACACCCTTAGAAATTCACTAGAATTCCGGAGAAATTCACTAGATCGTCCGGTGGGACCATCCCCATCGGTGGTTTCAGAACACCTCCCTATTTCCGAGGTCGGCAGGAATGATTCGGAACGTTTTATACGGAGGGAGAGGCTGTATAGCGGCGCGACATTCCCGCCGTGAGCAGGCTGTGTAAATGGGGCTATGCTTCCTCACTTACTCCTCCTCTCCCTCGTTTCTCCCTCTCCCCGTCACTATTTTCCCAAGGAGAAGGTTTTTGGTCACAGAGCCACATTTAGCAAAATGATGCCGTTGTTTCAAAATCCCCTCGGAGTGGAAAAGACACGCTGGCCTGCCCACGTTTCGGTCAAACAGTAAATTGGTCGTATACTGGTCATTTTTTCCCATGTTCAAAAGCATATGTGTTCCCACAAATATGCAGGCTCATAATCTCCCCCACAGATGCACACTCACACACACACACACACACACACAGATGCTCGCATGACACACACAACCACACACATACACACACACATGGACGCAGGCATACACACACACACACACACAGACAGAAAGATAAAATGTGTAGAGAACAGGGTTTTGTAAGCAGGAACAATAGAGATATGGAGAGAGATAGAGACAAAGATAGAGAATGTGTGTGTGTGTGTGTGTGTGAGGGAGAGAGAGAGAGAGAGAGAGAGAGAGCACCATTTACCTTGCCGTGGATACCTGTTACACGGGCACTCACTCATGCGCAACGTTTACACGCGCAACATTTTTCCCAGGTTCCCGAGTCAGAGTCGCTTAGCGCTGTGCAGCGAGTCGTCCTGACGGTGTCTGTTCCTTCATTAGCCGCACTACAGTCATGCAAACAGGCCGCCAGCCAGCCAGCCAGTCAGCCAGCCAGTCAATCCATAAACAAAACACCGCTTGTGTAATTACAGCCTGTATGGTTTTCCCAAGGCCGCATCTCTGCTGCTGCTGATTATCTCATGGCTCAGGCAGCAGACGTGTTAACCGGACCGCTCCGCGTGGCTGTCAGACATGTTGCATTTACCCAGTTAGCCAATGAGATGCTCATCTGCCGAGAGAGAGAGAGAGAGAGAGAGAGAGAGAGAGAGAGAGAGAGAGAGAGAGAGAGAGAGAGAGAGAGACTGTAGGAACTGAAGGAGTATATATGAGTACTATGAAGTGGGCCACTCAAAAAAGGTTTGCGGAAATTACCGGAATGCCGTGGCTCAATATAATGCACGGAAATGCCATGGTGTAGTGCTCATTGTGCGCAGTGGTAGGAATACATCGAAGAAAATGCTGAAATGCATTGTTAACATTTGCTTCCCTTTGTCTTTCTTTCTTTCTTTATCTTGTTTGTCTGTTTTTTTTGTTTGTTTCTTGCTACATCTTTCTTTAATTTTTTTCTATCTATCCTTCCTTCCTTTCCTTCCGGATCTTTCCACTAGATCACCGTGCGCAGACAGTGGAAGCATGTCTACGACGAGCTGGGCGGGAACCCGAGCAGCACCAGCGCCGCCACGTGCACCCGCAGGCACTACGAGAGGTGAGCATGTCACCACTGTATGTGTGTGTGTGTGTGTGTGTGTGTGTGTGTGTGTGTGTGGTGTGGGGGGGGGGGGTGCCCTGCAACATGCAACTACAGTGCACCTATCAGTGCTTGGATGGTAGACATGCACAAGGCCACACACCGCGAGGCCAGTTCCGTCTATTTCCGCGTCCGTCTAGTTCTACGTCTTGTTTTATTTTCTATCTATTTGCGCATGATGTGATGGTGCTGATGTATTATTGTTATTGATTTTATTTGCTTTTATTTGAGTGGTGACCTCCTGAGTTACAGGGGTGGCAGTAGCTCAGGAGGTAGAGCGGTTGACTGGCAACAGGAGGGTTGCTGGTTCGATCTGTGTCAAGGTGTCCCTGAAGAAGACACCACCTAACCTTAACTGTGTTGGTTATTACCTTGCATGGTTGACACCGCCGTCGGTGTGTGAATGTGAGGCAATACTGTAAAGAGCTTTGGATAAAAACACAATATACAGTAAATGCAATCTGTTTACCATTTAGTGGTGGGCTATTTTGTTTTAATGTGCTTAAATATTTGACTATATTGAATATTATAAACACTGGTTTTATAATTATATTAACGAAGGAATAATAACAAATCAAGCGCCGTCTCTGCACATGTGGTGATGTGTTGTCCGGCACATGACACATTTATTGTATTTAGTTTTATAATACAGCCTATCTTCAAATTTGATTGATTTGTTTTAGAGCAATTTAATATAATTGGATTGTTTCAGACAGACAGACCACACATAATTATATCCGCAATGACGAATTCAGTGTCCTTTTTTACAGTCGTGTGCATATCGCTAAACCTTCATTAAAGGTGCAGTGTGTAGGATTTAGTGGCATCTAGTGGTGAGGTTGCAGATTGTATACCTCCGCTCACCTCTCCATTTCCAACGATGTATTTATGCGTTTCCGCTCGAAGCCGTTAAATTCTACCCACTGCACCTTTAACCTATTTAATTAGGCCTATAGCGTTATGGGAATTAAAAATAATAATCAAGCTGTTGAGAAGTCCATACTCCACGTGCGTGCCGACGCGTCACACATACAAGACACTGGGCTTCGCCGTCACCGTCGCGGGTGGGCATTTCATCTTGCGTCTTTTTTTCCTCGCATGAACGGCGTCGCTTGCGTCGATCTCCCTGCTCGTGGTTGTCCCAGCTCTCCTGGGGGAGTAGCCGTCGTCACTGTTACACCCTATTCCCCCGCCCCCCCCCCCACCCTCCCTGAGTCAGCCTCTCGACGGTCAACCATTCAAAGAGCACCGTGTACGATTCTCCCGGGTATCACCTCTAGCTGTGTGCAAGGTGAGCCGCACACCGTGTTGTTACATTTGAAAATACATTTCCAGATGGACCTTTCCTGCGAGCGTAGGCTAATGCATTACCCCTGCGCTTGACAGGTCGTATAAACATCCCGCCAGGCTTCATTATTATTATTAAGCGACGTTATTTAGCATTGAGTTTATTTCTCATTTCTGCCATGGCAACTTGAAACACCCACAAACGTGAACAGCACAAAAACTATATACAATGTAATTTATTTCAGCAAGCGCAGCTGTATTCCGGTCACGTCAACCGTGACAGAATAGCCTTGCACAGTCTCATACGGAGCCGGTCCGTTGGAAAGAGAGCTCTTTTATAACAACAAAATGATCCCAGACAGAAAAATGTCGATGCATGCAGACAACAAACACACAGCCATGAATCGTGAGGCGGGAGCAGCTTCTCTGTAGCTCAGAGCCCCCTCTTTGTTATCAAAGTGTGCAGCTCCGATTGGCTGAACGGGACGCATTGATATCAGGGAGGGTGGGGGGGGGGGGAGGGGGTTGCTAGAGTAATGTAATTGATTAATCTTGTCTGACACAATGGAAGATATTACACTGTCGAGAACAGACGTGCATTCCAAAGCAAACAGCCAGAGGCGTCGTCGAGATTCCAAAGATGAACAAATGGCTTCTGTGCTTAAAAAAAAATAAAAGAATGACAAAAAATAGATTGTTAATATATGTTACAATTTAAAAAATGGCTATTAGTTTTTTTTTATTTTTTTATAGAACATTTGCAATCGTGGTAACTACGACGAGAGGAAATGTGTTCATCCTAATGTATTCATCTCATCAGTCAGTCAGACACTGCAGCATTTTTGGAACTCTGCGTAATGATCATCACTCACATGGCTTTACTGAACCAAAGCAAACATATGGATACAGTCCTGGGGGAAGACACACACACACACACACACACGCTGAACGTGCATCAGTCCCAAGGTTAAACAAATGGTAAAATATGATCTTATTGTAGCAGAAGATAACCAGTCACTCATAAAGCAAGTTCCCCCTATAGGCCTGCATATCGCCGCTAAGCTGTGTGTGTGTGTGTGTGTTCGTTCATGTGCGTGATGAGTGTGTATACATGCACTCACCTGTCAGGGAGGAAGCAATTTCCCCTCACAATACCATTTGACAAGACATAGGTCTCTACTACAGTACACCGCATGTACGTCGTGGATAGATCAAATGTTTTTAGAAATACACACATGGAGGGGTGTGTGTGGGGGGGGGGGCAGAGAGGTGAGGGGGCATCTTGAAAACAAGTTTTCATGTCTTGTCTGTTTTCTTTATTTATGTATTTTTCATGAGATTGGGGATGTGTTGCTGATTATGCAAATGTGATGCAAGGTGTTTCCGACGCGGTCCGGCAGGGGTCATCGCGTTTACAGCGGTCGACCGTAAAGCCACAGTTTCTGCACCCACATGCTTTATTCCCTCCCGTCCCGGGGTTGTTATTAGAAGCATGTGACTTCTTCACAATCGTCCGCATTCACGAATTACTTTGATGATGAATTTCACGCCTCATCTTCGACAAAATAAAAAGCCACGTTTCGTTTGACATGTTTAGGCCGACAGCTGGCAAAATCCGCCTTCTTGACATCTCGTCAAGTCAAATAAATGTTATTTGTGTCACCGTTACAGTCTCAAAGGGCTTCACAGGATATATATGCATATATTTATATACCGGTATGTATGGGTTGTACTGCCCTTGCAGCGCGTTCTCTAGTGCAAAGCTAGACAGCCAGCTAACATACGAAAGTCCTCCAATAAACACACAAGGCTTGACTTTTCTTGTTCTTTACTGAAGGCTTGATTCTTCGTGATATTATTTGTAAAACTGTAACAACAGAGACACACAAGCATTAACATATGCATGTAAAGCTAAGCACGATACACACACACAAATCCACAAAGTATATTATTATATTATCCAAAGTATAAAGTAACGACTGTATTGTATGATAACTCAACCATAGCAACCACAACAGCTACAAGTCACAAACAGAGCTAGCTACTGCTGCTAATGCCTAGCTAGCAGAGCACATGTTGTATCCAAACAATAGAAACATTTTTAGCACGCTATAGTCATTCATGTTCCTGAACAAGTGTGTGAACATTATTTACACACATTATTTACAGACAAATAGTCTCCAAGGCAGAAGCGTATCCAAAATAAATGTATCAGCAATATAAATCCACCGCTGTCTCTTGCTTGTCTTGCTCAACTGAACAACATGCGGACTGATTCCTCCTGACCAGTAGATGGCAGCTCCCAATATGAACCAGTGCAGATCAATCAGTTGTGTTTAACATTTTAACTTTTGTACTTAGTTACTTATTGCAATTATTTCAATTACTGAATGAACTGCAAAGGCAGCACATGGGTTGTATAGGGTTTGAGTCCCATCCCCTAATTCCGCCAAATTCCCTAAATGTAAATGTAAATGTAAAGTAAATGTACATGTATATTTGTATATGTATGTATATATTTACTGCCACTGAATAACGGTGGCCAAGCCAGGTGAGACTGATAACAGGTGTAGCGCACCTGCAAGAAGTCCCCTCCTAACGGCAGACGTGGACCGAGGCAGTAGGGTCCGGTTCTTAACATATATGGGCCCCCTGGCACGACAGGTAGGCCGGGGGGTGGTGGCGGTGGTGGTGGTGGGGTGGTGGTGGTGCGGTGGCGGTGGTGGTGGTGGAGCTGGCGGTGGGGGTGAAGCTGGCCAGAGGTAGATATGCAGGTGGGTGGGTGTGTGCGTGTGTGCGTGTGTGTGTGTGTGTGTGTGTGTGTGTGTGTGTGTGTGTGTGTGTGTGTGTGTGTGTGTGTGTGTTGGGGGGGGGGGGGGGGAGGTGAGCACTGAAGTGTGACCACTGCTAGCCTGGCCTTTTCCCTTTTCCCTCTCAGGCCAGCGGTGGTGGGGGGTGATGGGGGGGCGGTGCAGACGCTGCTGAGAGAAAATAATGCTGAATCAATACAAAGCAATAATATCCACAGTACACTGCAGTGGCTATCAGGCTGTGTGTGGAGGAGGGGAGGAGGAGGGGGGGGCAGAGTGTGGGGGGTGGGGGGGGGGGAGCAGAGAGAGATAGAGGGGAGAGAAGGAGTGGCGGGGAGAGAGGGGGAGAGGAGAGAAAGGGGTATAGAGTGAAACAGCGAAGAGCAGGAGGGGAAGGGAGAGAGGGATAAAAACAGAGAGAGATACTAATGTGAGAGAGAGAGAGAGAGGAGAACTGTGAGAAAGTAGAGAGAGAGAGAAAGTAGAGAGAGGGAGGGCGATGCGAGACATAGCCAAGTGAGAAAGAGCAAGTGAGGGGAAGTGAGGGCGAGAGGGCTAAAGGTAGTAAGTAAAAGGTAGAGAGAGAGAGAGAGAAAGAGCAAGAGAGAGCGAGAGAGTGCGAGAGAGATAGCGAGCAAGAGAGAGAGAGAGAGAGAGAGCGAGCGAGCATGGTAGGTTAAGGTTTTAGCTGAGTCGTGGTGTTTGGGCTGGGCAATTAGCTTCATTGTATTAACTCAGCAAACACAGGCTGCATTCTGGCTGCATGATGAATGAGGCTGTTTGTGGGGCACTCAAGTGTGTGTGTTTGTTTGTCCCAAAGGCGTCCTTGCTCCCCCCCCCCCCCCCTCTAATCATTAGTCAATGTGCAACCAAAAATATTATTCACAAAGAAGAAGTACAAACCGGAACACTACCGGAACAATCTCTTCTGCTTGTCTTGGAGGGGAATATGGAAAGTCGAACACACACAATTTAGTGTTTTTTGCTTTTTATGTCACAAAAATGTATTCCACTATTGCAGCAGAAGAACATTCCCTTGGTTTCAATTTTGACATAAAACAAAAAAACATGTTGGATGTCCACCATGTGTTCAGCTCTCGTTTTAAATTACACGCATTATCCCTTCTGCTCGTCTTAATAGCTAAATCATGTGAAACGGTTGCCAGGGAGATGTTACTGTGAACGATAGAGCGATGGGGGGAACATAATCACAATATTTATGTTGTCCACGAGCAGGCAGTAACCACTCACCGTAATGGAGTCGCGCAGCTCCAATTGAGCTGCAGATAACCTTAGCTAATTGTCATCTCCAATGTTACCGTTTTTTCGTCGTCGGGGCTCATTCATTAGTGCACGGGGGGCTAAAAATCAATGTGGAAATGTCCATGGCTAGCTAGCTACAGGGAAGCTTTAATGATATTTATTTAAACCGTTTCCCCAGATTAGCTGTCAGGGCCCAGCGCTCTGAATTAAAAATGAGGTCATGGAAAAGATGGCATCAATAACCTTGAAATAGACTGCTTCTTCTGCTTCTGTGTCGTGCTGCTTTCTCTCCGCACAAACTCTCTCTCTCTCTCTCTCTCCCACTCTCTCTCTCTCTCTCTCTCTCTCTCTCTCCCTGTATTCCTTCCTTCCTCTACCTACCTCCCTACCTCTCTGTTTTTTCTCTCAGATGTGTGTGTCCCCTCTTCCTCCCTCTCTCTCCGTCCCTCCCTCTCTCTTTCTCTCTCTCTTTCTCTCTCTCTCTCCCTCTCTCCCCCCTGTCCCTCGCCTCCCTCCCTCCCTCCCTCCGTTTGTTCCCTGCATGCTGTTTCTTTCATTATACAGGTCAGCGCCTTTTAACGGCTCCTACATATTTAATCTCCCTGCTTCCCGATGTGATCTCTTGTTACGGAAACATCCACCGTTTTTTTTGGTCGGCTTTTCCGTTGTTATCTCTCTTCATTCTTTCGCTCATTGTTACAGATTTTAATACCTTGCCATGCCTTGGCATTCTAATGTAATTGCACAAGGGGTTGGGAGGGAGGGTGTGTGTTGTGTGTGTTGTGTGTTGTGTGTGTGTTGTGTGTGTGTGTGTGTGTGTAGGGGGCGGGGGGTGTATATCCATAGCAACAGAGAAGCAATTTAGAATAATTTGCTATTTAAAAACAGTTTCGGGCCAGAGGAACCGAGGAAAAAAAACAAAAGGCAAAGCAAGAAAACAGACGAAGGGGGTTAAGATGAAATCATTTCATCTTTAAAGCATTTGATGTTTGCCAGAGCCTACATAGACTCTCTCTCTGTCTCTCTCTCTTAGCCCGTGAAACATTCCCCAGCTCAGATTGAGGAGACATGTATCTCCTTTCTTTCTTTCTTTCTTTCTTTTTCTCTCCCGACACAAGCACGCCATTTCCAATTTTAGTGGACTAGATGTTTTATTGATTCAGCCTTTATTCGTTCCTCGCGGTATTAATGTTCCTCACTCCCAGAGCCCGCCGCCGATGCGCCCGAGACATGAAATATATTTCACACTGGATACGTTCTAGGAAACCTTGAGTCAGTCTCCGCGCAGCCCAGCGCCGGAATATAATAGAAAAATAATAGAAGAGTTGTAAAAAAAAAAAGAGAACATTGGGGGAGATTGTTTTGCGGAATATTCCCCGCTTTGATTGGATGTAGATTGTATTGCAGGAGTCAGCAGCAGCAGCAGCGGTAGCACTGCGTTGTGAACCACCCGCTACAGCGGTTGCTACGCATGTTTCCAATCGATGCAGCTCCCTTGTTTTTGAAACATATCGTCTGTAAACGGATTATACCGTGCGGCGCAGGCAGGGAGCGGCGGTGGTGTGGTGTGGTGTGGTGTGGTGTGGTGTGGTGTGGTGCGGTGTGGTGTGCCACGCATCATATCGATACTATCACGTCGCGTGCGAAAAGATTTGTCGAAGCGGCCGCGATTCGTCGTTATTTACCACGTGCGTGACAACAACAAGCCAACGGGCCGCCATCATTGTTTCCTTTTCCAGTGTAAATAAAGTCCTGTGCTACGGAGGGTGAGAGGGGGGGGGGCTGGATGTGCGGCTGTGCGGGGGGTTAACACAGCAGAGCACTGTTCCTGTGTATCTGGGACTCTTTCTATCTGGAATCCGGTGTCTTTTGGATCCGCTGGTGATTTCCTAAAAATAGCAGCCGGCTATTTTAACCGTTCAATGCAACATGCTGCTACCCACCCCCCCCCCATCTCCCCCTCCCTCCACACACACACACACACACCTCCTGCAGCAACGTGGTTCATTGAGCATGCAGCTGACGAGAAGCCAAGTGTTCTGTTCTGTTCTGTTCTGCCGCAGTCTAACTAATCACAATGAGGTGATCTCGTTATGCGTGACACTGTAATCTCAATTCTAAAGTCTGAACGATCAGCCAATGGCGATATACTGTATGTTACACCGTGTGTGTGTGTGTGTGTGTGCGTGTGTGTGTGTGCGTGTGACAGCCAATCGAATGGAACGAGGGCCTCTTCAAGTCTACCGATGCGTGGTCGTCTCGGCGTGGTAAATTGAATTAATAACAATTCTCACAAAACGACAACTATAGAGTGCAGCGAGAGAGAACATATGAGCTATTTATTTGTGTGTGTATGAGTTTGTGTATGCGTGTGTGTGTGTGTGGGGGGGGGGGGGGGGGGTGGTCTATGGGGTTCTGCGTTTCAGGGAACAGCAAATCAAAAGAATCACCCTTTTTTTTTTTTACCTTTTTCTTCCCTGAATGGAAGACGAGTCATTTTAAAATAGTTTTTCTTCTCCTCCTCCTCCTCTCTCTCCTCTACTTAAGCCGCGGTGGCCGGTGCTGGCGGAGGAGGAGGAGGAGGAGGGAGGGCGGCTAATGAGAGCGCTCCCCCGGGGCCCTCGGGGGTCATTTCAAATCTGCTATTTCCAGGCTTCCACAAAGGACTTAAGTTTTTCATACATTCCTGCGCTGCCCTCCTGTTTTAACTGCATGAATGAGGGTCACTTCAAGTGGTTTGGCATCCAGACAAAAGGGGAGGGGGGGAGAAGGGGGGGGCAGGCTTAGGACCACAAATCTTTCCAAAGCAGAGGAGCCCCTGTAGCAACATGTACGTTTATTCACCAGTTAGATTTTTTGGGTGTTTTTTTTGTTTTTTTGTGGGCATCTAATCACTTCTATTACATTTTTTTCTGACATTTGTGACGTTTTGGCTTTTTTTCTTAATTTTCAATTGTTATATAAATGACATTTAATTTTACCGTTTCCATCCTACCACCACCCCCCACCACCACCACCACCCACCACCACCACCGTCTTGGCATTCAATGCACTAAATTGTTTCTGCAGCCTCTGGGTATGTCCGCCAGCTTTCCCAAAGAAAAAGAAAAAAAACACACACACAAAAAAACCTGTTCTTTCCCCTCCCCCCCATTTTTATGAGTGGAAGCAGCCCTTGTGATCTTAACACAACACCAGTTAAGAATTAATTTCACCATGGCTGGGGGAGAAGCTGTTGAAAGGGAACAGCCCGCAGGCCACTTTCCACTGATTTGGTGACTTAAGGTATCGCTTGTATTCCACAACACCTCCCCTGGTTCCTGTAACTCAAGCCCTCGATGAGAGCTGCTGGTAAAGTCACCTTGTTTGTGCCAAGTTGCCCTTTTTTGAAGCGGTAGGTGCTTAGTGTGCAATACAATGTCTTCAATAGCAGCGTGGGCTTTGCTTAGTTCACAATATGCTGTGTTGTCAATGGCATTGTTGTTGCTGTTGTTGTTATGGTTTCCTTGAAAAGGTTCATCTCATGTTTACACATGAGATGCATTAACAGTGAGATGACGTACTTATCTTTTAAAAAAAAATTGCTGCTTTTCTCTTTGATGCTTTTTCCCTTTCATGGATTCGTTTTTGTACATTTTTTTTAAATCTGGAAAGTGGCTGCATAAACAAAGGCAGCAAAATTAATTGAAATGTGGGGAACTATTTATTGACCTCATAAAAATGTAACCTCCACCCGTCTTGATGAAATTCTTCCCTGGAGTCTTTATTGGCGCCCACTACGCCCTCTAGTGGTTACGAGCATTTACTACACGCGGCGCTGCAGCTGGCAGCGTCGGCCCGCCCATCATTCGGGGAAACCGCGACTTGATGCGCGTCTATTTCCCATCCCTGTAGTGTGTCATCATGAGGACTGTTTAACACGCAAGAGCTTTCATTACCCTGGTGATTGCGCCAATGCGAAGTTTTCGGGGAAGGAGAAACGAAACGAAAATCTATTTAACTAAGAAATATGTGCCCTGCAGGCATTATAACGTATAAGGTCATTATAACTGTTCCAGAATATCTACACTGTACAAAGTGTGCATAATGTGCTGCAAAATAAAATAGAGCCATTGTATTTTTAGGGAACGATTTACCCATTTTTAGTAAAAAAAAAAAAAAGAAATGTAAAAAAAGCCTAACAAAGGACATATTCACATCTCTTTGCGTTCCTCCAGACCATAATAACACATTATCCTTTTAACATGTCACTCTTATGGTGGTGGAGGGGCTCCAGTCAGTGATTTCACTAGCTTGGCTCCTTCATTATCTGCCCCCCCCCCCCCCCCCACCCCAACCCTCCATAGAGACATTCCATAAAGCTGACCTCCAGGGCCGCCAGCCCGGCTGCTCATTCCCACAGACCCACACCAAACACGGTATATACATGACACTCCGGACCCCCTTTGATGGCCAAATGGCAAAAGGCTGGACATTTGCACACACACACGCACACACACACACACACATACACACACACACACACACATACACAGAGAAAAAAAGGATTTAGCACACATGTTTAAACTTCAGCTGGGGTTTTTTTCTCCATTTTTTTTACGGTCTCAGGAAATGAATACCACTGTTTTGTGTTGCAAGCTGTTGGGTTCACAGACGGACCGGGAGCAAGACGTCGCTCCACATAAAGCCTGTTTTACGCGTCTGTGAAATGCAAAATGCCCAACAGTCAACGTTAATGCGATATTGTAATGTTTTATAACCTTTTATGTCATAAATAGAAAACGTTATTCTTGTGCATGATATATTATACATATGATAAATGATATATATATATATATATCTGTATATGCAGCATATATTCAGCCACTATATTCCATATAGCCACTCTTAAACATTTTAATAATGCTGTAACCCCTCTGTAACGTACAACCTTACAGCCCAGATTTAGCCTTCATAGTATTTTCTGCCAAACATAATTTTTTTCTCTCTCTGTCCTCCCTCCATGTTTGTGTTATGCACTCTCCAGGTTGTTCCCTCTCATTCCCCCCCCCCCCCCCCCCCCCTGTTTCTCTCTTTCATTCCTCCATCCCTCTTTTTACTATGGCTGGGCTCTGCCATGCCTCTCTCTCTCTCTCTCTCTCTCTCTCCAATAACTTAAGTCACATTTAATAGTACATTTCCTTTCTTGGCGCGGGGCCTGGGGGGCGGTGGCGGCAGCAGCAGCAGCTGTATGAAATGTAGTTTCACCGCTTCGCCTGCCAGAACTTTTGTTCCGAGGAGAAAAAATAACAGAAAAATCCCACAGAGCCTCTTGAACTTGCTGAGGATTTTTTTTTCCTTCTTCTCCTTCTTCTCATTTTTCCTTTTGAAGAAAAAGTGCAAAAGTGCCTGTGATTCATTGTTTGTCTTATTGTGTTTGTTCCTTAAAAGGAATTAAAAAGGGAACTTAAACGGTCACTCGAAGGGGGAAAAAAAAGGCAAAAATATTTATTCCGTGATTGAGAAAGTCCTGCTGGGGTATTATTCTCCAGAAATTTGTTCGTGTTGAAATGTTTTTCTTCTTCTTTTTTCTTAAGCTGCTGGTTTTTCTCCTCCATGTTCTTAGTTTCTCGACTCCATGACTATTTCCATCTGCTGTCTGGACCAGCGACAGCTTTCCCCATTACTTTTTAAATTATAGTGTTTTACTCGCATAGTTTAGAGGGGAAAAAAATGCTTTTCACATCATAAAGCTCCCATTAGTTACGACATCTGATATGAAAGGCTGATGGAAATATTGAAAAAATAAAGCGCCATCCGCAGTCAAACCCCTTACCCTCGTTCACCTCTCAAGAGCAGCCATTTTTCCATAAAAATGTCAGCAACATGGCTTTGATTAAGTCAGAACATCGCGCTGCAGTAATCAGTCACTTCAAGTGTGCAGCGTGTTCAAAACAAGGCTCGGATGCCAGCTGTCTTACTGTAACTGTTTCTGTGGTCAGACATGATTAATCACACTGGAAGATTAGATTAGAGCTCATGCACTCACAGGAGTTTTAGCACAAGCGTACATCTGAGAAACGTTTGCCCCCCCCCCACCCCCCCCCACCCCACCCCACACACACCAGTCATGTGAGAGCATGCTTTCTGACACACACACACACACACCTATACAGTATACCTGAAGGTGTATTTCCCTAAACCAGTGAGATTAGCATACAGCAGCTTTATGTCTGACAGGTATTAAGGAGAATAGCGGTGAGCCCCCATATTTGATACATTGCATGTGTCTCGCAGAGCGGCGGCAGCATATTAGTATTCGTTATTTTTTGTTCCTATTCTTATCAAAATAAAAGATCTTATCCCTGAACGTCCTCTGTGTCCTTTTATTCAAAACAAGTCATGACATTGCGGTGCAGCGGTGCGGCGCTCTGATCTGCGGCGTTTCCTGTGCTTCCTTCTCCCCCTGCAGGCTCCTGCTGCCCTACGAGAGACACGAGAAGGGCCAATCAGACGCGCCGCTGCCCCTGGTCAAGGCCAAGAAGCAGGAGGGCAGCCAGGACAAGATGGCCACCGCCGCCCGCGCCAAAGGCTCCGGGGCCAAGAAGTCCAAAGGCTCCCATAATGCCAAGCAGGGGAGGGAGAAACGGGAGAAGGACGGCGAGATGGAGAAATGCAAGAAGTTACGGGTCAGTAACCCCTCCCCTCCTCCCTCTATCACACACTCTCTGCTTCTCTCTCTCTCTCTCTCTCACACACACACACACACACACACACACACACACACACACACACACACACACACACACACACACACACACACTCTACAGGCTGCCCTGAGCCGTTTGACTGTTTTGTTGTTGGTTCCGTCAGGGGGTTTTTCTTCAGCAGGATTATGTCATTCCTTTATATCTCGTTTCGTTCTTCATGCGTTCCCATTATCTCATCACTGTCATCTCCTGCTAATGCTGGTTGTTCTCCCATGAACCCCCCCCCCCCCCCCCCCGAAATACCGTGAATACATTTAGGAGGTATCGTGTTCCTTATTTTGTATATATATATTTATTTGAGATATAAACACCTGTGGTTACCTTCCATATTTACATTTCCAGGATTCCGACGGGCCGGAGGAGAGCGCTGAGCTGCCCGACGAGGGGCCTTTGAAAGAGGATCCTGCCGTAATGGAGGAGGAGTTACACTTCATCCTGAAGAAAGAGGAGTCCCTGGCTCCCACCGCCGTGGGGGCCCTCTGCGACGGCCCACCCCGCGACCCGGCCCTCAAGGAGAGCGAGTGCAGGGCGGTACATGCGGGCAGCCGAGCCCCCCCGCAGACTGTCCAGTCCGTCCCCACCGCCGCCGGGCGTGTTCCACGAGAAGCCCGCCTCCAAACAGCGACCGGAGCCCGGCCCGCCCCCTCCCCTCAAACCCCCCCCTTACCTGGTGCACCGCTGGGACCTCCAGAACAAAGCCGCTGCGCTGGCCGGGCTGCCCGAGCACACGGCCCGGGGGAGGGACTCGGCTGAGGGCGGGCACGGAGGGAGGGTGGGCAAGGTGCTGCCCATGTTCAAGCAGCAGGCGGACAGACACTCCGGGGACTCCTCCTCGCCGGAGAAAAAAGACTACGGGCTCCTGAGGAAGGAGGCGCACCATTCCCCGCCGCCGCTGCTACAGCAGCAGCAGCAGCTGCAGCCGCCCAATGCTTACTGCAAAGCCAGCCAGGGCGTCATGTCGCCTCTGGCCAAGAAGAAGCTGCTCTCGCAAGTGTGCGACACGAATCCCTTCTCCTTCACCTCTCCTTCCGCACCGCTGCCTCTCCCGATGATGCCTCTCGCAACGCTGCCTCCGCCCTCGTTCCCTGCCGCCGACCGGGACCGGGAGCGGGAGAGGAGGATCAGCGATGGCGGGGATGCAGCGGGAACACGGCAGGGGAGCGCCAGCGACGCCCCAGAGGTGGCCATCATCTTCAGGCCGTCGGTCATCCAGCACGCCCAGAGCAGCAAGCCCCCGCACCCGGCCGGAGACCCGGGCGAGAGGAACCCCCTGGGGGAGCTCCCGGGGAGCTACGGCTGCCGCGCCAACCACCACGTGCAGCAAGTGTCTCCGCCTTGGCAGCCCTTCCTGCCTCAGCCCCCGGCCCAGAACGGGGCAGGCAGGGAGAAGCCCGGGGACAAGCTGCTGCACGGCGGCCCCACCGCACCGCTGCCACCGCAGACGACCCAGAGCTACGTGGCCGACTGCTACTCGTCGCCTCACCTCCACAGCCTCTACAGGCAGACGGAGAACTGCCTGGGCCACGAGAGGATGGCAGGCTTCTCCAACGGCGAGAAGAGGGGGCATTACGTCCAGGACAGCGAGGGCCGCGAGGCGTTTGTCTGCGGCACCGGTGGCAGCACGGGCACCGGGGGCGGTGGTCTAGAGTGCGAGGGCCTGGCCTTCAGGTCCCACTACGGGGACCGGACACACACGCACAGCGACGGGCGTGACGCGGAGGACCAGCCCCGAGACTTCACCATCGCCAAGCCTCTCTCCCAGAGAATGTCCTCCTTCTCCAAACCCCCACCCTTCTGCAGCCTGCAGTATCCCATCATGCACCAGGGTGGGCTGGACTCACACCCCAAGGCGTGCAGGGTGCCCCCCATGACCGTCTCGTCGCCCAAGCCGAGGAGCGGCTCTCCGGAGCCATCGCCACCTCCGTCGTGCTTCCCCACCCGGGGCAAACTGTCCCCCGATGTGCGGCTAGCCAGCCCCTGCCGCCCCCCTTCCGCCACTGGCGCCGTCAAGCGCAGCCTGGGCGAGCCCGAGAACGAGGGCGTGCCGGACAGGAAGGTGCGTGTGGTGACGCCCATGCACCCGGCCGGCTCGGTGCGCCGCGGCGACCCCGAGGACCTGAAGCCCGCCGAGCCGGCGCACGCCATCCACCTCCACAACAACCACCTCCCCGAGGGCCACCCGGCCACCGCCTACCCCTCGCCGCTCTACCCGGGCATGTACATGTCGGCCAGGCCCCAGGACGGCCTGCAGCACCATCACCAGCAGCAGCAGCAGAACCACCACCACCACCACCACCCGGGGCTGCAGTACCTGAAGAGTCAGACGGCGGTGTCGCCTCTGGTGCCGACCATGGGGTTCCACACCATGCTGTTCCACCGCCAGCTGCTGGCCACGGGGCCCGGCCCGCACCACTTCTACAGGCACCCGGGAGGGGCCGCCATGTACGGGGACCTCCTCCACCACCTCTACCCCATGTCCACGCTGCCCCCGCCCCAGCTGTCTTCAGTACACCCCAGCACCAGACTGTGAGGCAGAGATGGATGCACAGACAGACAGACAGAATAGAGCGAGAGGGAGAAAGAAACAAAGAGAATGAAAGACAACCACATGAGAAAAGCTAAACTATGTCAGTTTTGTTTTTTTCATCCTCTCTGCTTTTTTCCCTCATTTTTTTCGTCAAGTGACTCATTTCCTCACGATACTCAGACTCTCCTTTTGTTTATTCTGGTTCTCTGGGATAAGACTTGTCTTAAGTCGGAAGGCAAACACTGACAATGAAACGTCGGTCGGTTACCGAGCGATGTGGCCGTCGCCACTCAAACACACTCAAAATTCCAGTTCTTTTTTCTTTCTTTCAATGTATTATTTACTTTTGCACTGTTTTGATTGAATTACCACTCACTGTATTTTTATTTTATTTTTTATGTTGTGGTCGTCTCCTTTTATTTGCACAATGCCGGTGTGTATGTGCTCACAAATAAATCAGTCAACCTCAGTCAGTGCCGGTCAGGTTGTCGCTCTCGACGTCTAGGATGGTGGAGCGCAAGCGGGGAAAAGCCATTTGTTTACTGTGTCTCAGAAGGACACTTATTGCTGAAAAAGAAAACACAAAAAAAAAACACTAAGAAGAGAGGAACGAGGACAACGTGGATGAAATCCCGCACCTCTAGGATCGTCGGGCTGCGCTTTCCCTCCCTGTTATGTGTAGAGGCGCACTTCAGCCAGACGGTGGCGGGTTGCATTTGTTTACATGTCGCCACGCTGTTGCCTGATTTTATTCTTTAGTTTGTTTTCTTTGCTACAGCAAAATGTCCTGGTCTCTCTTTGAAGGCAGAGGCTAATGTTGCTCTTGGTGCACCACCGCGTAAAGAGAAAGATTGGTCTCATGGTAGCAATTTGAGGTGCTTTAGTGTTCATGCATGTACTGTAAACTCAACTTCAACTCAATTCAGGTTTTATTAAGGATTTATGTCAGAATAATTACAACGCAGAATAGTTACTTTATTAAATCTAATGACCAATCACAATTTAATGTTTATTTTTAGCATTGCAATCATTTAATAAAATAGTTTGGAAGTAGAATGCTCCAAACTTTCTAATTAGTGGACTGTAGCAACTTCCTCACTTTCTTACTAGCATTACGTAATGCTCACCTCAAATCAACCGTTATTTTATTTGTTCTTTTAAGCTCCCGTATTGATTTTAATAGGAATGTTGGCAGTTCATTCTGTTGCTTTGCTTATACCTGTGCCTTTCGCAATCTTAGTTTTAGAGTTAGCACGACAATTAAGGTCCATCTTAAAGAGTAGCAATGTAAGAGTATCATTATTATGATCAGTGTTGACTGTAAAGCAGCACGGGCACCACACACACACACACACGTGTGCAGTAATATACCACAGTCAGCCATAAGAGAAAGAGAGAAAAGTCGTATTAATCCTTCTTTTCAAATCAACACGTTTTTCTTGAAACTCGCCATTTTTTTTGCTTTTAGGCTGTTCGCTTAGTGGTCTTAGTGGTCATCAAAGAATACTTGAAAAAGATATTGAAAAGAAATATTTGACATTTCCCAAGGCCGGTCTTGTCAGACTGTAGAGTGGTGTAGCTGGTGAGCTTTTCTGGGTGATGATCAAAAGGTACCAGAAGTCCATAAAGAATTCCTACTGTGCTTTGTAGCCAGAGGTGAAGAGACAACACCTGTTTGGGCTTTTATAGCCACTATAACTTCTGTTAATGGAAATCTGGGACAGCTCAAATACAGCGTTAACATGTCTAGTGTTTCAAAGTAAGGGGGGGTGGGGGGGTTGGGGATACAAATAACACTATTACCGTTTGTGCGTAAAGGTTTTTACGGACAATGCTTAAACACATTTCTGATGAAGTACTGTATCATACTGTACGTTAACATGCGTAGGCTCAAGCCGGCAGCCGCCGTGTGCTGGCAAGCCTTCGCTGTACAAAGCATCCATTTGGGATCAAAACCATGGCAACACACTCGCTCTTGTCTTACGTTGTAAATAGCACTGTAGATAGTATTACGTATTGCGTAGTTGTTCACATATAAACCGCTATACTCTGTAAATAGCTCTAAAGATAGTATAAAAAGTCGGTCGCACAATGTAGTTGTGTGTCCTCGTTATGCCGAGTTGCAAGGTCACTAAAGCAACACTACATTTTAAGAACTATATAAGATAATGTCTCTCTTTTGTTTGTGCTCTGTTCTACCCACTCCGTTGCATTTATGTTCATCCTAAATGTGTTGTTCTTTTGATACAATAGCCATCTGTTTACCAATCACCCAGCTGGCAAGCGAGGAAAAAAAGAGAATAAATGAAACATTTTGTATTATACAACCTCCTGTATATTTAATTAAAATATTTTACTATCTACGTGGTTCCATTGTTATTATGTTGTCTTCTGCTCAGATTGAATAAGGGAGACACTTTTCCTTCACTGTTTGTAAGGTTGTGTTTGACAAAAAAGGAGATGGTTTATTCAATGTTCTTTATTGCTAACCAAACGCAGTGTGAATGGGGATTTATTATTGTAATTCCATTATGTGGCTCTGAAAATCTGCTCTGCTGTAATCTTCACAGCAGGCTGTTTCTGGGCTAAAGGCCAGCTAACCCTCTCTAGTATTTGCTGCAGTAGAAAAATCTCCCAGCGCATGGACCTCGATTGCGGTATGTGTAAGTGTGTGTGTGCGTGTGTGTGTGTGTGTGTGTGTGTGTGTGTGTGTGTGTGTGTGTGCACGCACACTGAGCAGCAATAAAAGCTGTACTTTGACTTTTATTGCCTTCCTCCACTTCCCTCAAACCCGACCCATGAAAAAAGATATTCAGCAAACAAACTCAGCATAAAATGAGGCAGGCTGGCCAGGATAGAATGTAGCCGTCCTTTTCAAACTCGCGGATCGGCAATAATAACATTTTAATGCAGGCTAAGATAAAGAAATGTAGCCGCAAGTGCCAATTGAGGGGTTCGAGCGGACATAAATCTCCATTTAAATCTCATGACGACACAGATCTCCCAGCCCTCAGCCAGCAGGGCCTCATGGCTCAGACTCATGAGCAGGTCACTGGGAGCCTGGTCTGCCTGATCATTAACTCTTTGTGATTGATGCTGAAAAGTGATAAATAAGCGTTTAAAATGGAATGTCGGCAACATACGCGTGTTTATGGTTTAAAACTCACAATGGGACATGGCTAGAACCTGTTCAATAGATTTACATTTACATGGAGGGCATTTGACGGACACTTTTGTGCAAAGCGACTTCCAATATGTACATTGCTAGAAAGAGTGAAACAATAATATATTGCTGACGGTACAATAAGATTTGAATTGAAAAAGTTACAAGCACTCATAATTGCTACTTTTAATAGAACAAATTTCAAGAACTCATAATTGCAAGGTTAACCACTTGCTGGTAAACAAGCAAGATAGGATTAGATGCTACACAGCTAAGTACTATTTTTAAGTGCCAGGACCTAAGGAGGTAAGCTATGTAGAGTTCAGGTGAACTTGAAGACTGGAGAAACTGGGTGGGTTGTTTGTGCAAAGGCACACTAGTAGCAATTGCTAATATAGGTTTAACGTTAATACTGCAATCGCCATAGTAGTTGTAGGTTGATGTGGGGAAAGGATGCTTCAGAAATGTGGGTATTAGGAAAAGTAATATAACCTCATAGTTGTATATTCTGAGGTACTTCCACGGCTACTAGCATTTTCTGAGGTTTTTTTCTGAGGAATGATGCCGTTAAGGACAGAGGGTGCAATAGATTCTGCTGTTGTTGTTGCCTCGATGTATTATGGATCCCTAATTATATTTTGGAATTTAATTTTCATCATCATTTATCCGTTTGTGTGGTGTTGAGTGTTATGTACTGTATACACACACACGGTGTGACAAGGCACCAGGCCTAATTAAAAGTGCAAAAGCAGGAAACTCTTAAATTAACACAAAAAAAATAATCAGCAGGGGTCTATTTCAACTATAGTCACATTTATTATTGATATTGTAGCAAAACATTACACATTATCTTTTGAAATGCCCACTGATATGTGAAAAGGTAGAAACAAAGAAAGTGCATTACAATTATTATCATAACCAACTAAACGGTAACCGAAACATTTGAAAATAGCACCCAAGCCATTACGCCAGCTATATTATCGACTAATAAAAAGGGATTACGTTATCACCATCCAATTATGCTATGTTGACCATTATCCCAAAGGCTATGTACATATAGTCTTCGAAAACACTGATTATACCATTGTGTAAAATCAGCGTTTACAACGTAGAGTACAATCTAGAAAACATAGAAATCGGAATGTTAATGCCAATAGCTCGAGCTACATTCATATTTTAGTAGTTTCAAAGAAGCAACATGAAAAAGGATTGATCATGGAGGATTTCAAAGGGGGAGCAGGTGGTTTTACCCTGGTTGTGTGTGGGTTTTTTTTATTTTTTACAACCAATCAGGAAATCCTCTCCCGGTGGACATCTGCCATGACGGGCAACAGACAGTTAAGCGGTTGCAATATTTAGTGGTTCAAAATGTTCCCGTGGTATTACATGATGTTTTCATCATAGCGGCGAACAGAGACGCCGTGTGTTGCAGTCATGCTATTGGAATCCATCGTCATTATAAAAACACCAATAACAACGACATTAACTCAACATATTGTTACAAAAAACAAAAATCGACCAATTCACATACACAGATTAGCAACCAAACATCGTTTGTCTAAATACACGGTTGCAGTGGTAATGATAGTCACAGTAAGTTAAGTAAAGACTTTTAAAAGCAAATTATCCATTAATAGACAGATTTATTTTTATGAATATGCTCCATTACCTCCGTGTGCCATGAGGCAGAGATGAGAAACATTAATCATCTCCATTTATGTGGGAGAGGATTGATGTGGAAAATGTGCTTACTGGCGTACTGTCGGCCTCCAACCGTGTGCAATGAGGACCTCTGCTCACGTTGGATTCCTTCCATAGACGGTATTTATTCAACCAATCACGAGACCGGCAGGTTCCAATAGTTAGTGTCACCTCACTAGTTATTCATCCTGGTTAAAGATGTGATTAAAAAGTCCTACCAGAATATGAATATCAGTTTATTACTAAAAGAAAGACCAAATTGTAATTTAATGGCGTACAGTAGGTAACAACTGTACAGCATAATGGATTATAATAACACAGTATTATTAATTATAAAGATAATAATTATGTTGGTGTTATAGTTACACGAGTGCTCCCCCGGACCGAAGGCCTGAGGTTCACCAGGCTTTGGGGTTCATCTTCTCCCTGAAGGACTTGCGCAGTTTGCTCCGGGGGGCCGGGACGGGGCCCAACCCCAGGCCCGCTGCCAGGGCCCCAGGTTGGCCGTCGTCTCCGTCAGGGGCGCGGTAGTGGTGGCTGTGACCGGAGTGACCGTGGGGTTGCACGTCCAGGTGTCCCAGCGGGGCGTTCTTCCGGCTCAAGGGCGCGACTCCTCCACCACCACCACCGTTGTTGTTCCTCTGGAGCTGCTGGATGATGGCGGAGAACTTGGCGTCCAGCGACGGCCGACCCGTCTTGGACCTGGTGGCGGCGGCGGTGCGCTGCGGTCCCACGGTGGCAGCGGCGTTCTCCTTCTCGTTGCCACGGAGCGACGGGGGAGGGCGCGGGGGAGGGTGCCCGATGGAGGCGGGCAGCGGGGGTCTGGCCGGGCGGGCGGGCGCTGGCGCCGGCGGGTGAGAGGGAGGAGGGGGAGGGGCCCGACGCTTCTTGCTGCTGTTGGGGGCGGAGCCGCAACCGTTGGAGACGCCGGGGCTGGAGAATGGGGTGGAGCTTTTGCCCGGCGACAGGACGCTCTTCTGGACCACTGCGGAGTGGGAGCCGTCGAAGAGGGTCGACCAATCAGGGGCACCGCTCTCCTCCTCCTCCTGACCAATGAGAAAGCGGCCGTCCGACTTCTCGATCTGGCTGTGAATGATGTCTGTGATGCTCTCAAACTTGCCTGGGGAATTTATACCTATAAAGAAATACATTTCAGAGTAGTACAATTGGAACATTTACTTGTAACATTCACATCATTAAATATGCCTCAACATGTTGAGCCAAAAACACCAAGAAACTTTTCCTTTGAAACGGTTCCAAGAACATTTCACAACACAATACGATTCGGCAAGCAACGGCCATCAATGTTGCGAGCTAAGCCAGTCCGCCTGCGGTTTAGCTCTGTTAGCCGCTGGTTCAACACTCACTGAGGTCATTGTAAACAGAGTCCGCCTGCTTGGTGAGGAACAGCGCTGGCTTGGGCGGGGGCGCCACCTCCATCTCCATCAGCCGCTCACAGCAGTGCAGCCACTCGCCTGCACCCCACGGCGGCGCAGACGAGACGTGACGAGAATGAAAGAAAAGGAAAGAAACGCACAACGTAAATAAACCTTGCAGAGGGCAGTAGGACGCTGCTGTGCAACAAGTGGCCCACACACACACACACACACACACACACACACACACACACACACACACACACACACACACACACACACACACACACACACACACACACACACACACACACACACACACACACACACACACACAAGATCTCAGACAACCTTACGCCCCCGAGGGTGCTTCATGGCATCTTGATATCATAACCTCAACAAATCATGCAATCCTCCTCCCACTGTCCACACATGTGTATGTGATGTGGTGTGGGTTATGAAAAAACATATTGAGATCATTTGGACAGATATTGCGATTGTGATAGGATTCCCTATTAGTGGGAATGATCAACAGAAAAAAAAACCAGATTAAAATCATGATGTGACATGAGTTGTTTTCTCACATCTGGAATAAATAAATGTAGGCCAAGGCATCTCTGCAGCATTAGAATACTTCATGTCCAATTGTTCAGCAGCCCGAGTGTGTCTGTGTCATATTATGATGACATTGTTATTTTCCAATCTCTCCTAATCTTCCAGTGTATCTGCAAACATTGAGCCAGAATAACGCTCAGCCAGGCCAACGTTGAGCGTGATGGTGACTCACTCTGATCGTAGAAGTGTTGGTGGAAGGCGTCCACCCAGTCCTCCAGCTCCTCCCGGCTCTCCGTGGTGAAGAGGGCCGACTGGGAGCCCCCCGGCGCGGGGTTGATGACTGTCAGGCTGTTTGACCTCCGACCTGACGAGTCCTTCTCCGTCACGCGGATGCGCGTGCTCTGCATCGATATCAACCAACACCAAAGGTTACAAAGAAAACTAAAAGGCCCGATACCTTTTTTTTGGCTGCTGTGCGTAGAATCGGTCTTTCATAAACAGATCATGAAATGAAAATTGCGTTTTGGCTGTGCTCAAGTTTGTAAAGAACTAGTACAGATAACAACAACAACTTCAAATGAGTTTAGCCGTTCCCCTATTAGACTATAAGCACTTTGAGGAGATCTAAAGGGGGCAATACTAATTTCAGAAAGCAAACCCAAATTAACTAACACAATAGAGAAGATTAAAAAAAAACCCACATCTGAAGGAGAAGCTGTGTAATGATCTCTGGTGTTCACGCTCATGAAAGCCATCTTAGTTTGAGGGTTTAATTAAGGTTTTAATTAAATACAATGGATAATATGATGAGAATAAAAAAGAATCTTCTCATAATGTTCAGGTGATTACATATGTATTAAAATGTTGAGTTCAGTGGGAAATTTCAATGAAACACGGTTAAGATAAGCGGTTCCTTATGAATGACTTTACCGCTCACCTTGTTGATGGGTATTTGCTGGGAAGGCTCTACCTTGGCACTGATCTCCTCTGGGCTGAAGTAGCAGGCTAAGCAGCTAGCGCTGAGGACACAGTACAGGCTGCAGCAGCGTAGCGCCCCCTCCACACTCTGCTGCATAGCGGTGGGGGGGGGGGGGAATATCAATACAGCATTAGTATCGCAATACCTTAAATCGGCAATACAATATCGATGCTTGGCGGGGCCCCCCCAGTCACACAGTCTGTTCAGTCTGTGGTGAGAACCTAGCTTGTTAGGGTTTGTTAGTATGTTGTTTGTTCACTTTGAAAACATGGTCAGCCTGGAGGTTGATCTCTTAACATCAGCAACACAATGCCCAAGTGGAGGGGAGTGCTGGTCTCGGAGCAGTTTTTCCTCATTACAAGGAGGTTGTGACACAGTGAATGAAGCTGCTACTCAATCACCACTCCTACTCTTCGAAGCTTGATACATTGCCAAAAAATAAATCAAAATTCAGTACAACTGTTTCAAATAAAAAGATGTTTTGGAGTTACATTTATTCACTTCTTGCTTCTTATTTTGAAGTGTAATTTTGGCACTTGTAGGGGTATAACATCTAAATTGCCATTTTAGATTTCATTTTACTTAAGATAAATGTGATTTATTACAACAAATGCATTTGCAATACTTAATGTATCTCAAAACTCCCAATATAGTGATAGTATCCTGTTGTAGTATCATGATAATAACGTATTGTGAAGTCTCAGGTGATTCCCACTCCTATGCTGCGAGTAATGGCACACTTAACTACCAGAATATGTCCAATATATCCATGCACTGCTGTTTCATTTTAAAAAATATGTTCATATTGCTTTAGTTAAAAATGTATGAATCAAAGAATGCTACATCTTTGCCACACCGACCCCATTAAATGAATTACCTAAAGACAATCAATCATTTGTTTTCATTTAGCATGAAACCAAAACCAGACTATCAAACCTATTTCAAATATAACCATGGGCTACATCGATTAGCATGGCGACTATGTACTATTGAGAGGTTGTAGGCGTGCTGAAGCCGTTAGTCGTCAGCTCATAAAGTTCTTATCTTATCTTATCTCACCTGTTGGTTGAGGAAGCCACTCATCATGGCCTGGGTCATGCAGTGAGGCTGGGCCACCAAGCGACAGCAGAGGTTGCCATAGAGTGGCAGCCAAGAGGACCAATCAGCTGTGAACGGGGGCGGTACACCTTTAGCAAAACGTTACCCTTCTATCCTAATTACTTGCCAAGTAATAGTGTGCATTCAAGGGAATTCATTATCCATTATGAAAAGCTACAACACAGCGATGATATTACGAGCAGCTGGAGAATAAATAAGTAATCTAACATAAAATGAGTGAATTAGAATGGATCCGGCATCTTGGGCATGCGTTCCGCTTTTAATAATTGAATGATTTTAGTCAATATTAAATTATTTATGGAAACATCTGTACCAAGGCAGCAGATAAAGTGTTGGTTTTGATGTTTCCTTTTCATGCTCTCGTTCTTACCGTCCTGCAGGACGACCAGAGAGTGTGACTGGAAGCTGCCTTCTGCTTCAGGCAGACACAGGGTGGTGTAGGCGAGCAGGCTGTACTTGGTCCCACTGAGGGGACACACACACACACACACACACACACACACACACACACACACACACACACACACACACACACACACACACACACACACACACACACACACACACACACACACACACACACACACACACACACACACACACGAGATGGATTAGCACAAGAGCAATGTCTGTATTAAACATTAACCACTTGTGTCCTTGTTTTCTCATTAGGAGCGCTATATTCCACCTACGGGGGGATGGGATTTGAATGCAGGAATGTGTCAGGGTCTGGACCGTCCTGCAGAGGGCAGAATTTTTTCCCGGAAGCCTTTCCCATCGAGTTGCGCAGCTTCTTGGCCAGTTTCTTTGGCGTGTTGGCGAGGATGGTGTTGTCGTCCTCCACTGCGCAGCTCCACAGCTCCACCTTGAGTTCAAATTGGGGCATTGCCTTGTTGCTAAAAAGGAACAGAACAGCAATTAACACCAACATAGTATCTACAAAAATAAGAATGGCATAGTAACCGATGAAAATTATACTTTGGCCGTTCATCATAAAAACATTCTAATATGCATCCTCAAAGTATATACAACTTTTCAAGACACACATTTCAAGAATGCGTGAAATATAAGTATACAGCAATTGTTCTTAAAACACCTGCAATTCAAGTGGACAGCTAAATCAACAACAACAACAAAAGCCTATTGTGCAGTCTAGCTGGAATGGAAATATTAATCTTATCATATATGATTACTATGATGATTATGTATGATTCTGATGATGATGATTAATAAAGACACTGACAAGATGGTGACTCCCTCGAAGCAGATGTCAGTGGCCGATCGGTCCACCACCACCATCTCCGTGTCAAACACCTCGGACCCAATCTGCATCACGCAGAAGACGGCCACCCGGCGTGAACCTAGAACACACGCAGCAACGGTGAGCGTAAACACATCTCCACACAGGACAAAGCTCAGATCCATAGCACAACTAGATCTTGTGTGAGTTGAAGAAACCCAGAGCAAGTTCTAAAGGACATGAAACAACAGACCAAACAGTGAAACTTACTCCCTCTATTATTGAAGTGGTCCGAGTCTTTCCACATCAACGGAATGCGCAGCCCTGGAAAGGTCGAGCAAAAAAGTCTACTGAAATTTGCCTTTTAGTGTATTTGAAGCAGAGAATAATTATTATCATTAGCATTGTTGTTTACAGATTACTGATACATTTGGAGACACACAGTAATGGTCTTACCGGAAATAGCGACCTTCCCAGCACAGGGGACGCGGTTATCTGAAATTGGATCTGCAAGACTGGAAGAAAGGATTCCGTTTAACCAGACAATGCACAAAACATTCACGTTTAATTAGACAATGCGCACAACATTCACATTTCATCAAAACCATTTGTGAGTGCATCCTAAAATGTTCAGTTCTGTGGTTGATCTTGTTTCAATTTGAAACTGTGAAACTGACATTGAGAACTGAATTTCTCAATTTACTACCGTTTATTTGACGTTTTGTTGAATATACTAGCATTTAACCATATAAAATATGAATGTTGTGCAGTTTCCAACATTCCATTACGTTTTTTTGAGCACTTATATAAATAGACTATGATTACATCATAAGCTTACAGCGACCTCTACAATTAACTAATTGTCACAATTATATTTTTTTTATGCAAAATGTATACAAATATTAATAAATCTGATTGTATAGACCTGTGACATTAAATCAGCCACAGAATATGAATTGAACCGATAATCTGCCAATCGCAATGAATAATTGCAATCATCATTTTATAATAATCGTGTAGCCCTTATCACAGGTCACCTGACCTGGTTCCCCCACCCACCTACCAACCCACCCACCCACCTCCTGGCTTCTCCCAGCAGGTCCTCCTCCTCCTCCTTCTGCTTCTGCAGCTGTGTGAGGTAGGCCCTGATGCGGGTGTTGGAGGTCAGCAGGTTCTTGGAGGCGTGAAGCACCTGCTCCCTCTTAGCCTGTATATATATATATATATATATATGTATATATATATATATATATTAGGATGAGTGGCCTTTACACCGTCAAGAAGCACATGATCATCAACACATCTCACTGTTGACAGCCGAACACACACCTGATGTTTATTAAGGAATACATGCTTACCTCGTTTTGCTGGAAGAACGTGCTCTGTCTAATTTTCTTCCTCTTGGTCTCCATAGCAAAAGCCGAGCAGGTGGACGACCTCGAAGTTGTGTTTCTTCTGAACATTTGAACGTCCCGCGGGTCGTCCATGACGGCTCCTCGCTGGCAGGAGGAGGAAAGTCGCCCAACGCCTCTTCTTCAGCGGGAGCGTTCGGTTATTGTTTCGCCTCGTCTACGCAAGGCGGAGCATTTGTGCGCAGCAGGCTATCACCTATCACGTCCAACACTGGAACCCCGCCTGTTTTTCTTTGAAAATAAAACGACCGCTTCCTTGCTGGGAGGACTGAACCATTTTGAAATTCAAAATAGCTGTGTTGTAAAGATATAAAACCTGTTTATTTGTTTCTATATAGTTCTCAAATGTGATGTAGTGCTATATAGTTGAAAATGACTGAACACGAAACATGATATCATTATTGTTTTATCTAAATCCTACTTTTGCCGTCTTTCTATATTTCCAAATGGTCTCGTCCAAATGTAATCGATGCAAATGTTTAACATCCAAAACGAAGCTTTAGTTCACGTGACAATATTTAGGTTGATGTGTGTGTGTGTGTGTGTGTGTGTGTGTGTGTGTATGTGTGTGCGTGCGTGCGTGTGTGTGTGTGTGTGTGCAGTCATGTAATTAAATCTCTTACTTCACTATACAGTAGTAGTAACCCAGAACAATGGATTAGATCATAATTAGTTCTGATCACATTTTCATTCACATTTCAATCAATACCAGATAATAATCAAAAAATAAAGACACTCAAAATAACGACACGCAAATGATGTGTGTTGCAGCATTCTCGTAGTTTTTTATAGGGTAAATCATAGAAATAATATTTTATTCAAAATAAAATAGCGACTGATAAGCATCCGACAACAACCCGGAACGGGACGTGTGGTCCGGGAGAGCCGCCCACCGGGGCTCGGTCCTCACTTCTGGTTCGGCTGGAAGTGTAAACGCAGGCACCGAGGAGGAGCAGGGGCAGGAGCAGCAGCAGCAGGAGGAGGAGGAGGAGGAGGAGGAGGAGGAGGAGAATGAAGCCAGTCTAACGTACACTCCGCTACTGCAAGGAGCAGCCTTGGTTAATGCTGAGCAACCAACCGAGCGGGAGACGGAGAGCTGCTGACGCACAGACGGGGCTTTATCGTCCTGCCGCCGCGGGGCTGTGTGGGCTGGGCTGGGCCGGGCCGGGCACCCACGGAGCCAGCCAGCCAGCCAGACACAACCATCCAGCCACTGGATACAGGCTACACAGGATATAAGCAGATATCACATCAGCTTTAATAGAGCAGTCAGACGAGGGGCCGAGGAGAACACGGGTAAGAGAAATCCGCATGCTGCCTCAAACACGTTCCGCTATCAAACACACTGAAGCCAAGCATCATCTACACGTTACGGTATATTCATATTCATATTCATATAATAATTATTATTACTACTACTACACGTCTACATTACGTGGACTACAAGGATAACTTCATCCACGTTTTTCTGCAACCGCCGATTTAGATATGTTAAACCATAAGAATAGATAATCTATCTGTAGTCTTTTATTTCAACTAGGAGGAGGAGGAGGAGGAGGAGAGACGCTGTCTGCTCCCCATCTGGCTCCTCCAGTCCTCCTGCACATTGTCATGTACCGCCTGCCCGCTGCCCTATCTATCTATCTATCTATATATATATACAGTATATATATATATATATATATCCTCGCTGTAAACGGCTGTAGACTGCTCAATTCAAATGGTGGACGTATTATTATCCTAGCTGATCGTTTTAAACCGGGAGAATGGATGATGGTCTATAGTGGTCCACGTTAGAGACGCCGGTCGGTCCTTTCGGTGATCTAACCCTGTAGCTTAGAGATATGCTGCACTTCACGCATATTTGTGATATTGTTTGGGACGATAAGCCCACACACACTCTCTCCCCCCCCCTCTCCTCTCTTCCTCCCACGTTTTAATGCGTTTTGCCCTCAGACGGCAGCCCACCAGGCCGGTCTAGTGAGGCTGGTCTTTGTTGTGTCCCGGGCAGCAGATGTAGCCTCAGCGTCCCTTCTTCTTTGTGCTGCTGGCCTGCTGTAACTCCGCCATCATCATCATCATCATCAGCAGCAGCTATATAGAAGCTCTTTTAAACTTAAAACAAAGCCGGACCATGCATGCTTTTTGTTTTTTTAAATCCTGCAATGTGGATGGCTTAAGCTTGCGTCTGCAAAAAAAAATGGTGGCGAACAAATACTTTATTTGAGCTGCTTTATAATTGAGAGCACATCATTAATACAGAAGAAGCCTGTCTGAGACATAATGGCATCAGCATCCAGTTTGGTTTCTTCTATTGATCGTTCATTGCATTGTTATAGCCTAAGTAATTGTTGATTATAAGATAGAAATAAACAAATAATAGTATTGCTGAGGGTCCTATGTTACACATGGCATGTCAAATGTCAGTCGGCTACAAGTCACACTGCCTTATAAACATTAGATTTGTAAATACCAGTCCTGTACTCCCATCTTGGTGTACCCATCCTATCCTAACACGCTGACTAGTTCATATGGTATCTAAAAAGGTACCCAATAATACAGTTTAATACAGTTTATAATAGTTTATAACCTGCGTTGGGTGTAGGTCCTAGGACAGAAGATAGAAGACAGAAGATAAACATCACTCAGCACATCCATCTATTTGGGGTGGGGGGGGGATTGCATTGCACTTTTTAAAACAAAAAGATGTAGCTTGTAGGTCTGCTTGTTGTTGTGATCCGGAGCACAGTTTGTCCGGCTCGGCCTGTTGGCCATTGTGTTCTATAGGAAGTTTAGGAAGTGACTTAATGCTGCGTTATTGCCCCACAGACTCTGTTCTATTCTTCTACTCTACTCTACTCTGTGCTATGATATTCTGTTGTATGTGTCCTGTTGTGCTCTATTCTAACCTATTTCTATTCAACGTGTTGTTGTAGCAGGGCGTGAAGCACCTGCTCCCTCTTGCTGCAGGCCAGCAGCAGTTTGTAGGCCCCGTCGCGCATCCGTACTTCAAAGTCCAGCTTGCCCTGGACGTTGGAGTCCTACCACAGCGTTGTAACATACACAGAGCATGGTAAACATATGGGACATCTATTTGGACAGTAAGTGGACAGTTTGATGAAATGACACAATGAGTGAAAGAGTTAAAATATTATCCATGAGCGGGAAATGCCTATTTGAAAAATTGCATGGACAATAATAGTAATTGGTAGACTTTGCAATAGCTGTCTGTGGCAGAGCCCCCACTTCTTCATAGCCACCACCAGGTTTGAGACCCAGGGCCAAGCACCCACTGGCTCAGTGATGCCTGCATCCAGCAGCTGCTGCAGCTCGGCCAAGACCCCATCACGGAGAGCCAATGGCAGGATGATGGGTTTAATGGAAGAGGTGAGGAGAGGTTGGTGAGCGAAGGCAGTGAGGCAGCCTCGGCCTTCAAACAATGATGGCCACTTTTAATGCCAAATCGTTACGAAGGAGAATCCCAGAGCGGAGAACAGGTCCAGACAGTCCCATCAGGTTGGCCCCATGGAGGGCAACATGAAAGCCAAAACCGGGCACAGTCTTGGTTCCATAGCAAACCGTCACTTGGAGAGAGCCTACTAGATCTGGAGTTCTGGAGTCACCATAGCCGCAGAGGACCGTAGAGGGTGTGGACACCGGCAGTGAACTGAAGGATTGACTGTAGGTAGCAATATTCAGGAGAGACACACTGGCACCGGTGTCCAAAAGCAGAGGGATGCACTCATCATTGAGGTGGACTGTGCATGATTTGAGTGACGTTGGGCCCAAGTTCACATTGAGAATAATGGTGGCTGCAGACCAGGGGGCGTGGCCAGGCTGGGGGGGTGTGGCCCTCTGACGCTGCCGAGGAAGATGGACAGACAGTGGCAAAATGGTTCTGCTAACCGCAGCTACGGCACGTCTGGCCATGGGCTGGACAGGTCTGGGCTCCTGAGGCGTGAGACAAAGACTGAAGACCCAGTGTGCAGACATAACAGTTACATCCTTAGTGGATAGGGTAGGTCACAAAACATCTCATTGTTGCTGGTTTCAGGCCTTGATTACTTCTGGAAAATATGATTAAATCACATTGCCTATTTTGAAATATAGCCTTTGAAATGTGAATACATTATTGTCATTTATGTGGTGACATCAATATAAATAAATCAACAGGTCTACTCCACCACTGGACCTCTGTCTCAAGAGCAAGTACTTTGGTGATGTCAGAGCAGTGATTTTCAACCAGTGTGACGTGAGAGATCGTCAGGTGTGCCGTGGGAAATTATCCAATGTCACTTAATTGGTCCAAAGTTTCTGCAAATAATTGACCATGGTTGAGCGTCTGTCTGTGCCTGCAATGTACAGTAGTGACTGGCAGAGGAATGAAATACTCTTCTCCATAGCAAAAGCCGAGCAGGTGGACGACCTCGAAGTTGTGTTTCTTCTGAACATTTGAACGTCCCGCGGGTCGTCCATGACGGCTCCTCGCTGGCAGGAGGAGGAAATTCGCCCAACGCCTCTTCTTCAGCGGGAGCGTTCGGTTATTGTTTCGCCTCGTCTACGCAAGGCGGGGCATTTGTGCGCAGCAGGCTATCACCTCACGTCCAACACTGGAACCCCGCCTGTTTTTCTTTGAAAATAAAACGAGCGCTTCCCTGCTGGGAGGACTGAACCATTTTGAAATTCAAAATAGCTGTGTTGTAAAGATATAAAACCTGTTTATTTGTTTCTATATAGTTCTCAAATGTGATGTAGTGCTATATAGTTGAAAATGACTGAACACGAAACATGATATCATTATTGTTTTATCTAAATCCTACTTTTGCCGTCTTTCTATATTTCCAAATGGTCTCGTCCAAATGTAATCGATGCAAATGTTTAACATCCAAAACGAAGCTTTAGTTCACGTGACAATATTTAGGTTGATGTGTGTGTGTGTGTGTATGTGTGTGCGTGCGTGCGTGTGTGTGTGTGTGTGTGTGCAGTCATGTAATTAAATCTCTTACTTCACTATACAGTAGTAGTAACCCAGAACAATGGATTAGATCATAATTAGTTCTGATCACATTTTCATTCACATTTCAATCAATACCAGATAATAATCAAAAAATAAAGACACTCAAAATAACGACACGCAAATGATGTGTGTTGCAGCATTCTAGTAGTTGTATGAAATAGGGTTTTTTTTATAGGGTAAATCATAGAAATAATATTTTATTCAAAATAAAATAGCGACTGATAAGCATCCGACAACAACCCGGAACGGGACGTGTGGTCCGGGAGAGCCGCCCACCGGGGCTCGGTCCTCACTTCTGGTTCGGCTGGAAGTGTAAACGCAGGCACCGAGGAGGAGCAGGGGCAGGAGCAGCAGCAGCAGGAGGAGGAGGAGGAGGAGGAGGAGGAGAATGAAGCCAGTCTAACGTACACTCCGCTACTGCAAGGAGCAGCCTTGGTTAATGCTGAGCAACCAACCGAGCGGGAGACGGAGAGCTGCTGACGCACAGACGGGGCTTTATCGTCCTGCCGCCGCGGGGCTGTGTGGGCTGGGCTGGGCCGGGCCGGGCACCCACGGAGCCAGCCAGCCAGCCAGACACAACCATCCAGCCACTGGATACAGGCTACACAGGATATAAGCAGATATCACATCAGCTTTAATAGAGCAGTCAGACGAGGGGCCGAGGAGAACACGGGTAAGAGAAATCCGCATGCTGCCTCAAACACGTTCCGCTATCAAACACACTGAAGCCAAGCATCATCTACACGTTACGGTATATTCATATTCATATTCATATATTAATTATTATTATTACTATACTACACGTCTACATTACGTGGACTAACAAGGACACTTCATCCACGTTTTTCTGCAACCGCCGATTTAGATATGTTAAACCATAAGAATAGATAATCTATCTGTAGTCTTTTATTTCAACTAGGAGGAGGAGGAGGAGGAGGAGAGACGCTGTCTGCTCCCCATCTGGCTCCTCCAGTCCTCCTGCACATTGTCATGTACCGCCTGCCCGCTGCCCTATCTATCTATCTATCTGCTATATATATACAGTATATATAATACAGTATATATATATTATCCTCGTTGTAAACGGCTGTAGAACTGCTCAATTCAAATGGTGGACGTATTATTGTTCCTAGCTTGATCGTTTTAAACCGGGAGAATGGATGATGGTCTATAGTGGTCCACGTTAGAGACGCCGGTCGGTCCTTTCGGTGATCTAACCCTGTAGCTTAGAGATATGCTGCACTTCACGCATATTTGTGATATTGTTTGGGACGATAAGCCCACACACACTCCCCTCCCCCCCCCTCTCCTCTCTTCCTCCCACGTTTTAATGCGTTTTGCCCTCGGACGGCAGCCCACCAGGCCGGTCTAGTGAGGCTGGTCTTTGTTGTGTCCCGGGCAGCAGATGTAGCCTCAGCGTCCCTTCTTCTTTGTGCTGCTGGCCTGCTGTAACTCCGCCATCATCATCATCATCATCAGCAGCAGCAGCAGCTATATAGAAGCTCTTTTAAACTTAAAACAAAGCCGGACCATGCATGCTTTTTTTTTTTTTAAATCCTGCAATGTGGATGGCTTAAGCTTGCGTCTGCAAAAAAAAATGGTGGCGAACAAATACTTTATTTGAGCTGCTTTATAATTGAGAGCACATCATTAATACAGAAGAAGCCTGTCTGAGACATAATGGCATCAGCATCCAGTTTGGTTTCTTCTATTGATCGTTCATTGCATTGTTATAGCCTAAGTAATTGTTGATTATAAAGATAGAAATAAACAAATAATAGTATTGCTGAGGGTCCTATGTTACACATGGCATGTCAAATGTCAGTCGGCTACAAGTCACACTGCCTTATAAACATTAGATTTGTAAATACCAGTCCTGTACTCTCATCTTGGTGTACCCATCCTATCCTAACACGCTGACTAGTTCATATGGTATCTAAAAAGGTACCCAATAATACAGTTTAATACAGTTTATAATAGTTTATAACCTGCGTTGGGTGTAGGTCCTAGGACAGAAGATAGAAGACAGAAGATAAACATCACTCAGCACATCCATCTATTTGGGGTGGGGGGGGGGGGGGGATTGCATTGCATTTTTAAAACAAAAAGATGTAGCTTGTAGGTCTGCTTGTTGGTGTGATCCGGAGCACAGTTTGTCCGGCTCGGCCTGTTGGCCATTGTGTTCTATAGGAAGTTTAAGGAAGTGACTTAATGCTGCTTTATTGCCCCACAGACTCTGTTCTATTCTTCTACTCTACTCTACTCTGTGCTATGATATTCTGTTGTATGTGTCCTGTTGTGCTCTATTCTAACCTATTTCTATTCAACGTGTTGTTGTAGCAGGGCGTCTGTGGATAAAAATAGACCTGAGTAGTGGATCCACTTCAGGCAGTGGAGCTGAGACATTAAACGCATGTGTATCTGTTGACAGTCTGTTAAAGCCAGACTGACAGAGAAGTCTCACTATGGGTAACATTTCAATATCGATTTTTATCACCTCTTGCTATGGCATAACACGGGTGTGTCTGCAAACACCCACCCCTCGTCCCCCATGCCACACTCCATACACACAGTTAATACTAAAATAATAACACCACCACCCAATAAGCATCAGTCACATCTGTTTCCCTTGGTGTGACACACCGCCCGTCTACTTGGTAGTATTTTCCAGTGTTTGTATTTCCATCCACTGCACATATCGTGTGCACCTAATATATCCAGGAATACCATATCCATATCTCCCCATATCTCACTCACGAGGGCTGTCCTTTCAGGTGAAAGCGTGTACCTCTCGTACCTCTCTTGGCACGGGTCGGTGTCATTATGGATGACAACGTACGAGTGTTCATTGTTTTTATCTGACATTGAAACTATTATTGTTTGCACCGGTAATGTTGGCGCCACAGTCTACTTTCCGGTGCTGACTTAGGCCTAATATTAGTTGTTGCTATTGGGAGCGATGAGTCTATAGTCATTATATGTTATTGTACAATCATTTCGTTTTGATTAGATTTAGATCTTTACTGATATTTACTGATATTTTACTTTTTTGGTGTTTTACTTTGTTAGTTTATTGAATGTTCCTCAAAGTAATGCCCAATGTCTGTCTGTTAACAAACCCCAAGGATCGGCCCTACCACTTCATAGTACTGTAGATTTTCTGCAACTTTATCGACAGGCAATGAGTCAGACAGCACCGTGGGTCATATGATCCAGTCGTCTGTGTCGCGGTTTTCCTTCTACTGTACATATCCGTCGATTCCTTGTTCCAACGATTCTGGGCCTTTTACTTCTTCTTTGGTTTTATGTGAGACATCACGCTGTCAGAAATGTGCTTAACATGAGCCGTGCCTTCAAAATGTAGGTCATTGGGGCACTGGAATGATCGAGGTCATTGAGCATGTGGTGGGCCTGTATCTCAAGAAGCAGGGTCTGTGTTTGGTAAACAACCAGCGAGCAGCAGAGAGAGGAGGGGTTCTGCTCAGATCATGTGATACCCGTGGAGGCCTCTCAAAATCATCGTCTTTTTTCTAATGTGTGTAGTTGACACGTGTGTGTGTGGTGTGTGTGTGTGTGTATGCAGCGCTTTTGTGGCACACGTTTAGCCATCCACACACACACACACACACACACACATATGGCAGCCATGGAGTTTGGTTGTCCACGACACGTGATGTAATTGGAGTATTATGGGGGTTGTGTTTTTGTAATCTCACGAATCAGACTTTAGATTCATATCTAAAATGTGATGGCAGACGAGCTCAAATCTGGGCGAATGCAGGGGTTTCACTTTTATTTGATTCGTTTCATATTTCTTTTTCAACCAATCATGTTGCTGGTGGTGGGGTTCTGTAAGTCCACATTTGGCTAGCACAAACTCAGCCAGCAGTAGTAAACTGAAAAAAAAGTGTCTGTAAAGGTTGCAAATGAACACCAGATTGGCCACTGTCGAATACATACACTTCAAATCCCCTCCTGAAAGCTTCATCCACTCACACACACTACGCCCTTGCAATTGTTTGGTTTCCGGCCCAGAGGTTCTGTTCTGCTTTTGTTATGATTTGGTCATACCATGGAATGAACACTCTCGATTTCATTGAATGCCAACGATGAGAAAATATCATAGCAAGCAGGTAGCTTGTCGGCATGATAGCTTAGCTTCCCTTGAGAAAAACCTCCATCTGTCCATCTGTTGACAGAGAGGTTCAGAGAGAAAACAATGGGCTGCTAATGATTTCTGCTTCCCTGTCTGGATACTGACAGAAGAAAGAGAAGAGTCATTTTGGACAAGAGGCTGTCTTACTGGTCTGTCTGTCTGTGTCTGTCTGTCTGCCCTGGGGTCCCTACGGGGTCTGAGTCTCGTCTGCTCTTATGTTCTGTCCTGAGGATCTGTACTGTGTTGTGCTTCCAAACAGCCCCTAGCCTCAGAGGTCTGCGGCTCCAACCGTCTGTACTGCCTCACACTGGATTCACTGGATTCACTGGATTCAAGGGGGGGTGGGGGGGGGGGACGTTGATAGTTTCTCCGACATTTTGAATACCACTCTCTTTTTGTGGGAAAGAGTCAAGCTGTGTAAACCAACCTTCGTTCTCTCGCCTGTCAGAAGCATAAAAGAGAATCGCTTGGCTGGATTGATTTTCACAGGTTTTGATGAAGGAATTTCATTGGATTACACCTCTTTGAGAATATATGTTTTTGAGCACCTCTGTATGATAAAATGTCGATTTTAGACCACTCCCGGCTTATTTCGGACCAGCCAGGGCATCTCTTCCCTGATTGGTTTGGGGAATCCATCCTCCCTGTCAATCACATGTGCGTGAAATGAAACACTTCTCAATGGTGGAGAAACCGAGGGAGGGAGGGAGAAGAGAGGAAGGGGACTTGTTTTGCTTGTTTAGTTAGAAAAACCTCTCTTCCTCTCCTCTCTTGTTTCTCCTCTTTCTCTCTCTCTCTTTGCCACTCTCGAATCTTATCTACAGCGGCTTTAACTAACAGAACAAAAGATGCAATATGAGCCTCTATGGTAAACAAACCACTTGAATGTGGAGGATGTAAACGAGGCTGCATGGAGATGTGTGCGTAAGTAAAACAGGATGAATGATCAGATCTTATCTTACCTGAGAATACAGTGTAGGCCTATTACCTGATGTGATATTCACCCTGTTCCCTCTCTCAACTGTAAATACTATATATATATAACATAATATATAAATATATATATATATATATATAACATAACATTATTAATATTATTATTATTATTATGTACTTATTTTCCAATCTTCACCCAAGAATACGACGTCAACATCTTGCTTGCACCCTAGAACACAGCGTGGCTTGAACCTGCTGCACCAAGTAACTTACCACTGTTCTCATTAGTCTAGGCCTCTTCTATTTTTCTCAGATAAGCTTACCTTCCACTTCCACATTCATCATCACTATTTGTCCCTTAGCAATGGATGTTTAAAGCTTGCACAATGGAGCGATTGTGTTTAAAAAAATGCATTGTATGTGTATTTTCTTCTTCACTTTGAACTCATTTAAAAGCTACTCCGGCTGTATTAAAGCTAAGTGGTTCAAATGTACTTCATGGGCTGTGCAGGCCTAACATTTTCCTGAGGTTGGTGTTTCTCCCCATAACAAACTGACTGTAATTTAGCTTTTTATGTTGCGTAAATACTGGGTGATCGCCACACCCTAACAGGATATGGGTTGGATTGTCTGTCATAAAGTCATGTGGAAAATAAGTGAACTGATGGTATGAGCCTTAGCCACACAGATGCAGCAAGTCTGTCTGTCCAGTGTCCAATTCGGTCTGTCTGTCTCTCTGGCTCTGTCTCTCTCTCTCTCTCTCTCTATCTCTCTCTCTCTCTCCCCCATATCTCTCCCCCTCTCTCTCGCTTGCTTCCTCCCTCCCTCGCTCTCTTGCTCACTCGCTCCCTCTCTCTCTCTCTCTCTCTCTCTCTAGTTCTGGTGACAATAGTTCTGGTTATGGATACCAGACCAGGGAAAGACAAGACCGTTGTTTTAATGTGTTATCTGGACAGTAAAGTACACACACACACACACACACACACACACACACACACACACACACACACACACACACAGAGAACAGCAACAGCCACGTGTCAAAGTGGGAAGAAAATATTAGGTTGGAATATGGACCAGCACACCATGAGCTAATTTCCTGTCCGCTTCCAGAGGAGGGCTGATCATTGGCTGGTTCAGAGGAGGAGGGAAGAGATTTGAACGTTTGAAATGAGCTAACTGCTTACAGGACAGTTGGCCGTGACCAGGAGCCTTGTGAGTCAAGTGGAATTAGCCAAAGCTGTTCAAGCTAATAATCGGTACTGGCTTACATGAATTTGTCTCATAGATCAACACTCAAAGTTATTGTTCTCTTGGTCAAAGATTAAAGGATTAGGTTGTTAACAACATAGGCCTAAATGTTGAAATACCAGTTGACTCTTTGGATTATGTTCCTATTTTTTATCATAATATGCAGTACTACAATAGTTAGCCTAGTCAGTGTGACTTGTGTCTTTCTGGATCGTATTCATATCGTATTAATCGTTGAAAATGCAACGGATGATTGAATGAATTCCAAACTCTGCATGCCTGCTGTGTCCAACACAGGAAAGCCTCTACTTCCTCCCTCTCTGTCTCTCTCTTTCTCTCTCTGTTCTCTCTTTGCACAAAGCTCTCAGTTATTTTAGCATAAGTCTGTGTGTGTGTGAGTGTGTGAGACTGGGTCTGTTTGTGTGTGTGAGTTTGTGTGTCAGCAAGGGCATCTGTGTCCAAAAACCATGAAGTCGTAATTTTTTAGACCAAACCAGGAAGTAGCAGCGAGGGCAGAATGAAACATCTCTCTCTCTCTCTGCACCTCTTATAGCACACTGACAGCCAGTTATATACTATGCACAGATTTATCCTCACGCCGAGGTCTAGCTGACACACGACTCATAGACACGGATTGTCTCTTCGCTTAATTACTTTGGAGATGTGAAGCGTTGGAGTCAGACGAATTAGGCCTACATGGTGAGATACTAACGGGTTCCTCTGATAGCCCCTACACACTCCATGACTTTCAAAGTCGTAAGTTGTCTGTACTGCACTGCACACACACTACACGACTGTCTGAGTGTCTTGTAATCGGGTGTCTCGAAGTCGTTGCGGGTCTCTCTCACGCTACACTATCATTTGCGAGGGTCACACATTACAAGATGTTTCACAAGTGTCGAGACGTCTCCAAGCAAGGTTTTAAGTCACAGCGAGAAAGGATGCTTCCTAAATGGATGTCCACAAGAAACTAGCGGCCCAATGACCCTCGCTCACGGGAACGCGCTACTGTATGCCTCTGATTTGGGGCTTTTGTCGACTACGACTTCCAAAAAGTCATCGGCAGCTGGAAAATCGGGCTTAAGTCGTGTATGTGTGTGAATTTGACATAACACTGCTAAGGATCCAACATGATAGAGCCTTTTAACAGAGGCATTGTTGTCGTAGGGCAAACACTACACAGGTGTGGCTTATAACACTATTATGCTTCTGCTGCTCTTATGTACCATGGCACATGATCCATGGTCCAATGTGTCATATCTTATCTAAGTTTAGTCTAGTACCCATGCTGCCCTGGTACATAAAACGAGCAGTGACAGCTGAGTGATGATGCCTCTGTGAAAAGGGTCGTTTCTGAATGCGGAAATAAGTGGTCTCACTCTGAGCGCTCGGTGTCAAGCTGCTGTACTGCTGAGCCCTCGGTTACTCTGACACACAGTTAGGTTCAACTTAAGAGGCAGCGAGTGTAGCATAGCGCTGCACATGTGTAACATTTATGCTGACGTTAGGATAAAGTACAAGCCTCGTCAACATCCTCGCCCCCCCCCCACCACCCCCCATCTGTGACTTCTATCCTATGTGTGTAATAGTGGGAGAGCTTTTTTAATGAGTAAAACCACACACACACACACACACACACACACACACACACACACACACACACACACACAGTCAAACACACACACAAGATGCAAGCTGGCACGTACCATACCCAGCCGCACCCCTCCACCCCCCCACCCCCCTGGACCTCATTGTGTCTTTAACCTTGCATTCTATGCAGCGGTTAATGATGACACCTCCCACATAATAAAGAGACGGGAAAAACCGGTAGTTAGTGTTGGCGATGGCTGGTACACCGCTAGGTAATGACCACTTATAGGTAACAGGACCTTCCGAGTGTTATGAATACATGTGTAATGATGCACACGCAATAGCCTCTCATAATAGCCTCAGTTAATTTAACAGTTAATTGAGAAACCAACATAATACTAGGGTTGACTAGACATAGATTATCGGACAAAAAGGAATATACGCATTGTAATAAATAGAATATTTCAATGTGCCTGATAAAAAGCAGAAAAAATGACATTAACATAAGATAGAACTTTATTAATCCCGAAGGAAATTCTCACACTGCCTTGAGAAACATTTGCTTTCTAAATACCAATCATGGATGGAAAATATACTTCATTGCTTGAACGTTCAACATGCTCGGTGCTTACAAAGCCTGATAGATTGCTAACTAGAGCGATGGATGAAAATGTGGGAGTGTTGCTGTGGGCACGATCATGTTTGGCATAGCTGAAGGCAAGTGGGGCTCAGAGGTGAACACTTGATTAAAACTTTCTCCCTCTGAGATTATGGGCTGGACACCCCTGATCATTATAAGGTCAAGTGGGGCAAGGGCTTAGCTCAATACTGTTTAATTCTCCCTGTGAAGGATTTAACTTGGCGTTGGGTTGGGTGTGACACTGAGTCCCTGTTCTTTTAAGGGACTTCCTGAAACTACATAATAGTATTACATATAAATATAACAGTTCTGTGTTGCAGGATCTCAGCCCTTGAAGGTTTTGGAATAAACCTTTATTTTAGACACGGGATCAGCAAGATAAATCTCGTGACCAAAGATGGGTCATTTGTGGCATTAGCGGTTAGGGATGGTTCATCACGTGGTCTTGTGACGAACAGAATTCAGCCGGCCAGTCAGCAAGTCAGCCAGCCATCTCAGTGTGTGTTGGGATTAACATTAATGTGGACACGATGAGCAAGCAAGTTGTATAGAGATATTATTTCACTGCAAGTCGATGGAAAAAAATGACTTCACTTGCATTATGTCAAGTTACAAATCACAAAATCGATATTTCGTCTGGCCGATCTTTGGCCTGCTTTCAAGGCGGCGCCCATATGCATTACATATCCATTTATTAGTCACTTTAAGCCAAAAGTGACTTATTGGAATATGAGGTCTGGCCATACATTTGTTCACTAAACCAAAAAGACACGCCTGTCTGTCTGAGTTGAGGCTCATGTTGTGGTTGCTCCTCTTCTCTGTTGCTCGGGCAGTTTTAGAAAGCAGAGTTGCTGAGAATTGACCTCATCTTCCAGAACGTGTCAAGGAGGAGGACAGAGAGACTGGGGAGAAGGAGGAGGAGGAGGAGGACAGAAGAGAGGGGAGGGGAGGGGAGTGGAGGAGGGCGGTGGGGGGGAGGGAAAATAAACGACCCGCTGAGGAGCTGGGGCCAACATTCCTACATCACTTCCTGCCTCTGCATCTGGCAATGATCGCAACGGGTAGAAAACGGAGTGGAGAGAGAGAGAGAGAGAGAGAGAGAGAGAGAGATAGAGGATGTAGGCTAGCAGCCGGCGTACATGTAGCCTTGCATACATAGACCAGCCATATCACAGTGAAAGACAGCCAACTCACTTTGGCACTCCCGACCAGCGACAGAGACACAACAAAGCTTGTATTTTGTGAAGCCTCTCCTCTCACTGTTCACCCTTTATCCATCTGGTCCTCTTTTCTACAGTCTATCATTTCCCCCTCTCTTGTCCTCCTCCATAAACGGTTTGTATGTTCATGTCTGCAAATGCTCAAGTCGTATTGTCATTCGCCTTGGTCAGTCAATTGACGTAAACAAAGTGTCGTCTTGGTTTCCTGATGACAGATGGGAAGTCCTGCCACGGGGGAACTCGTAGGAATCCTCCTCTTTTTGTGACTTTGCTGATATTTCCGTCTGCTGTTGTATTTGTCTTGCAGGATGGACTAGCGCGTCTGGGCTGTCAGCGGTCTGACGACAAGGATCAGAGGTCAGTGCCAGGAAGGGATTACACATTGTACAACACGTTGTAGGAAACGTAACGTCTAACATTTCAACATGGAGAAACTGTGGAGTGTTCTTCTCATGGTTGTACACGCATAAACGAACAAATGCAAAGTTGGAATGTAATTATTGCAAAATACAATCTAGTTTATCCTAAACTGTAACCTCACGTTAACGAAAAAAGTATAGTGTAGTGTTACACTACTAGGCCTAATCCTTATAAATGGAGTTAGGAATCTTCAATTTGACCACATGACTATATGACGTTGCCTTTTGCTAACCTGCCTTTATTAATAATTATTCTGAGTTGCACCTAACGGCAGTATATGGATCTCATCTTGAAATGCATCTTCATTTTAACAAAGCAGTTTATCCAAGACCCTGGAGTTCTTGACCATCTTGCTCAGTGGCGAAGCAGAGTAGGCCACACATGCTAAGTTACATGCTAACATCAGACCCAACTTTAAAAGCATGGGTTCACCTTATACTAAGAAGCATTATCAAAGAGGGGGGCACGGCATGTTACCATCTGCGATGTCATCCTTTGAAACGGTTGTGAAACATTCCCCACCCCGTCCGTGGCTGAGTTGTGTGTGTGTGTGTGTGGTGTGTGTGTGTGTGTGTGTGTGTAGGTTTGTGCCCCCAGACAGCAGCAGAGATGAGTGTCACCTCCTGGTTCCTGGTGAGTAGCGGCGGGACGCGCCACCGACTGCCCCGGGAGATGATCTTCGTGGGCCGCGACGACTGTGAGCTCATGCTGCAGGTGAAGACACTAACTGTGATGCTAACGCTTGCGCACACACACACACACACACACACACACACACTCTCTCTCACCCACACACAAACCCAAATGTGTCTCTTCATGCGGGGGAAAGACTGCCCTCAGATGGACCTACTTGTCACTATTGAGTACATTAAAGTCTGCCCTTCACCTTGGTGCGGTACTGGACGACCAGGTGTGCTGCAAAATCACCTGTGTGGCACGATCTTGTAGAATTGCTCTCGACAACATCCGCAGGATCCGGACATTCCTCACACGTGAAGCAGCGCAGATGTTGATCCAAACGCTCGTCATCACTCGCCTCGACTACTGCAACTCTCTCCTGGCTGGACTCCCAGCCTCCGCAATCAAACCCTTACAACGCATCCAGAACGCAGCAGCGCGCCTGGTGTTCAACTTGACAAGCAGCATGCGGTCATCAACTACGAGGCCGGTGCCGACGAACACAAAGTCAAGGACCTGGGCAGCCTGAATGGGGTGAGTGGAGAGGGAAGCCATTATTATGTGGAGTAGAGAACAAAGAACTACACATGAGGAGAGAAGGAGACGGGGAGAGGAGTTTGAGCGGGAAAAACTAAGGGTGACAGAATTTAAAGACACATGACGTTTGAAGAGGAGGAGAAGCCCATGGGGGGTTGGCAAGAGAGAGAGAGAGAGAGAGAGAGAGAGAGAGAGAGAGAGACGAGAGAGAGAGATAAAAAGAAAGAAATATATTTTATCTGGTCCAGTCCACAGCTGGTGGTGGTTAATAGAAGTGAGGGTTTGAGGTGAACCTGTGTATCTGGTGGTCAATAACTCAATAACTGCCGATCAATGTCTGTGTTAATGAAGTTCTGTATCACGGTCGGGGTCGGCCAAATAGCAAGTCAGCCGGATCCAAATCCGATCTGAACAAAAGCACTCACACTTGATTGAGATCCAGGGAGAGATCCACCTTCAGTATTTTAACATGGCTTGATACCACAGCACAACGACAACAACCTTTGTGATTGACACTTCGTGCAGTCAAGATGCACAAGACAGTGGTAGGGGGAGAAAAAAGCATCCTCAAGTTTATCGTGACGTTTATTCTGTGAATGCTCTTTGCTGTCCTGGCCGCCGGAGGTTTAAACACGTGGCGTTAGTCACAAGTCGGGAGTAATTCCCAACACCGTGGAGCAGTGATTACACGCTGATTCACACAATTACTTACTTACTTAGCTGCGAGAAAAAAATGACGTCATTCTTTTCTCACAGCCCTGGGAGACACATTTCTCTGTTCTTGCGGAGTATGTGTCAGCCTTTATACTTCCTAGTTATGTCTTTCACTTCACAACAAAGCTCTTTCTCCTGTGTTAGATTGTCTTTTGTGAAGAGCAGGCTATAACATATCTGTGCACTGTATCCATGACCTACATACCAGTGGTATATACAGTATGTCTCAGTGGTCCGAGGTATAACTCAACTGAACCGAGGCGGCGCAGGAGTGAGTCATGTCAGAGTCACGGCGGCTCACTGGGCTCTGGATATACACCCTCGCCTCCCGCTCCCCGACTCAGACAGGAAGCCGGCGTCACGACCACTTCCTGTTGCGGTCGTTGGATTGTTCATGTGCTCCCTGATTCTTCTTCTTCTATGGTGGTGGTGGTGGTGGTGGCGGTTGTGGGGGACGGTTGGGCAGGAAGCTGTGATGGCTGACTCAGCACACATACAGTATACGGCTGAAGAGATTTTAGCGGTGGAATGAAACAGCGCGTCCACTGGGTATAAATAACGGCACATACACAGTACAATGAGCTGTGGGTGTGTTGCTGACGGTGTGGTGGGTGTTGTGTGGTGTGTGATGAGGTAGGTGTGTGTGTGTGTGTGTGTGTGTGTGTGTGTTGTGTGTGTGTGTGTGTGTGTGTGTTTGCACTCTCGTTTTATTGTAGAGCAAGAGGAAGGTACATGTTTTATTACAATGTTATCGCAATGTTGTGGGGTTTGCTTTAGGGTCTTGGTGAAAGCTGATATGTTTCACTGCGGGGGAGGGATGGAGGGGAGAGAGGTAGTGTGATAGAGAGAGAGAGAAATAGAGAGAACAAGAGTTGTCTTTTTCACTTGATAAGCTAAACCCTAACCCTTTCTCTCACCCTTTCATTGCTCAGCTGTGCATCTTAGACCAGGGTTTCTCAAAACAGGGGTCCGTGTGCCCCTAGGGGTACTTTGAAGAACTGCACGGGGGTCCTCGGTGCATGAACAAAAAAAGTTGTTTTTTTAATCAATATAAATGAGAATAGTTGTACAATAATTCTACCTTAAGAAAACAAACTACCATAATACAATTTTTATTCAATCTGAATTGTAACATAGTGACAGTAAATTCAGTAAAGTAAATCTTTCCAATTAGAACACATCACTTGAACTTTAAAGGGTACATTAGTAGCCTATCGACAAATGTCTTGAATAATAGGCAGTTCATAAGTATTGTATATGTATCAATCTTTAATCCATACTTTAAGTGTTAATACTTACTTCATGATGACATGTTTGTATGCATTAGTGATAGTTGTTTGTTTGTTTGTTTGTGTACGTGCAGACGTTTGTGAACGACGTGCGTATCCAGGAGCAGATGTACCTCACTCTGAAGCTGGACGATAAGCTACGGTTCGGCTATGATATCCTTTTCCCTCCACATACTGCTTTGTCATCAAATGTCTCCCAACGAAACTCAACACAGACGCAGAATGTTGACTGATTATATCTTCATGGACACTTTCTGTTTGTGCGTTGTGTTGTATAGTAGAGGATAGGTTGCAAGCATCCACTCTCCAGAGCTGCATTGATGCGTTGTCAACATTATTCACGACTTTACTTTCTGAATGACCAACATTTTGCGTTGAGTTAAGTAGAAAACATAAATATTTGCATATTTATACATTCTATTTATGCATGACTGCATGTGTATGTATTTGGTATTTTATGAGTGTTTATATTATGCCGGTGATTGCTATGTCCTTGACCTACGTGCGTTCCACATACCAACCTGTTCACTGTCGTGAGAGGAGAACTCACCGTGCCTGAGGAGGCGCTCAAGGTACGTGCACGCACACACACACACACACACACACACACAGGCACACAGGCACACACACACAGACACACACACACACATGCAAAGGGCAGCACACAATACATCTCTTCAACGCTATTTCAATGTGTCTTCCATTTACTTTTTTAATTTACTTCCTCCTGATTTTTGCTCTATTTCCTTCCTTCACCCTCTCCCTCTCTCTCTCTCTCTCTCTCTCTCTCTCTCTCTCTCTCTCTCTCTCTCTCTCTCTCTCCTACAGCATGAGAAGTTCACCAGCGGTCTGCAGATTAGCAAGAAGCCCCCCAGTGCAGAGCCCACCCCCGCCATCACCACTATCACCAGCACCACCACCAGCACCTCCACACCCAATGCCAACACCAAGTCCCCCAGCAAGACATCCACCAAAGCAGCCAGGTCCCCGGGCGGAGGAGGGAGCCTGCGGCACGGGGAGACCAGGCCCGCGGAGAGGGTCACCTCCACACCGGAGTCTGGAGGGAGAACGTCCGACAACCACAAGGGAGAGGAGAAGATGGCAGGTGAGAGAGAGAGAGAGAGAGAGAGGGAGAGAGAGAGAAGAGAGAGAGAGAGAGAAAAAATAGCAAGGCTGTCACGTGGTGTGCCAAGCGGAAGACCCAGACTCGGAGTTATGCAGTACTTAGTGTTTATTTATTGAGAATACATACAGAGAGGACATGGGAGTGAAGCCAGCGGGACGGGTGGCGAGCGCGGCAGGCAGATGCGGGAACCGGCAGGCAGGGAGAGACGGGCAGACGGGTAGGCAGGGCGATGATCGGCTGGCTGGCGATGATCGCGATCCATACAGAACAACAGGTGGTTTGTAACACAGAGTTAGCGACAACCAGTGGGTGGAAAGCCGGGGTTCTTATACTGTCACTGATTGTAAATTGACGGCAGCCGCGAGCGCATCGCAGGTGCCGCTAATGATGCAGGGGCGGCACCGGAGCCCGGAGTCACGCCCACCAACCCCGGGAGCCCGGAGACACGGTCGAAACCGTGACAAAGGCACTGGCAAGCCGGTTGAATTTGCACAATAAGATATAACTTTTTTTACACAAGATGGTTTTCTCCTTGTTCAAATAGATTGTTAACCCCAACTGGCTGCTGGTTTTATTAACCCGATAAACCCTTTTATATATCCCATCGAAAGTCCCTGTTCATTTCCAAGAATCTATTTGGTGAAAATGATGTATAATGTGTTTAAGAGGACTTCACACTTTGCTACTGATGCAGCACTTCACTAAAGAGCTGTAACTCTTCAAGAGCTGTAAATCAACCACCACCAAGTACAAGCACAACTACAATGACACCCTTGTCATGGGTGTCCCTTGTCACCCTTGCCAAACGGTCCAATCACAGAGCGGAATGAATCTCTCTCAGAGTGGTGATGCCCCCAGCGGATACGTCCGATGACACAGGACAGGACGTGCTGTCACACCACCGCCTCCGAGTCACATGCTCCACACGAGAGCCATGTCCAATTCCCGCTCCGCTGTCAAATGTTTTTTAAAGCAAAAAAAAGCATTTCCAACCCCCACCCTCACCCTCTGTTTAAACGTGAAAAGCTCAGAAGGTAGAGCCTTGAGCTGGAGTTGGAGCTGCTGGTTCAACCCCGCCCCCCCCCCCCCCCGTGCTTCCATGACCGATGTATCCAGCCGCCGTTGAGCAAGGCACCTCACGCCTTACTTGCCTCGTCGTGACCTGGTTGCACATCCAATCTAAGCTCAATCTCAACACATCCATACAGCCTCAACTACAGGTGGGTGGATGGATGTGTTTGTGCATGGCTGCACTATTGACCAATTGAGCCGTGCACGGTGAACGAGCTTGAGTGACCCTCGTAACCCCCGAGTTACGGTAAGCTCTATAAATGCGGTCCGTTCTCCATTTTGGCAGAGATTCACCGTAAATAATGAAATAATGCATTCCCTGGGACACATTCCCAGGGATTAGGTCAGGCAACAGGTAATAGCCAGGCTTCTGCCAAGATATAAAGTGTTTTTAAGCAGAGTCCTGCGGGGATGGACACCTCGGGAGGACCGCGGGTTCAAGCACACTACATGTGTGATTGGCCACGCCTCTTGGCCCAGGGGGCTTACGGGTCGTCGTCCCCCCCCCCCCGATGGATGACATCATGGGGCCAGGCGGTTCTGGGTTAAGCCCCAGATGTTGGACCAGCGTCTGTTTGCACAGGCTCAGAGTAGCAGCTAGTGTACGCTGACCGGAGTCCAATCAAGAGTCCATATGTCGCCCCGAAACTGACCCATGTCACGTCCTGCATTGGATTCAAATTCTCATCTCATCGGACAGAGCGTATCAGTTTGATTTGATAGGTCACAGTAGTGAACTGAATGACTTATGTCAAAGTCAAAGTCAAGTCAAAGTGTTTTATTGTCACATGTTCTTCATAACACAGGGCCATTCTGAACAGTGAAACTATTGTGACATGGCAGGCGACAGTACGCAAAATACTCAAAATACTCAATATTTTATTAGTCAATTAGTTTATTAGTTAAGGAGAGAGATACTGTATATATTGCAAATATACATATATATATTTACACACGGAAAAAATACACACCCATGTGCACATACACACACGTCTCTCTCTCACACATACACACACACACACCACACACACACACACACACACACGTGTCCTGTGCAGGCCAACAATAATCATTTAGAGACGTATATACAATACACAGAGGGGGATATTGTCTCTCTGTCCGCAGTTCCCTTATGTCCGCCTGCACATTGTGCTGTGTGAATCATATAGTACTGTATAGTAGATGCGTTACATACTGTACCACGCACTGTATGTACACTGGGGGAACATCTGGACTGTGGCAGCACAATGCATGCGTGGTGGTCTGCTTTACATTCCTGCTTTTACAGGCTGCTATTGGACGGAGTAGGAAACGTTTAAAGGGGCCCTGTTATACCACCAGGCGTGAGCGTGACTAGCCATTACGAGCCGTTTCAAAATTGTCATGTGACTAGTACCCCCTACACCCACGTGACTACCAAGTTTAAAGTTTGATTTGATTTGGTGACTTCACAAGTGGTTGAGTGTCCACCCAGATGTATGGTGGATGGATGGGTACGCCTACCGGTTGGTACAGTCCACTGGGTAGGCTGGTAGACTGATCTAGCCATCAGCATCATACATCTAGGTGGACACTCCCACTTGTGATGTCACTGTGTCACAATGACAATTGAATTGAATTGAATTGAATTGTAGTGATGTGACGATTTTGAAACGGCTTGTAGTGGCTAACGAAACACTCAAACCTGGTGGTATAATAGTATAATAGGGCCCCTTTAAAACATCACATCAGGTGATATGTGGTACGGAGGCGGGTGGGTAATGATGTTCTTTTACTGTGTGGAATGTAGTAATGCTGTAGGCCAAGTGGGTTTAAGGGGAGGACAGCCACGAGGATCTGTCTGCCAAAGTGTTATCTGCCATGCTGATTTGTCTCCGTAAGGCAGATGTGAAATGGAGGGCCAAATGGAAAGTCCCCGTTTAGTTGAAGTTGTGTGTGTGTTGTGTGTGGGCGGGGTGGGAGGGGGGGGGGAGAGACAGAAAGGAGTGGACAGAAATAGAAAGAACTTTATCTAACACACACATATTTGTTGTGTGCGCGTATGTGTGTGGACGTGTGTGTGGGGATGTTTTTGTGGACGTGTGTGTGTGTGTGTGTGTGTTCTGTGTGTGTGTGTGTGGTTGGTGTGTGTTGTGTGTGTGTGTGTGTGTGTGTAGAGAGTGGCAATAATTCTGTAAGTTGGTCAATGGTGTATATAATGCTGCACAGACCCTTGAGAGGAATATAACTCACACGCACACACACACACACACACACACTTTCACAATGCACACACTTTCACAAATGCATTCACCCTGTGCACCTAGACCTATTTTGTAACAATACATAAAGTAATCAAATATTTTGCTGCGCAGATACATGAAAATGCCATTCGTCCATATTTCTGTGTGTGTGTGGCTTGTGTGTGTTGTGTGTGCTTGTGTGCGTGTGTGTGTGTGTGTGTGTGTGTGCGTGTGTGTGTGTGTGTGCCCTTCAGCAGACATGGCGGCGCTCCACCGCGGCACCCCCTTGTACGGTCAGCCATCTTGGTGGGGCGGACGGCGATGCGGACGACGAGAACTCGTTCAAACAGGAAACCAAGACCACCAGCAAGACCACCTCAGGTAGGAACCACGGCAACTGAGGACCACACCCCTCTGTTTTAAGCTAGCCCCTGCCCACTAACTAATTATAATTATAATAAATTTTTGCCAGAACGTTACCCTGGAACTCCTACGGTTTTCACACTTTGTGGATCTAAGTCGACATTTGGACCAGGATCAATCCATAGCACTACTATGTAACCCACTGCATCACTTTTCATCTAAAATAGATTGTGTTCGGGTTTGGTGTTCCTTTTATGTTGACTCACCATAGCTTGGACACAATCCGATTCAACCTCACTGGTGTAAACTGGCCTGGTGTAATGATGTTGTAATTGTTGTTTTTAATTGGCTGTTATGAAACATCAATAGGTGATATAGTGTTACGGTGGATGCTCTTGTCAGACAAACCTGCCAAACTCTAAGACTTTGACTCTGGAAACTTGGACTGGGCCGGCTTGCCATTATCGATTGATGTTTTTCAAAGACTAGAGGATATAATTAATTCGTCAATTGGTGGAAAGAAGGAATCACTTTGTGAACTGTATCGATCAATGAAATGGTGTGTAGAATAAGTCTTGATGTTAACTGGTCAGCTGTTTGCCTTCCTGATACATTAGTAAAACACAGACAGTTACAGTTGGGGAAAGAATATTCATAATATTGTTTAGAACATTATCTAGAATTGGAAGGAAAGCCCGACTGACCAGGTGCAGGCAGCCGATGTTCTTTCCAGTCCACCCAGATGGTAGGTGAGGGTGGAGGCCAATCTCATCAGATCCCTACAAACACAACACACACACACACACACACACACACACAACAGAGACACACAGGCACAACCACACACACACCCACACACACACACACACGAGACACACCACACATCACACAGAGGACACACACACACACCCACCACACACACGACACACACACACACGAACAGAAGACACACACACCACACACACACATCATCAACACAACAGAGACACACACAGGACGTCAGCTTGACGCGCTTAGGTACGACACTATGCTTCCATATTTTTACACTGGAATTTATGTGGTGGACATATGTACCAAGGCTAAGCTGTGTGTGTATATTGGAGAGGCCATGCAAAGGTTAGGTATTTGTGTGTGTGTATGTATGTGTGTGTACTTGAATGTTTGTGTGAATGTATTTTTTTATTGATACATCATGCATGTGCCACGTTGTATGTCTCGAGGGGCAACGTTTTTGCATGTGTATTCGTTCAAAGTCTTGAAAGCCTAATTTTAACCGTTATGTTTTCAAAGTTAGGAATACACTTGAATTTGAATATACTCTATATGCTTGGTTTTCAACATAACCTCGGTTTCATTGACACAATCACTCATGTAAACCAAAAATATTTCAATATTAGAAATGAAACGATCCTGTCGTCATATTTGACCAGACTGGAGCTAGGGTCGTGTGAGGATGACCGTCTGCTCCTGTGATGATAAAGGCTTCGGGAGTCTGGCCATTTTGGGTTTAGGTGCCTTGAACGTGCTTGAAATGTGCCTGACATTGTTTGGAATCTTTTTTTGCGGGTCTATGGGTGTGTATAGTCACCATTGGACTGAGCATCCCCTTGATTGTGTTCTGTTGGGTGCTGGGCTGGGGGGGACTGGGGTGGGGGGGGGTTATAACAGGATTAGGAGAGATTGTTCCCATGCTATGCAACCCCTACAAAGAGAGGGGTTACTCTGGGCCTGTCTTAATCGGGGGGCGGGGGGGGGGGGGGTTGGGTTGGGGTGATGGGGTCTATGGGTCTCTCATCCAGACACCACCAATAGACAGAAGCACTGGCCTACAAATCTGTTGTCACATCTGGATGGAGAGACGGGGGTCATATGTCGGCTGTCAACCGTATTTACATAACAAGCACATTAGGAGTACAAATTCTGTAGCGGGTGACCTGATTTAGCTTAGGTTAGGTTGTTGTTGGATTACTCTTTCTGGAACATTTGGTTGTTCTACTGGCATGTCGCAATCAAAATTGTTTGGACTTTCAATCAGAAAATATTCTATGTAGAGGTCTTAGAAAATATCGATACACTTGAGTGTATTATGTTTTGTGACAGTGTATTGATTCTCAAAAACACTAGATTGAGATTTGTGGTTCATTTTGTGTTGTTCTTAAGCTCCCGAATGTGAGACAGCACTGTTGTAATGTATCTTCAGCCATTTGACTCTTCCATTCCAACGTAAAGTCATAAAAGGTGCACCACTAGCTTTAGCAAACTTAGATAACTAGACATATCGCATTGCTCGCTGTATCACAATATATTGCAATATATTGAATCACAACACCTGCATCGTGATACGCATCGTATCGCCAGATTCTTGCCAATAGACAGCGAAGGTTTGTCCTTTGTAAACCCTGGCAGCTCTCTGGGTGCCCGGGCAGAGGGGACACGTGAAGGCTACGGTTTCGGGAAGCGAGCGAGCAGAGCGCGTGCGTTGGGTCTCGTCGAAACTGCAAACATCGACTACAGAATATGGATGAAGCCAGCGATGTGGGGATTTACTGCGCGAAACACGGCAGGCCCAGTCGTCGCAGGGAGTTTATTTAGGTTACATGGACCATAAGATGTAATGTAATCAGTGTTCTCCATTTTAGAGGCGCGGCAACGACCTCCAGAGCCACTCTGACAAATTACAAAGGTAGCCGGGGGTGTCTAGAGAGGGTGAGAGGGTCTGGGATGAGATGGGAGCCGTCTCTGGAGCACACACACATTGTGCTTCAGACACTGAAAGAGTGTGTGTGTGTAGGTGTGTGTGTGTGTCGTGTCGTGTTGTTGTGTTGTGGTGTGGTGGTGTGTGTCCCGTTCGTGGGTGTGTGTGTGTGTGTGTGTGTGTGTGTGTGTGTGTCTTTGTTCGCATATGCGTGGGTGTACAAAGCGTTTCTTTCGTATTTTTGTGTTTTGTTAGTGTGTTGTTTCCTCGTGTGTGTGTGCGTGCGTGCGTGTGTGGGTATGTGTGTGTGTGTGGGTGTGTGGCGTGGCATGTGTGTTGTGTTGCGTGTCCTTGATGGGTGTGTTGCGTCCCTTGAATGTGTGTGTTGTGGCTTAATATAAAGTAACACTCTCTCTCCGTCATCTCTCTCCCTCCTAGTGAATTAGAGTGAGTTGTGGGAGCCCCTATCTCCCCCCTCCCCCCTGCCCCTCCTTCTCCTGGGTATGTCATCTTGGATTGATTGGGTTACCCCCGGCGGCCCCCCCCCAGCTCGTCTTTGGCTAACCCACACTGATACCCTTATAGCTAACCTACTAAGCTCCCCTCAGACTCTAGACCCAGCGCCTAGTGTGTGATCCAAGTGAGACCTCCGCGGTGGACTGCGTTCTTGGTGCTTGCTGTCCAGTATTTATGTTTGCGTCGTGACGTGAGATCCAGTAAAGTTTCTCCTTGGACTATTTTCAAGTGTATATTTGTGTACCGGTGTGTCTATTTGGAAGCATCACGCGGCACTACAACTGAAGTTAGCAGCATAATTTAGCATGCTGTTGCCGCCTTGTTAGATTACAGTTGAGCCAGCCGGTAAGTTGCGAAAAAACTAAATACTTTTGCCCATAAGGATTTGTTATAACCTTTGTATTGATTGAAAATGATTGTTATTATTGAAAATATAGTTGATTATCTATCTAATATCTGTCCGTCTGTCTGTCTCTCAAAATACTGTAATTCAACACTTGTCTCCAATCTATTCGAGCAGGTCTAATTTTCACATCACCGTGTGTGTATATATTTGCATAAATAACCCCATCAGCCAACATACTTCAGCTATTAAAAGTGTCTCATATTCCCCTATCTATGCTGCACAGGGTTACACATCTGTCTGTACGTCACAGCAGCTGAAGCAGGAAGGAGCTTATGTTGAGTCCAAGAATCCATAAAGTAGTTTAATCACCTCGCTTATGCAGACAGCGTTGACGGGGAGATTACATTTCAATATTGGCTTTCAATACAGACCCATTGAGAAAAATGTACTTCCAATGATGTGTGTGTATTATATTTTATATATACAGTATGTATATATATATATATATATATATACACACACCATATACCATATATACCATATATACCATATATACCATATATATATAGTTTTGTTTGGCTTAATTTATTCTGTGAAATATATATAGGCATATTTGTACATAAATATACAGTATATACAGACCCAGTTGGTTTTACAGTTAGCTTAATCTAGTGACTGAAATGTATACAGTATATAACATTTATATTTGGCTCAATCTATTCAGTGAATATAATTAAATTGTGTTGCTGGTCTGTTTTTGACAATTTACGACATGCTCTCCAACACGCAGCAGATGTTTCTTCTAATTTGTCCACCATCATTAGTCAGATTCAGATGATGTGTTGGTGGGTCTGCTCGTCCACATGAACACTCCAGAGACAAGTTCTCCATCTTGTTCAGCAGCTGCTACCCCAAGACGCCGAAAACAGCCGCTCATGACTTTAGTGCTCTTGTGATTCTATTAGTCAAGAAAACAGAGTCTTTCACTTTGCAAGAGTCGTGTCTCTGTGTGTGTGTGTGTGTGTGTGTGTGTGTGTGTGTGTGTGTGTGTGTGTGTGTGTGTGTGTGTGTGTGTGTGTGTGTGTGTGTGTGTGTGTGTGTGTGTGCACACTTTGTATAGCTGATGCGTGCACATACTCAAGAAGTTGTGTGTGTGTGTGAGAGAGAGAGAGAGAGAGAGAGAGAGAGAGAGAGAGAAGCCTAAGCATTGATGAATAGCTGGCGATCCAACCCCAAGCACTGATTGAATTAGGACGGATGGGGTCGAGGTTGAACTTTCACCTTTCACATCATAATGAACCTTGCTGTTAAATTAAATATTGTAGGCTACTATCTTATTCAACGTGAAGTAAACCTAATGTTTTTGCCCGGCCAATGATCTTGCTTGGTGCCAATAATTAAATACATGTCAAACACATAACTAGTTTCTAGTGAAAATGAGGATAGTAATGATGCATTACTTACTTACGTATGTATGTGGTTTTGCTGTGTTTTCCTACCCCGCAGACAGCAGAGAGGTGCGTCGGGGGGAGAAGGTCAAAGCCGATGGCCTACATGACCCCGGCCACCCGGACATCCCCGCCAAGGAGGGCAAGATGGCCGACAACGGCATCCATGAGATCCCGACCAAGGACACAGAGGGCGCCAACGCTTCAGGTGGAGATATTTATACACGATTACGAGCGTTCAACGAGACAAACACTGAAAGTATAAATACCAGGTCGCTATACCACCCGCAGGCGGTCAGTCACACTCGGTCTGCTTTGCGTTGATAAAATATGACTCGATTTTTGGGTTGCGCAACAAAGAAATATGCTCTCTGTGTGCACATTAGCGAAGCGCATTTACGAAAACATGAAATCAAGCAATTTATTATTTTCGTATGTAATTCCTCCTCATAATTCCCATCAATGACACTGTTACATTTGTTACTTCTTCCTATAACTCGTATTCATTCATAAGTGTCAATCACGGTCGCGACGCAACCTGACCAATCACAACCTTTGCTCCGCAGCTCAAGGCCACGCCTCCTTCACCATAGAGTTCGACAGCACCTCCCCGGGAAAGGTGACCATCAAGGACCACGTGTCCCGGTTCACGCCCGACCACCACCGCTCCCGCCCCAAGAAGAGCGGCGCGGGGAGCGGGGGCGGAGGGGGGCGGGACCTGAGCACGCTGCAGGTGGCCATGATGGCGTCGGAGAGCAAGGTGGCTGATTGGCTGGCGCAGAACGACCCCACGCTGGTGCGCAGCGAGGTGTCCTCTGTTCTTTCCTGCCCCTCCTGTCCATCCCTTCCCTCCTTTTCCACGCTGGTGCGCAGCGAGTCCACGGAGGAGGACAGCAAGAGCATCAAGAGCGACGTGCCGGTGCACCTCAGCAGACTGAAAGGTAACGCTGGCTTCTGAAATTATTCTTCAATTAATTCTTCTTTTTGTATTCCCTTTCCTTACACAGGGCACCCCCAGGGTCTTAATAGTTTATAATAAAAAAAGCAAAATAAGGCCATAAAGTGTTGAGTTTCATTTACAAAGTATAGCCTTTCGTCAACAAAGGACTTATTTCCTGTCTACCTTTCATAGGATTAAAACCGTAACGTCATAAATAACAGTTGAAATGTATAATATGTTTTGTGTGTGCGTGTATAACGTTACAATCTACTCTGTTTGGTGTGACTTACACAAGTATTATTTACGGTCAGTGTATTTCTTCACGCTTGTACAGACCGTGGAGTGTATGTGTGACCTCTGGAGCGAATCACTCATTTATCAGGAAAGAAGAAAGAAAACAAAATGTTGCACGTTTTGCGACTAACCGAGCCAATGTTAGAGTACACACACGCCTCAACCTCACACATTTTCTTGCCAGTATGCCCGTGAAGTGAACTTTTCTGACTGCTCAATGCTTTTCCATCTCCATTGGAAAGGTTTGTCATTGCCATTGTGTTAGCAGAGACTTTCAGTCTTCTGCATTATCAATTTATGTAGCTGCTCTGCTGAGTTTATGGTTTTAGTAGCTGGTAACTGTCTATTCACTGGCCTCGCTAATCTTCCTTTTAGCTGATATATTAAACACATGGCCTGGCATTAATGTTCACTAAATGAGTTCATTATTCTATTACAAGAGATTGCAAGACAAGATGTGTTTCATGTATTTCATTGGCCTCACTTGGATGGACCACTTGCTCTTGTGTGAGGACTAACCGCTTAGTAGCCGGTGGGAAGGAGTGTGTGTGAGAGAGAGAGAGAGAGAGAGAGAAGCCTAAGCATTGATGAATAGCTGGCGATCCAACCCCAAGCACTGATTGAATTAGGACGGATGGGGTCGAGGTTGAACTTTCACCTTTCACATCATAATGAACCTTGCTGTTAAATTAAGTATTGTAGGCTACTATCTTATTCAACGTGAAGTAAACCTAATGTTTTTGCCCGGCCAATGATCTTGCTTGGTGCCAATAATTAAATACATGTCAAACACATAACTAGTTTCTAGTGAAAATGAGGATAGTAATGATGCATTACTTACTTACGTATGTATGTGGTTTTGCTGTGTTTTCCTACCCCGCAGACAGCAGAGAGGTGCGTCGGGGGGAGAAGGTCAAAGCCGATGGCCTACATGACCCCGGCCACCCGGACATCCCCGCCAAGGAGGGCAAGATGGCCGACAACGGCATCCATGAGATCCCGACCAAGGACACAGAGGGCGCCAACGCTTCAGGTGGAGATATTTATAGACGATTACGGGCGTTCAACGAGACAAACACTGAAAGTATAAATACCAGGTCGCTATACCACCCGCAGGCGGTCAGTCACACTCGGTCTGCTTTGCGTTGATAAAATATGACTTGATTTTTGGGTTGCGCAACAAATAAAAAAACGAAATATGCTCTCTGTGTGCACATTAGTGAAGCGCATTTACGAAAACATGAAATCAAGCAAATAATTTGTTTCGTATGTAATTCCCATCAATGACACTGTTACATTTGTTACTTCTTCCTATAACTCATATTCATTCATAAGTGTCAATCACGGTCGCGACGCAACCTGACCAATCACAACCTTTGCTCCGCAGCTCAAGGCCACGCCTCCTTCACCATAGAGTTCGACAGCACCTCCCCGGGAAAGGTGACCATCAAGGACCACGTGTCCCGGTTCACGCCCGACCACCACCGCTCCCGCCCCAAGAAGAGCGGCGCGGGGAGCGGGGGCGGAGGGGGGCGGGACCTGAGCACGCTGCAGGTGGCCATGATGGCGTCGGAGAGCAAGGTGGCTGATTGGCTGGCGCAGAACGACCCCACGCTGGTGCGCAGCGAGTCCACGGAGGAGGACAGCAAGAGCATCAAGAGCGACGTGCCGGTGCACCTCAGCAGACTGAAAGGTAACGCTGGCTTCTGAAATTATTCTTCAATTAATTCTTCTTTTTGTATTCCCTTTCCTTACACAGGGCACCCCCAGGGTCTTAATAGTTTATAATAAAAAAAGCAAAATAAGGCCATAAAGTGTTGAGTTTCATTTACAAAGTATAGCC
>PIJE02000340.1:328641-355676 GCA_002895965.2 Coryphaenoides rupestris
CGTCTTGACAGGGGGGTGTTTGTGTGTGTGTGTGTGTGGGGGGTGGGGGGGGGGTGCGGGGGGGGTTGTTGACAGACAGGCGATGATGGAAATGAATGGAGATCTATGGGGCAGGAGTCGAAATGAGGGGAAGCCAATTTATCAGCTGGCTGGCTGACAGGCTGACTGGCTGGCTGGCTGGATGGATGGTCCGAGTGGTCTAATGGAGGTCTGGGGCAGCAGCAGATGGTGCAGTCTACTCTTGGTTTCAAGGTGGGGCCTCCTCCGCCCTTGGAAGTGTTGGAAGAATCAGCCGGAGAAAACTGAAGAAAGGGTAAGAGAGATGGAGAGAGGGGGGAGAGAGAGAGAGAAAGAGAGAGAGAGAGAGAGAGGGGAGAGAGGATTATAAAGAAAGAAATGCAGAGGACTTTAATACAACGTGTGGATCTGAGGATAATATGTAGGGTAAAGGCTGGAAGGTGATGTGAAGTGGATGCTAGATGGAGGGCAGCAGCAGCGTAGCTCAGGGCTATCGTCATGGTTGGTGGGTTGAGCAGTAGCAGCTTAATGAGTGTGTGTGTGTGTGTGTGTGTGTGTTGTGTGTGTGTGTGTGTGTGTGTGTGTGTGTACAGGCTAATTCAATTTAGTCTGTCAAATGCAAAGAGCCCATGGTGGAATATGACTACCTAATATTAGTAATATTGGTACAAACATCTTCTATCATGCTCTTAAGCAGGCTAAAATAGCCTAGATATATTTTTTCAATAATGAACTTGAATCTAGTCGAGTGCAAAAAGCTTATATTGTGCTTGCTTATTAATACGGCGTAAAATGACCCTGTGATTGTGGTGATCATCAATTGTTCCATGTGGTCGAGCCCACCCTCTGCGCCGCGCCACGCTGCGGCTAGGGAAGTAGCTGGCACGTTTGCACAGAAGAAGAGAACAGAACTGAGCCGGGAAAAAAATACCATTAAAGTATCGCCAGGGACGAGTGGAGGGAAAGACACGTGTCCGCCACATTGCAGTAAAAGCAGAAAAGGGGAGGGGCTGTGTTCGATTGTTATCATAGCAACAGCGATGCCAGGGCAGACTTGGGAGGGATGGAGACGCGTTTGATATAAATAGGTGTGCACACCTCACGCAGGTTCTGAATGAAAGTGTTGTATGTACCATCAGTGTCCGTGCATGATTAGTCAGTGTGAGTTTTAGAATGTATGCATGTCCCTGCATCTGTCTTTTCAGGGTTTTTTTTAGCTAAGGTAAGGTGTGTGCTGCTGTGCTGGTGTGTGTGTGTGTGTCTGTGTGTGTGTGTGTGTCTGTCTGTGTCTGTGTACCTACGCACGTGCATGCTCGCGTGCATGTGGTGCAGGCATGCGTTTTTACTCTGTGGTTTTGCAACAAAATGTGTGTCGGCTGCAGTTTGTGCGAATCGAGACATTGTGCGCAGTGAAGTGATGATAGGGGGAAGCATGAGCAGGAGAGGACTGAGAAACAGACTGGGTGTGTCAGGGAAACTCGCTAGAAAGAGAGAGAGAGAGGAGAGAGAGAGAGAGGGGTGTGGGGAGAGAGAGAGAGAGAGAGAGAGAGAGAGAGGGGGGGTGGGATAGAGAGAGAGAGAGATAGAGGGGAGGTGGGATAGAGAGAGAGAGAGATAGAGGGGGGGTGGGATAGAGAGGGAGAGAGATAGGGGGGGGTGGGATAGAGAGAGAGAGGGAGGGGTAGAGAGAGAGAGGAGGGGTAGAGACAGAGAGAGAAGAGAGGAGAGAGGGGGGTGGGATATAAAGGGAGAGAGAGGGCGGGAGGGATCGAGAGGGAGAGAAAAAAGAGGGAGGAAGGGCTAGAGAGGGAGATGGGGGGATATAGATGGAGAGAGAGGGGAGGAATAGAGAGGGAGAGAGAGCGGTAGAGTGGACACATGGTGTGAACAGTGAGACAAACAGAGCCAGAGTGATCCTGTACATTTCCTGCAGACAGGCTTTCAGGTGAGTTGCTTTGCTCTCTCTTGTTGCTATAGGAACCAGTATTGAGGATTGGTCCAAGATGCCGACACGGTTCTAAATAATAGAATGTCTCACAGTGTGACATGGGACATGGGCTGTGTGTGCCTTGTTTGTTCACAGGGAGGTGAAATGCACCAGAGCCAGCGACACCTGCATGTCTTTATACTCGCTGTTTAACTGTCATCGCTTGAGCGTGGTCCACAATGCAAGCAGAGTTAGGGCAACGCCACCATCTCCACCAGGCGTAGGGATTACAATCACCTTTGCATACAATGGTTTTGCAATCTCATGCGTTCTGTGAATCTAAATGAATACTATTGTGTTAATATAGCCAGAATAAATTGGTTATAACATATGATATGCTATAGGCCTATATGTTTATGATGTTTATGAATAGGATGCGGTTATTGTGTTGTGAAGCTGTGTGCCTTTCTCTCTTCTCTATGCACGGATTTCCATATTTGCTATTGCTCGCTTTCTCTCTCTCTCTCTTTCTCTTCTCTCTCTCTCTCTCTCTATCTCTCTGGAGGTGGACCCGGAAGCGGTGGAGGAGGAGGAGGGGGGGGAGGCTCAGTGGGGAGCGGCGCGGTCAGTAGCAGCGGGGGCGGAGGCGGTGCACGAACGCCCGGCGGACGCACCTCCTTCATGATCGAGTTCTACGACGAGGAGAACCCCCGCAAGCGCCGCTCGTACTCCTTTTCCCAGAGCGCACCGCTGCTGCCGGGCGGGGTCCGCGGGGAGGGCCTGTGCCCCCAGCCGCCATCCCACCCCAAGGTGTTCAGCATCTCCACGTCCGCCACCATCAACAGCTCCGCCGACCCTGGTAAGACGGCGATGCCTCCTCAAACACACAGAGATACGTCTGGAGCTTTGGTTGCCATGGTGTGTGTGATGCACCTTGTTGTCTTCTCATGGCATTAAAGGCTTACGTGAAGCAAAATGGCCTTGTACCGCCGAGTAGAATGAATGATAATAAATAATGACAATAAACAACTTTGTGCTCGACACTGCACTTCCTTGGGTCCTTGGCAATCGCCCGTCAGTGTAGTGCCTGTTTCGTGCCTGTTCAGAATGGGCCGATTGCTTGCAGCGTTCTCAAGAACCGCTCACACAAATAATTTCACACTGGACACTGCACTTCCTTGGGTCCTCAGTAATACATCTGCCAAGTGTGAAGTGAACGGTTGTGGGGAAAATCGAATTACAGAAACACACACACACACACACACTCCTTCCATTATAGTTAGATGAGTGACACCTGTATCTGCTCTCTATTGCCTCCCGTTATATTAAACACAGAACAAGACCACAAATCGAATCACTAAGCATATGTTGCAGGGTTTGTTTCGCTCTGTGGCTCATCTGGTGTGCGACCATCTTTAAAGACCAGGGGTCTCATTCATAAAACATTGTGTAGGATCCATACTTAAAAGTCACCGTACGTGCAATAGCCGAAAATAGGGTGCGCAAAAAAAAATCCTGATTGATAAAACATGCTGCACGCGTACCGGCAGGCAATTTTCCCTTTAACCATCCAAGTGAAAATGTGCGCAATGTCTGTCATTCTGTCCTTGCAGGTAAGGGCCCCACACCCATCCCTGCCACGGTGACCGCAGGGGCCCCCACGGCCGCCCGCGTGCTGCTCAAGCAGCGCTCCGAGGACCACAGCATCGGCCGCAGCTCGGTCAGCACGGGGCTGCAGACAGGCAGCCCCACCACCCCCAGCGAGGACGCCTCGGCCCCGGGGGGAGAGGCGGAGGCGGCGGCGGCGGTGGCGGTGGCGGCGGCGGCGGGCGCGGAGGACGACCAGAGCGACAAGGGCACCTACACCATCGAGCTGGAAAACCGCAACCCGGAGGAGGAGGAGGCACGCCGCATGATAGACAAGGTAGGCGGCCAATGGGGAACGGATATCCACAGAGATGGATATCCTTTTATCAGAAGCCTCTCTCTCTCTTTCCTCTCGTGCTGCTTGTAACTGAAGTGGACAGCGATTGTTCCTCTGAAGCATGCTCAGGAAGTCCCGCCCTCTCTCTCTCTCTCTCTCTCTCACTCTCTCTCCCTCTGTCATTTGGAGCACCCCGTTCCAACCCTGTGAGAACGCCTGAGAACCATGCAACCATTTATATATAATAATAATATAATAATTGATAGAATTGCACTGGCATCCGTGGTACCTATTGGAAGCTATGTGCACAATGTGTCCCCATTAAAGGCGAGTTATATTCAATGCAAAGGCATAGAGTCTTATCTCTATCTGTCTGTCACATATGACTCATGCTAGGATAAGCTAACAGGCTAGTAGTGAGCGCAAGGTTAACACGCTCCCCTTCAGCAAGTGCTGCTAGCTCTGCACTTTCACAACCACACACCCGCCCACTGGGAGCCCATTGTGTTGTGGTGCCCACCCCCCCACCCACCCACTCAACCCCTCTCCATTGACTGACCACCACACCCACCCTCCGCGCCTCCGGCTTGGTGTAGCAAGTAGTTTATTTTCTCTTGTAATTTTTGACAATAAAACACTTTGACTTGACTTTGACAATTTAGGGTGACTTCCAGCCGGGCTCGTTATCTGAATATTCTAACTGCTACTTTCGAAATGCTAAATGCTGGGATGGCATCTCATGAAGTCAGGGTGGTCCATAAAAAGTGTCACACAGAAAAGCACCCCCTTTTACAAAAGCGCGCCCAATGAGGCCACACGTCCATTAAGATTATTATATACGTTCAAACGAATAGTTGAGTTAAAGCTGTCGTCATAAAAAGTAATGAGGGCGTAATTACTGTGTGAGTTTCTCCCCGCCGTTTGTCTCAGTAAAATACACTCCAGGCAGGAAGTGTTGTTATGCTAATCCCAGTAATCAAGTGACACGCTAATTGGCACTCTGCTCACATTCGCCGCCTGCTTTAGTACTTGTTCTATTTGTACTATGTGTGTGTGTGTGTGTGTGTGTGTGTGTGTGTGTGTGTGTGTGTGTGTGTGTGTGTGTGTGTATGAGTCTGAGCATCATCTATGTGTATATGTGTGTGTGTGTGTGTGTGTGTGTGTGTGTGTGTGTGTGTGTGTGTGTGTGTGTGTGTGTGTGTGTGTGTGTGTGTCCGCATTATGTTCACAGTAGCACACATGGTCTGGGTCCATCCTGTTGCCATGACGCTTCAGCGTGAAGTGCTTGGACTCAACAGCATCGTCTACGGACGTGCATCGTGCCGTCTTTGTGTTCACCGTGAGGCTCGTGAAGAACTCGAGACTATAACCTGAGATGAGCGCTGGGTTGGATAACGCCACGCAGCTTATGCTCATGACGTCGTGAGAGATAGAGAGTACATACGCACCATCTTCTATTGAAGATGGCGGTAAAAACCACAGTTAGGTCATGTGTGAAGCGGTTTTGCGATAATAACTGTGTCATTGTTTGTTGGCCCATGCAGGTGTTTGGTGTGGACCAGAACCAGAACCCGGACTCGTCTATACCTTCAGACCTCAGAAGGGGGGACGTGGCAAGGAAGCAGGAGACGCAGGGAAGGAGGTAAAACACACAGCCATCCAGTGCCCATCACTCACCATTAAGGGTTGTGGATGAACTCCGGGGTTGCAGTGGAACAGTCCTGCCCGGTGTTTGGAGTGAGCCATCTGGAGCCGCTTGTTGGAAGTACAACAGTGATGTGGTGCCAACTAGTGAAATCAGCTCGCTGGAGTGAGGCCTTTTACGTTCCAAAACCTGGAATTTTCCTCTACTTTGCTCACCAAGCACACAAACACACACACACACACACACGTGTCTTTGATGCTTGTCTGTCCATTCGAATATGAAATGGTGTGTGTGTGTGTGCATGTGTGTGTGTGTGTGTGTTGTGTGTGTGTACGTGTGTGTACGTGTGTGTATGAGGCTGGGGGCGGGCGGGAGATGGGTGTATCATGGTTGAGTTGGTTAATGTGAGTCATTCGCAGTTACTCCCAGTGCCGTGGTCCCTCCTGGCCTTTTTAGAGGAGTGCTGGGTCAAGTCCTCCCAAAGAATGACCTAGATCACACAGAGATGGGGGGGGTGGGGGGGAGACACACTGCTCTCTGGTGATCCTTGCTCTGACACCAGGCTAGGGAGAGGGACGGGACTATGTGTGTGTGTGTGTGTATGTGTGTGTGTGTGTGTGTGTGTGTGTGTGTGTGTGTGTGTGTGTGTGTGTGTGTGTGTGTGTGTCCACTGAAATGAGCACAATGTGTGTGTCTCTTAACTGTGTGGTCAAGGAAAAGTGTGTGACGTTACTTCAGTGTCCCCGTTTCGTCCAGCTGGATCATTGTTTTGATTAATTAGACAATTAGTCACCTCTGTTTTTATAACTTTAAGATTTGTATCAGGAGATATTTCAAATGGCAAGTTGAATAAGGCCTAGTCCACACATACACATATTTCCACCTCTGTTCTTCCCGTCCACACAAGCATAGTTTAAAAGAGACATATTATACCACCAGGTGTGTGATTAGTCCTTCCAACCGGTTTCAGAATCTCTGTTTTTGACGTCACAAGTGGGAGTGTCCACCCAGATGTATGCTGGATAGATCAGCCTACCAGTTGCTACAGTCCACTGGGTAGACTGGGAGGCTGATCTATCCAGCATACATCTGGGTGGACACTCCCACTTGTGATGTCAAAAACCGGAGATGAAATCGGTTTTTGAAACTGCTTGGAATAGCTAATCGGTATAATAACTTTCCTTTAAAAAAAAGAAAAACATGCAGTTTGTATCGCAACCAACAGGTGGCGATACAACCCTAACCCATAAAGCCACGTTGGCCAATTAGAAGTCTGAGAAAACGAGTTATTCCTCAGTGTCACACTCCAACATAACATTGACAAGGTTAAAACCAGCACTATTTTGGCTAGATGTGCCGTTGCACAAATTGTGATAACGGCAAAAGAATCTACATGTTTCTAATTGTCTTCACCCTGGAACTGGAAGGAGTTTTGCAAAAGGTCTGTGCTCAGTGATCTAAAACCGAGTTGGACGCGTGGACAAAAGGCCAAAGTGCAGGGGAAAAGGCGTGGACTAGTTTTAGAGACATGTTTTTATTTGCGATCTAATGTTCTCTAGTAACTGCGAGAATGGCAATCTTCAGCATTGACATCCTGTTATGTCACCCTGCAATTTCCTCAATCCCTTCCTCTGCCCGCCCCGCAGGCCCTGATTGGCGACTCGAGCTGGGTGTCCCAGTGGGCCAGTGTAGCCGCCAATCAAACCAGGACCGACCCAGAGGGCTCCGGCGCCGAGACGCCCGCCTTCCTACACAAAGAGAGAGGTGTGCAGACGTTGAGCGATGAGCTTCCATGTTTAGGTTTAGTTCATTGTTAAGTCATGCACATAAAGATAGTTGGCAGATAAGAATAAGTGATGAAGTGGGTGAAGTACATTCTCAAAGCGCTGTGAGGCTCACGTTGAATTAATATTAGATGAGAAGAGTATCTCTAAACATCAAGGCCTCAATGGGGGAGGAAACTACAAGGATTCACATGTTTGAGAATTAACACATACAATGAATCTTCCTTTTTTAGTATGACTACAAGTATAATCATTGCAATAATATGAAATGAACAAGGTGTTTAAATCAGTAAATAAAAAGAAAACTGTGACAGAATCTCAATGAAATGTGTTTGTATCTTGTAGAGGCCTCCAGTAAACGCAGGACCCTCCCCCTGCTCCCGTTGGATGAGGCGCGCGCGAAATCTGCCCCCAAAGCCCCGGGGCTGAGGTCGGAGATCGGGGAGAAGCAGGACACCGAGCTGCAGGAGAAGGAGAGCAACATGGAGCACAAAGGAGACGGCCAGTCCCACACGCCCATGGAGGAGGGCGAGGCGGCGGATGGCAAACGGAAACCCACCTCCGCCACCTCCTCCCCCGCCAAACCCCTGGCCAGGAGCGCCGCCGGGAGCGCGGAGCAGAGGAAGCGCTCGGAGGAGAGGAAGGGAGGCGGTGCAGAATTGGGCGGGGAGCTGAAGTCTGGGAAGCCCCTGCTACGTCAGGGCAGCTTCACCATCGAGAAGCCCAGCGGCAACGTGCCCACAGAGCTCATCCCACGCATCAACAGGGGCGGGGCCAACCGTGGCGGGGGGGCGGGGCAGGGGCGGGAGCGCAGCGACTCGGCCGGCAGCATGGACACGGCCACGCTGCTCAAGGACACGGAGGCGGTCATGGCCTTCCTGGAGGCCAAGCTCAGGGATGAGAATAAACTCGACCAGAAGGGCGCTAAAGCCGGCGTTGACTCGGCACGCGCCAAGGCCTCCACCTTCCAGGCTCCTCGGAGGGGCTCCATCTCACCGGAGTCGGACGTGGACACAGCCAGCGCCACCAGCCAGGCGGCCGGGGAGGTGGAGAGGAGAGCGTCGGTGGGCAGCGGCCAGAAGCAGCGGCGCTCCCTGAGCAGCATGCACCGCGAGAAGAGCAGCATGAGCGCCTCGGCCAAGACGGCCGCCGCCGCTGCCAGCGCCCGCGAGCGGCTGGAGAGGAAGACCAAGAGCCGGACATTGGAGGCGCCAGCGGGCCGCGGAGGGGACACCGCGCGACGACCGGCAGCCCCGCCCACTTCCTCCAGGGCGCGGCAGCCCTCACTGGATCTCACAGACGACGACCAGACCTCCTTCCCCATCTCCGACATCCTGTCCTCGGACCAAGAGAGCTACTCTGCGCCCGGCTTCAGCCACCACCGCCGCCGCGACTCCCACCTCTCCGCCGACGACCTCCTCCACGCCAAGATGGACGTGGGCGCGTCGGCCAGGAGCTCGGCCAAATCGGCCCGCAACCTGCAGGCGGCCACCGCCTCCTCGCTGGGGAAGCAGGCGGCCGCGCTGCCGCAGCCTCGGCCCACCAGGGCCTCGCTGCTACGCCGCGCCCGCCTGGGGGACACCTCCGACACCGACCTGGCCGACGCCGACCGGGTCTCGGTGGCCTCGGAGGTGTCCACCACCAGCTCCACCTCCAAGCCTCCCTCGGGGCGGAAGGGCCCGTCCAGGCTGGACATGCTGGCGCAGCCCCGCAGGAACCGGCTGGGCTCCATCTCGGCCCGCAGTGACTCGGAGTGCACCGTGGCGCGGGGCTCCGCCTCCTCCTCCTCCACGCGCCTGTCTGCGGAGACGGCGCTGCGCCTTGGCCTGCGCTCCTCCACCCTCAGCGAGAGCCGGCTCACGCCCAGGATGAGGGCCAACAGCGTCTCCAAGCTCACCGAGACCAAGAGCAAGACGCAGGCCACGTCGGGATACTGCTCCCCTACAGGTAAGACACGGTACTGCATGGCTTACTCTCTAAACTGCGGAGATACCAAACCACAAGCAATACACTTGGGGTTTTGGACACTTTTTACATTAATAGGATAGAACAAGTTTACCATATAAAAACACACCATTGCATTACTGTGCTACTACTAGTAGTTGTACAGGGGACTATGTGTTTGGTCATTTGGTCTCATGTAGGCCATACAGTATGTTGATTTGATACCCATTTGTCTTGACACCCATTGTGTTGTGACATCATTGTGCCTTGGTTTCATCCAGACAGCCCTCAGCCTGAACCTGAGGGCGGGGCTACTGACGAGGCACAGATGGGTACTGTACCAAGCTTGTGTGTGTGTGTGTGTGTGTGTGTGTGTGTGTGTGTGTGTGTGTGTGTGTGTGTGTGTGTGTGTGTGTGTGTGTGTGTGTGTGTGTGTGTGTGCGTGCGCGTGTGTGTGTCTGTATCAGGCCTGGGTCACAACAATGGAATTGTATATAATATCAATCAAAAATAGAAAGGTATGGAAAATATTTACGTAAACAATTCTGAACGTATGATGCACAAGAACACCAACCTATGAATGTACACGTTAATGTGTAGTGCACTATACAGTTGACACTTTTGAAAGGTCAACGACAGCATAGTGACCCAGTCCTGGTGCGTGTTGCTGTGTGTGTTTTCATCTATCCATATAATCCAATGATGATGACACAAATGCTCTTACCCCTCACACACACACACACACACACACACACACACACACATTTCTATAGGTGCTATAGAAAATCGACAAAAGAATATAGAGTCGAGTAAATGTATGTGCGTTTCCATCCACTACTGTGATATGCGATACAGTGGTGGCGCTAATTCCCCAGTCAGCCATTATGTCCATATATCTTGGGTGGGGAATCGCTCCAGGGTTTGATTAAAACAGATCAAACACACTGATTTATGTCCATCACATTTACCTTTTATCGATACAGCGCCTTCTCAAGCTTAAAAATTTTTTTGCCCTGTAAAGTGACTTTTCTGGTTTCAATAATTGTTTTATGCGCATATTGAAAATGTGCACACAAACATGTGGATGGCAATGTACCTTATGTTTATTTCTTATGAATAAATAAACACAACCGTAACAATATAACGGCAATATTCTACCATTGCCCATTTTAAAATCACACACACAAATTGTAACGCTACCCCAGAGCACGGTATTGTGTCATCATGATGGCTGACATTAATCCGATCATTTGATCACGTTTAGAAAAGGCTGAATATTTCCTGGCTATGTCTGTCAGGACTGTCTTGTTGGACATTGACTTGAATGGCTGGGAATCTGCTTTTAGGAGGCGGGTTTATTCATTATCTTTTGTTCAGTGTGCCTTCATAATTACTGCTGCTATTCCTTTATATTTATATAATAAAAAATGTCTTGTTTCTACAGCTTTTTTTCTCATACGTTATGCCTCTTTTTATTTTTAGAGGTAGAACGCTGACATCTGTGCTGTGTTGCCCTCTAACATGTTTGGCTTGTAGCTAAATACATCATGTGGCAAATAAAAAATATTATGCTGGAAATACATTTGTTATAATGGTGGCTATGTGGTGAATTGAGTATCTTATTTACACAACTAGGCCAGAAGGAGATGGAGATTTCATCTTGTAAATTACTTCCTGTAAGAAGTAATTTAGAAGTATTTTGATGGCTCATTAACGAGCACATACAGACGGCTGTCATTTATTGGATAATGAGTGAGTGATGCTGGAGGATGTCCTGCAGTAGAGTATTGACTCCGCCCCCTCCCTCCATGCAGTCTCCAGCAGCAGCCGGTGGAGGCGCCTGCCGCCAGAGTACGGCTCCACCTCGGAGGAGGAGTTTGGCTCCTACCGCAACTCCAACCCCAAGCACGGAGGACGGCCCCACCTGCGGCCGCACCACCCTGTCTTACACCGGGGCTCCGCCTCCAGGCTGGCCTCCGCTGGGTCCGCCCCCACCCACGCCGCCACCACCACCACCAGCACCACCCCTGGCCTGGTGTCCAGCCCTGGAGGGGTGGTGATGAAGCACCGCATGAGAGAGCAGGACGAGTACATCCGGGACTGGACGGCCCACAGCGAGGAGATCGCCAGGTAGGAGCATGACTCACCTCACCTCAAGTTCATTCATCTGATTGGTTGAGCAAAAATTTTCTGGAAGAAGCTTTATTTATCCATACAATTCAGAGATTTGATTCGTAAATGTAACATTCTTAAGACTCAAATTATATCACCTGCCTCAAAAATTCTATTGATGTAGTTCATTAAAATTTTAAATCTTAATAAAAACATTAATCTAAGAAGGACCTTCTGTCAGTATCATTTTAAAAGTACTACTACATATAGTAGCCTCTAAATATATACTATATAGTATGTATTTGTTGAATGTATTTTTTATTATCTTTGATGTATTTGTATAGATATGTATAGATGAATGTGTATATGCAAGTATATGTATTTTATGTATTTGTGGAGATATGTATACGGTAGATATGTATGTATTTGTATACATATGCATAGATTGTGTATATGCACGTACATGTATTGGATGTATTGGTATAGATATGTATATATTCAAACGTATATGCATGTGTTTGTGTGTGTATTGGTGGAGATATGTATATATTCACATATCTCCACAAATACATCCAATACATGTATGTGCATATATGTATATATGTGTCATGTTATGCACGTCCATGTACCTGTCCTGATGAGATCCCTGTTGTGCCACTTAACAGGTTGTTTCCCTGTGTGCGCAGGATCAGCCAGGACCTGGCCAAAGACTTGGCGATCCTGGCGCGGGAGATCCACGACGTGGCCGGCGAGATCGACTCGGTCAGCTCCTCCGGCACGGCGCCCAGCACCACGGTCAGCACCGCCGCCACCACGCCGGGGTCGGCCATCGACACGCGCGAAGAGGTAGGCTCCGCACGGCCCGCCCCGCCGCAGCCGCCGCAGCCTGATGTAGCGAAGAGCATGAGAAAGGTGCCCGGACTTCTTTTTTTTGTCCTCCTGCTGTACTTATCTTCCTTCGTCATTACCGCCCCCCGCCTGCCGCCCGCGTCACTGCACGGATGTCATTACCTCATCGCCTCCGGGCTCTGAACCACGGCTAGGCTAGGATAGATAGCTCTGAGCCGGACGGCTAAGCTAGCTTTAGCCTCCGTTTTGGGGGGTTTCAAATGCTGCGCTCACATTTTGCTTCTCTATTGTCTCTGATTTTCCCTGGGTTTTCTTTTTTAAATAATCTTTTCTGAGTGATTTTCGGTTCTGTTTATTTGTTTCATATTCAAACAGAATTTTATCACCTCTGAGGCTTTTTAAGTTTAAGGACAAACTTTTACAACCTACCACACGCATAACATTCCCCGCATTGCTCTTGCTCCAAACCAAAAATATATCATCTCTCACTCCTCTTGTGAATGTTTCTGTGTGTTAATCTCTTGTTCCGCCTCTTCTGGTCACCATCTCCGTCCACAGCTGGTGGACCGTGTGTTTGACGAGAGCCTCAACTTCCGGAAGATTCCGCCCGTGATAACGGTCAATAAGTCGCCAGAGATCAACGGCAAGCCGGTGGAGCTCCGCCCCCGCGCTCCGGACACTCTGGAGCCCCGAGCTCTGCGGAGACGCACCTGGAACAGAGAGGAGGTGAGACAGAGGGAGGGAGGGAGGGAGGGGGGGGGGGGGGGATGGTAAATGGACAGAGCTAAAAAGAAGAGCGAGAGAGATGGTTAAGAAGAGCGGGAAAGGGGGAGAAGAAGAACAATAGCGGCTGTGGGTGTTGACACATCTCGTCCACTACCAGTCGAGGGTTCCATATATTGCCCAGCGCTACTTTAATGAAAACATTTGTACGAAGATAAGAGATAAGAGATATTTAAGCAGACGCTTAATATCAAAAGTGACTTACAAGTTAAGCTGAGAGCAAAGTTGAGTTTTGAATGTCGGGAAATACCTTGTCACGACGACCCCAGCGTGATTCAGTGGACTGCTGTGTGGTGTCTCTCACAGGCCGTACTGGACAGCCTCCTCCTCACGTCCGTGACCCAGCTCTCCTCCAAGATCAGGCAGTCCGTGGACAAGACCGCTGGCAAAATCAGGTCCTATCCTCCACACATGTCCTCTGCCAGCATTTGTAACGGCACTTTACTCTACATTAGCATGTGGGCCACGCAGTTATTATTTCCGACCACTAGGTAATGGGCTGAGCCCGTTTTTGCTTTGTATTACAAGAAATTATCAATGTATATTTATATTACATGTATATTGTGTTATATCTTATGTTAATTTTTGACCGTTTCATTGGTGTGAGAGGTGGCGTGACCATCCACTTTGAGGAACAAAGAAAGATCCAATGTTTCTAGAACGGCATTATGTATTTGTTTGTGTATTCCAAAAAAATGAAGCCATTGTGTTGACATTTCATCGTCTTGGTCCATTTCCCACCAGAATCTTATTCAAGGATAAGGAGAGGAATTGGGAGGAAATTGAGAGCAAACTGAGGTCAGAGAGCGATATCCCACACCTGAAAACTGCCAATAAGGTGAGAAGCTGTACATGTAATAGCATGGCTGCAATGACAGGAACTCATTATTCATGGGGTGGGAAATGGTTTCAAGCTGTAAATTGATTGTCTTTTCTGTCTTCTCGCTCTCTCTTTCTGTGCAGGAGTTTTCTTCGATTCTGCTCGAGCTGAAACGTGTGGAGAAACAGCTTCAAGGTACACTAAAATGAACAGCAATGCAGAGAGCACTTGTCACATAGAAACACACACATATAACTAAAAACGTACTTTGACGCTCTCTCTCTCTCTCTCTCTCTCTCTCTCTCTCTCTCTCTCTCTCTCTCTCGCTCTCTCCCCCTCCGCCACAGTGATCGACGTGATGGTGGACCCAGACGGCAGCCTGGATGCCTTGGCAAGCCTGGGTCTCCCCAGCCCCTCGACCCCCACCGTCAAGCCTCAGGCACCGCCCGGCGGCACCACCAGCACTGGGCCACACCCTCCCATCCAGGGCTCCCTCCCCGAGATCATGCCAGGGCCCGTGGCGCCGTCCGCCCCCACCTCCAAGGGCCAGGCTGGGCCCGGGGCGGCCACGCATGAACCAGCACGTGGGCTGAGCGTGGTGGGCCCCATGGGGGCGGGGCTAGGAGGACTGCCGTTCGGACGCATTCGGCCGAGCGGAGAGGAGGCCATCGCTCAGAAGTGAGCGACGGTCGTCTGCCGGACGACCAAGGAGATTAAATAATGGCTCCATCACATTTACATAGAAGGATCTCAGACCCGACTCAATGGTGAGGCCAAGGTGGTAAACAGGCCCAAAGCTTCAGTGGAGTATACTAGCTTACTACATGATCGTCTTGTGAGTTGACACACAACCCCTTCATATGTGCGTCCTGGCCAACTGAATGCCTGATAGTACGGCAACTCTGCGTGGACAAACCAAGAGCAGAGCATGTTCCCCTGCTCCCCTATCTGCTCCTCCACATTTCTCTCTGGCTCTATGTTTTGGTTTTTTTCATGTGTCTGGACCAGACATACACAACTTGCCTTAAACACACCCTCAGTGACCTCAGTCGATCCATATGGTTCCCCCGCTCGGACACAAAGGCAACTTCTATAAACCACATGATGACAACATAGACTCACATGCGATATGAGCAACGTTGTTCGAATATAGTGTTCAGTATGTTTTGTGTGTTATCAGCAGTCTGCAGTAAAACAAATATATCAAATAATGTATATTCTTGCTGCCTCAACAAGTGCCCAAATGAGATACCAAGCCAAACATATTCCAAACCAGACACGCTATACTCTGAAAATGCTCCAGTTATGTTGGAGCCCCGCGGATGTCATTTTTACGTCGTTCTTTCAGCCATGCATTTCAATGTCCTATATGAACGTCTAATTCTTGTCGCTGTACGCGCAAACCCTCCGTCCATCTCTTGAAGAGTAGACTCTTTGCTCCGACCCCATTCCTCCTGCCCTCGTCTTCCCATCTCTCCTCTCCTGCTTTGTGAGGGAATGTTGAAGAGAAAACACTGACTTGTGTGCGTCCCTCTCTAGTAGCATGTACAGCCGAACTGAATGCAAACGTTTCCTCTGTGCTAGTGCTGTTGTTTCATTTGTATGGGTGTGTAAGAAGGAAACGTCCTTCAGGAAACTAATGATGGGTTTAAACATGTCACCTACCAAAGCTAACAAGTCGTAGCATACAAAATTGTTGTACAAGTCGTACCATTCAACCATTGTTTTTTTTTCTATTCCCTCCATCTTGTACACCCAAATTTGTGCAGAATTTGTAGTTGAAAAAGGCACTTTCTGTAAATTGATTTTCTGCAGATTTGTTCTTGTGTCTTGAAGTACATGTCAAGGTATTCCTGGCAGATGTCGACATGGATAGCAGCACTTTGATAATCAGTGCCCTTAAGTCTCAATCTACGGTACAGCCCAGTGTGTCCAAGTGTCCTATCATTTGGATTTTTGTTCTGCTTTGTACTCTTTTTTTACTTTGAAAGGGCCAGTGTGGAATGCAATGTTTCTACAGAATTCCTTCTAATATTTAGATACTGTATAACAAACCTTAACATTAGATTTTATTGCATTAACCGACAATGAATCTGAATTCAGCAATATCTTCGAAGGTTTTTTACCGCTGTAACTACCTATTTGAGCGTTGCGACACTCCAGCACTGAGCCACAAAAAACTGCTAAAATTTCCTGTTTTAAGAGCATTTACAAATACAAATATACAAATACATACTGTACAAAGGGCAGCTTTCACCAGGGTCTCATTTCAATTTAAATATGCCTTGGAATCACTTCATAATTATTGAAGATGTTCCTCCCGTAGCATATTTTTCTTTGAATGCCAATTTTGAACAGTCTAAAGTTTCATAGCTTCTCTTTCATGGAGAGGGAAAGCTCTTAGGTGAGTCATATTGCAAAAATATGCACAAAGGCAGTGTAGAAACATGGCTGGAAGCGGCTGCTTTACGTGTTATTTTCGGGGAACTACGCATTTTCTAAGCCTCTATTTATCTTATAGTCTGTGTTCTAGATTAAGCTGACTTAACAGTGTATTAGTACTTAGATAACTTGCCAATAGTGGATTTAGGTACCAAAATACATAGTGTTCCTTTGCTCCTCACTGTACTGTACTGTTACTGTACAATATTTTGAAACCTCCAAGTGCCAGAGTTAACAATTCAATGGCCTTGGTTAAAAATAAGGAAAGAATGTTCTTGTCTAATAGGTCATTTGTCTTGTTTTGCACTTTTCTGTACATTATTTTGTGGTGGTTCCTTTGTTGTTTGGAGCAAGAGAAAGTGGTAAAAGGCTCTCATCAAGCCACAGGTATTCTGACAGACAGATGATGTCATATTAGGCCTACAGATGCCTTGTCTCCATGAAACCACTTAAGCCTTTTTTTTTTTTAAAACAAATCTTCAATTCATGCTATTTTTGTGCCCTGTTTCATCAAAAGATCATGGGGGATTGTGAATGCTTGGTACGTGTTTATTTTGTAAGTTTAAGTTTACATGTTGTCTTATCAATTGTTTTTATCATTTTTGTAAAAAAAGAAAAACAACCACCAATTTATTTATTTTTTCTTTAATTTGTGAATGTTGTCTTGTGTATTTTGTATTTGCTTTGCTATATACATTTGTCACTTATTGTTAATAAAGCAAGAACTCTTTGGATTTGTGTTTTAATTCCCATTGGATTATGGACTATATGCACAGTAAGGGTTAATAAAACCAGTGAATACATTGTTTCTGCTGAGAGACGTAACCTATTCACATTGCCTCTCGCCTAGACTCCGCCTATAGTCGCCACAACATCACTGAGCTTACTACTTTACTCTCAGAGGTCTCATCTCAGAGGTAAATATTGTACTTTTTACTTCACTACATTTATCTGACAGCTTTAGTTACTAGTTACTTTGCAGATTAAAAGTAACATGACATTCACAAGTAGTATGTCAAGTAATATGTTAACTATAAATACATTTAAATTAGCTTGACATTTACCAGCTGCAACATTAAATCGATGACCACATTAATGCATCAATAATTATCATCCTTTTAATATTTATAATATAATTATAATCCTTAAATTACTTTTACTTAACATTTGTAACAGAGTATATCTACAGTGTGGTATAACTACTTTTACTTAAGTAATAGATCTGAGTACTTCCTCCACTACTGCCCCAGTCAACTCGCCTCTCCCAGGAGAACCGGGGCAGGAAAGGGGGAGGCTACCTTCCTGCCTCCCGGAGTCACGTCTACCAGGAGGACATGGGGAGGCTACCTTCCTGCCTCCAGGAGTCACCTCTACCAGGAGGACATGGGGAGGCTACCTTCCTGCCTCCAGGAGTCACCTCTACCAGGAGGACATGGGGAGGCTACCTTCCAGCCTCCAGGAGTCACCTCTACCAGGAGGACATGGGGAGGCTACCTTCCTGCCTCCAGGAGTCACCTCTACCAGGAGGACATGGGGAGGCTACCTTCCTGCCTCCCGGAGTCACCTCTACCAGGAGGACATGGGGAGGCTACCTTCCAGCCTCCAGGAGTCACCTCTACCAGGAGGACATGGGGAGGCTACCTTCCAGCCTCCAGGAGTCACCTCTACCAGGAGGACATGGGGAGGCTACCTTCCAGCCTCCAGGAGTCACCTCTACCAGGAGGACATGGGGAGGCTACCTTCCTGCCTCCAGGAGTCACCTCTACCAGGAGGACATGGGGAGGCTACCTTCCAGCCTCCAGGAGTCACCTCTACCAGGAGGACATGGGGAGGCTACCTTCCTGCCTCCAGGAGTCACCTCTACCAGGAGGACATGGGGAGGCTACCTTCCTGCCTCCCGGAGTCACCTCTACCAGGAGGACATGGGGAGGCTACCTTCCAGCCTCCAGGAGTCACCTCTACCAGGAGGACATGGGGAGGCTACCTTCCTGCCTCCCGGAGTCACCTCTACCAGGAGGACATGGGGAGGCTACCTTCCAGCCTCCAGGAGTCACCTCTACCAGGAGGACATGGGGAGGCTACCTTCCTGCCTCCCGGAGTCACCTCTACCAGGAGGACATGGGGAGGCTACCTTCCAGCCTCCAGGAGTCACCTCTACCAGGAGGACATGGGGAAGCTACCGGAGTCGATCCTACCTTATTGGATGGGGGGAGTGATATGTCGAGGAGTCATGTGGTCGCTGGAGCTGGTGATGAAATGCAGCAGTTTTGGACTTGGAGCTGTGTGGATATGTTTGTTGCTTTTATATATGTTACATTGCCACACATCATGGGGATAGCGTGCGTCCACCATGGGACAAACAATATCAAACTAAATTGGGCAAATTCGGTTCTGGGGATAACGTGGATGTATCCACCACGACTGCACCACCTACTGAGTCTATGATCAAAAAAGTATACACTTTGGACACTTCTTGCAAAGTCAGGTCGTAATTTACCAAGCCTCTTCAGAGAGACATTGGGTGTGCATGATACTTGTAGGAGAACGTTCACATGGTAGGCGGTGACAAAAAAGGAGACAGGTGAGAGGAGTGATCATCATGGAGGGTTAGATGGAGCCAAGTTCATTTGCAAGACACTATGGAGGAAAGTGGACAAGTCTGCGAGACAACTAAAGAAATCTATAAGCTTGAGATGGACTCAGTACCAGACTTTGTGGCGATGCAAACGCTAACTAACTTAAAGGATTCCTATTATACCACCAGGTGTGAGCGTGACTAGCCATTCCAATCGGTTTTCGAATCGCCGGTTTTTGACATCACTAATGGGAGTGTCCACCCAGATGTATGCTGGATAGATCAGCCTACCAGTTGCTGCAGTCGACTCGGCAGGCTGTTAGGCTGATCTATCCAGCATACTTCTAGGTGGACACTCCCATTAGTGATGTCAAAAACCGGCAATGACCGGCAGTTTTTGAAAGCGCTTGGAATGACTCATCTCGCTCACACCTGGTGGCATAATACCAGTATGTCTCTAGGAATGTCTAGTGAGGGAGGAAGCTTTCGCTTTGAGGTACTAGAGACTTAAAACAACAGCTTATTCAATGAGCTACAGTATATTGCATAGAAGTGTGTTTTATGTGGTGTGTAGTTCAACAGTATCAAAAAAGACCAAGATCCCACAACAACCGCTGACTGCTTTTGGGAAGAGAGGACTAAAAGTGTTCTCTCTTTAGCTCCGACTTACAACTGCTTGAGCTCAGAAGCCAGAGCACCTGGGCAGGGTTGGCCAGGTGGACCCTGTTCCCCAAACAAGCTGACCAATACGTAAATATCCACCCAAGAAATTACGTTGCAGTTTTAGACTATTTTCAGCCAGAGTAAAATTGCCTACTCTGCCACTGGTTCCTAATTTAATATTTTAATTAAAACTTTTGACATTAGTTTTGACCTAGCTAGCTATAATTAAGAATAACAGCTTAACATAACAGCTCAAAGCTTCAGAAGAGAAGAACCTATTTGGACACAATAAATGCAAAGTATATATTACAAATTACAATAAACATCCATCACATAATTATGTAGGACAGTCGTGCATGCATAAGAATGGTTTACATATAATTCCACTAGCCTGGCAGAACATAAAAACAAAACAAAGAAAGACATTAAGACATTAACTTTATTGATCCTGTGCAACTGGTTTTCATTTCATGCCAAGTCTCATAGTCCCATTTCAGACTCACTCGAACAACACTGGATGCAACACAACAGGCAGACTTGTCGACAACATGGGAGACTGGACGGTTAGCCGGGGGGCCAAGACATCTGGCGCCCACCCAGGACATGGAGGTGAATGTGGTAGACCGACTGGGCCCCTTCCGGCCCGTCGTTCACCACCACCCGGTAGCCGTTAGTCAGCCCCATCTGCGCGGCGCACTTCTTAGCCACAAGCATCAGATGGCCCAGCAACTGAAGAGAGACAAATCAATCCAAGTGCAACGCCTAAATGAACAAATGTACAATTTTGGCCCAGTAGGCTCCTACAGTTGAAAGTGAAATGAAAGCATGACATTAAATGGAACTACTGGCTACTGGCTGTAGACGGAACTGCACCTTGAACCGCACCAGTACTGCAATCATTCATAGTGGGACAACAACAATATACATTACCATGGCTATTCTATTTCTGTCCACTTTAGACTAGCTTCGAAGTGTACGTGTGCTTCGAGTCAGGATTTCAGACTCTTATCAAGCATAATACATTGCAAGAGGAACATTTTGCCGAGCGGCGCTTACTGCAGCATCGCAGTCTTCAGCTTGAGACAGCTGCGAGATGGGCTTCTTGGGGACCACCAGGAAGTGGGTGGGCGCCTGAGCCGCGATGTCAGGGAAAGCTATGCACTGGACACAAACAAGCAGTACACATATTAGTATTAATATTGTTATTATTAGGCAGGATAACATGATGGAAAGTAAACCGAAACCAACTACTGAGCTGAAGCAATGCAACGTGTAGCCATTCCGCGCCATAAATGAAATGTGTGGTCAGATGTTGACAACACTACATGAGATTAAACGACGCGACGCATTAAATGACGTCTTACGCAGAAGCAGAAGTACTGGTGAGCTGACACATGCTTCCCGTAATAAGTTGCCGGCGTACAGCAGAGAGGAGGGCGATCGTCGGGTGCTTTGGTGTAAATATTAACAACTCGCCTGATCATCTTCGTGTATTAACGTCGCAGGAATCTCCTTGCGTATTATTTTTCCAAAGATCGTATCCCCGCCCGGCAGAGCGGTCCGAGACTTCTCTATTTCGTCAGCCATGGCGCTGCTTCTGCCGAGCACCAGGCTGCACTGCGACCACGTGGTTTGGTCAACATGACGTAAGGAGGCCTGCTATTGGACGACAGACACACGCGAGTCCTTTCAGACGCGCACGGTGATTGGTGGTCTGGACGCTATCCCGAGAAGGAAGTGAGCGAAATTATTGTCAACATGAGCGCCCGTTTGAAGGTGAGAAAACAAACGCACGTATTTATGATATTTTAGATGAACTATACAATATATGATATACTATACAATATATGCTATTGTCCTGTGTTCGCAAAGCCGAACGTATATATGCCATATTTGCCACGTAGCGTTTTTCTATGACTTTCACTCCCAGTGTAAAAACATTCAGTACGAGTGCACAGAATACTATAATTACAATGGTCTCCATCCACATGAAGGTCTTAAGCGTGTTTAAAGCGCTGCACAGAACAAGGCTGGCCGTGTTCAAAGATGACCACAGAGCACTGACGGGTAGGTTGTGCTGTATCCCCATGCTGTATGTAATACGTCCTTAATATCGGATCCAGAAGATCAACAATGCATCTAAAGTCTGATTTCTGAGGCTACTACGTCGTTAATGCCATCTCTCCTAACAGCGAAGAGGACTACAGGCGTTTAAATTAAATCATTGTCATCTGTATGCATTTACTTGGTTTAATCAATGTTAATCAATACTGGCCAAGATGAGGCACATCAGTTCTGAATCTGGAAAATTGGCATTAGGCCTATATAATACCCTTGATCAATTAGATAGTTCTTGATATACATCTTTCATTGATTTGACATATCTCTACAGCTGCAAGGTTAAAGATCAATGAGGAGTTCCAGAAAAACAAAAATGAGACTTCAGAGGAAAACATCGATAAGGTAAAACACCCACGTGGTTGTCTCCCTCCAAAGTTTAAAAGCTAAATGTTTTGGATTCAACATAAGACAAAAGCGCCTTGTACACTGCGTTTTCGTTGTGGGAATGTTGCTGCTTTATTTCGCCTCCTGCTTTGTAGGGCTGAATGAAATGGTAAAATAATTTATGTTACATATTGCGAATATTTTGACAGATTGTGTGATTGTGAATGTATAACATGTGAGGACGCACATGTTATACATTACACCAGCCGTTGACATCGTTATGTTCCATGTCACGCCTGATTCCAGAACGCCGGCATGCTATGTAAAAGCACAGAACACACAGTTTTAGTTCTGTGTACAAGGGGCAAAAGCCAGCATGACGGTCTTGCTCACGGAAAAATTCCAGGATCTCTGTATAAAAGGGGCTAAAGTAACACTTTATTGATCCCAGACAGGGAATCCGGGATCCCCTATATAACATGACCAAAAAGCATCAATATTGTTCTTCCACGTAGTGCTGGGCGATATGGCCTAAATTTGATATCACGATATTTTTTTACCTAATGTCGATATTCGATATGACTCGATATTTATCGTATTAAAGTTTATAAATAATATTCCTGTATAAAACTGAACCAGACCAAATTGATTTATATTATAAACCAGAATGTTTATTTAGCAATTATAATGATCACAAAGAAATAAAGACCTTTTCGGCAAATATAATAATCTCAAAATAAAAGAAGCCACTGTAGCAAGCAGGGTAGGGGCCTTATTATTTTAACTCACAATATTTCAAATTGCAAATTTGTGCAAAACAACTCTTGAAGGTATGCTTTTCTATATTAACCAAAACACAACAAGGAAGGAGCGCTGCCGCGGAAAAAGAAAAGCAAGAGCAATGAAATCTGATGTGAAAACTTTGAAGTAGTTGAGAAAATAAAACTCAATGTTACCCTTTCCATATCGAGCATTAATAAAATATCGATCGAATCGAGGTTCACGATATATTGCCCAGCACTACTTCCACGTTGATGTCTGCAAATGGTAGGCAGTGTTTTGATCAGCAGAAGGGTTTATGGCGATAATTGCTCCCTGCCCTGCTCAACGAAGCAAACAAATCCTGACACAATGAAGACTCTTTGTTGAATGCCTACATTGTAATAAAACAACAACTTAGAATAGAACTTTATTTATCCCGAAGGAAATTCTTGTGCCAGGTTACATAGCGATACAGTATAAAACAGAATGATCAACAAATAAACTAAAAAATAAACTAAAGCGATACAGTATAAAACAGAATGATAAAAAATAAACTAAACGATTTACAAATTTACAGTTAAAATATACACGTATGAAGGCATGATAAGATATTCGACGGCAAAAACTATTTGGCATGATTGAAGTGAAATATAGTTGGACATGACATTAAGAATTAAGAATATTGCACATGAGAATATTGCACATGATGATGAGAGGAGATGAGAGGTAGTGTTATAGATAGTATTAAGAAGGATAATAATAATATAGCACATTATAAAGTATTGCAAAACGTTATATTGCACGTAAAACTGGGGAAATTGCACATGATGTAGAGAGATATTGCACATTATATTGCTGTGAGCCTTTTCATTTGGGCAATATGGGGGGGGAAAACAAGAGAAAATGTGTGCTCGTAGTCAGTCTTCTTATTTTTCAGATGATTAAAATGGGTTCATCGGTGGAAACCGTTCTCCGAAAAGCAGTCATTCAAGCGGAACACGTGGGAGAAGATAAGATATGTGGGTAACCTGCACTTGACATTACAGTTCCACTTTGTTACCATTGATACAAAATGTAATGAGTGTGTGTACATATAATATACATTATATATACATATTTATTTTTCTTCTTCACAGTACTAAGACCCAGAGAGAGCCTTCTACTTGAAAACGTGCCATACAGTGACATGCCAAGGAAATGACATCAAAGACAATGATAATTTATAAATGTTGGTTTAAAACAGCAATGTAATAGTTCCTTATTGAATTCTAATATGAACTTACCATGGTTTATGATGCCATTATTTCATTACTGCATTATTTTATTCCCTGAAATAAAAGTCACACAAGGGACAAGGAGGGAGGGAGGGGGAGGGAGGGAGGGATTTTATGCCATAAAAAGAAACATCAACTTAGACATGCCAATAAAAATATGGCTCAAAATACTAGACTCAGTTATCGAATCCATTTCCATTTACAGTTGCGAGATCTGGGGTCCACTTGCAAACCAAGATTTTACTAAATGGGACGCTATTCCAGGCGAAAGCACAGCCCTTGTCGTGAGACGGTGCAGGGGGCTGGCAATGGTGGCAAAATCCTTCACAAATCGGCGGTAGTAGGAGGCCAGCCCCAGGAAACTCCGCAGCTCACCGATGGTGGATGGTGTTGGCCACTCCCTGACTGCAGCCACCTTCACTGGATCAGTGGCCACCCCCTGCGCACTGACCACATGCCCCAGGAAAAGCGTCTGCCTACAGAGCAGATGGCACTTCTTCGGGTTGAGCCGCAACCCGGCCCCCCGGATGACGGTGAAAACCTCCTGCAGGTTAGCCATCGCCCCCCTTGAAGCTTCTGCCGTGCACCAATAGATCGTCCAGGTACACGACACATCGGTCATGCAGAACGGCTGCCAACAACCGCTCCATCAGTCTCTCGAATGTGACAGGTGCGTTACAGAGCCCAAATGGCATGACCCTGAACTGCCACAACCCCTGCCCGATCGTGAATGCAGTCTTTGGCCGGGCCTCTGGGGCCCACTTCGACCTGCCAGTAGCCGCTGCGCATGTCCAATGAGCTGAACCAACCGGAGCCTGTTGTGTAGTCCAGGGCGTCATCAATGTGCGGCAGGGGGTAGGAGTCCTTGGTGGTGACAGTGTTGTCGGTGGTAGTCCACGCAGAACTTCCAGCTGTCGTCCTTCTAGGACGGCCGGTCCAGGGCGATGATGCACAGGTCCTGGATGTGGGCTAGCCAGACCTCCTGCACCATCTCCTGGTCCAATAAATCACATGTTGACTCAGAACTAACAACTGACTCAGAAACTTCATGAACTTAATTTATTGAGTGAATAATATAGTAACACATTTTTTTACAAAAATAATTATGCAAAACATTCAGAAAAGTCAATATTTTGTGTGACATCCCTTGCATTTGATAACCTCACTCAGACGTTTCGGTATGCACTCTACAAGACTTTGGCAATATTCAGCTGTGATTTCTATTACCCAAACTTCTTTGATCGCTTTTTCCAGTTCCTTGGCACTACTTGTTGTTTTTCAGCAACTTTATTCTTCAGAACAGTCCATAAGTTCTCAATTGGGTTCAAATCGGGGCTGTTGCCAGGCCAGTCGAGGACTTGGATTTTCTTGGACCTCAAGAATTGCATCACAATCTTGGATCGATGACATGGCGCACCATCTTGCATGAAAATATTGCATTTATAACACATGGTCATGTGTAGTTCCAGCTTGTCTTTCAGCAAATCAGCATACATCTGGCCATTCATTGTCTTTCCAGGTGTCAGGAAAAACAACCCAGCCGTTCCCTTCACCAATATTCCACCCCAAATCATGACGTTCTCATCGTTTGTACGGTGTACCAGTCTTCAAATCTTTTTCCAGCAGGTCTATGTACATATTGCTTGCGTGTGTTGAACTGCTGTATGGTGGACTCGTCCAAAAAAAACACATTGCCACTGCTGAATTGTCCAATTCACATGTTGCTTGGCTAAGGCCAGACGCTTAATTGTCATGGCTAGTGTTAGACGTGGTTTTTTTTTGCCGGTTTGCAGGATTTCAAGCCGAAATCATCGACCAATCATCAACTTATGGTTCTCCGACTGACGTCTGCACCTTTTGCTAGCAATGCTGCCCGTATCTTGCATGCAGAACTCATTGGAGACCGGACTGCTATCCTCCTAATGGCGTGGTCGTCCCGGGGTGTGGTTTTTCATGGACGCCCAGACCTCTTGGCATCTGAATAAGTCCCTGTATTCAGAAATTTCACGACTACATTGTGAACTGCAGTCTTGCTACACATTACACGTTCACTAATAACTCGTTCAGAATAACCTTCCTTGTGAAGAATCACGATTTGAGCACGCTGAACCTCAAAGTGATGATTTATTGCCCATTTTTGCAGGTTTTCAAAAACAGCACAAAATGCTAAAATGAGGCCTAACAAGGTGTTTACTGCTTTATGGTCAGATAAAAAGTTACTGTAATAGACTGGCACAAGGATGATGCAAGAATGATGCAATAAGTTTCATTTCTGATGCAATCATTGGGTTCAGGAGAAAAAAAAGCATTTTCTGCAAGGTGGTCTTAAACTTTTGGCCACCACTGTAATTATTAACTAAAGTGAATGTACTTTACACCGCTGGTTTACCATTAGTTTACCAATAGTTGGTCCGAATACACTGGTATGTTTAACATGGCCATTACAATCTAATAAACCATTGTTTTTGTTGTTCACTGTGAATTCATAGTCAAATGTCTGGACTTATGCGAGAATGAATTCTGGATATGTGGTGCTCTTATATGTGCTCTTATATGTGGTGATTCTGTGATGCTCCCCTTTCACCTTTAGATGACATTGGCCCAAGCCTTGTACATAACGTAACATAATGTCTCAAATAAATACATTACTCATATCTTACATTCAAAACTTGTATTTTGTTCAATCTTAACAAATTAAAACAACAAAACATGACAGCATTTATGGCGGGTGGGCCCAGTCCTGTCCTCGCGCAGCAGTCCCTCCCAGCTGCAGTCAGAGCACGAGATGTAAATGTGCCTGGCGGAGTTTCCCCACTGTGCTTTCCCATTCATTTGCTTTTCTTCAGATCTGAGAACATGGACACAATTAACTTTGGGATTACTTTACTTTTAACAACTTTCATTTGTCATCAATCATTTGCAGTTAATATCCCAGGTAAGTGTCGTGCATAGCGTCGGCCTATTTGAAACTTTTGACTTCTTATTTTTTTCGTATTTGTTTCCTTGAACTTATACAACTTAATGTTATATATCGTATATGTTCGTCAACATAGTAATGCGTCGGCCTA
>PIJE02000340.1:356155-368728 GCA_002895965.2 Coryphaenoides rupestris
AATATTAGAACACTTTTTTTTTTGCTTATGTTTTGGTTGAAGTGCATCCAAATGCTGCTGCGTTTTCGCGTTTGGCTCATTTTTTCACCCGAAAAACACGTCGTCTACCTGAACCACTTTAACTTGTTGTGACCTGACTCAGAGTAGGGGGCGGGTCTTCACGGAATACGCTTGGGGAACAAATTCAAGCTTTCTCACTGTTCACGTCAAGGGGAGTGGATTTAGGGCAGCCAGTGAACGAACGATAAAAAGAACGGCTCTCACCAAGTACGACTCGGTTCCCTTCGTTCGTTCCAAAGAGCCGTTCAAAAGAATCGGATCGTTCGCGAACGTCACATCAGTAGTCTGGACGCGGAGGCGTGAACATCTCGTGCTCTGACTGCAGCTGGGAGGGACTGCTGCGCGAGGACAGGACTGGGCCCACGGCAGCACCCGCCATAAATGCTGTCATGTTTTGTTGTTTTAATTTGTTAAGATTGAACAAAATACAAGTTTTGAATGTAAGATATGAGTAATGTATTTATTTGAGACATTATGTTACGTTATGTACAAGGCTTGGGCCAATGACATCTAAAGGTGAAAGGGGAGCATCACAGAATCACCACATATAAGAGCACATATAAGAGCACCACATATCCAGAATTCATTCTCGCATAAGTCCAGACATTTGACTATGAATTCACAGTGAACAACAAAAACAATGGTTTATTAGATTGTAATGGCCATGTTAAACATACCAGTGTATTCGGACCAACTATTGGTAAACTAATGGTAAACCAGCGGTGTAAAGTACATTTACTTTAGTTACTAATTACAGTGGTGGCCAAAAGTTTAAGACCACCTTGCAGAAAATGCTTTTTTTTCTCCTGAACGCTGTGTGTGCAGAGTGGCACAAGAGTACTCAGCGGCAGAGTGGCACACACAGCGAATGAGAACCAGATCTTTGAGGCCATACTCCTCCTTCAGCACTTTATGGACCCCATTGTTAATCTCAACAGAAGCATTGTCAGTCCCTATCCCCAGGAGTTTCTCTTTTTTAAGACAACACTTCTCGAGGAAAGCCACAACAGCACGGGCTATAGATCTGGCATCTCGTGAGTCAAATGCAGTGATATATTTTAGTGCAGTGATTTATTTCCCGCCCTGATCAGCCAGCGGCGGCTACGCGCATGCGCGATTCATTTGCAGTCTGGACTGCAGCTGGGAGGGACTGCTGCGCGAGGACAGACTGGGCCGCCTGTGAGGGGCACACGGCAGCACCCGCCCGCTGCTCGTTGAGAAGAGTAAGAACGATACGAGCTTTCACGTCAGAGTCGCCAAAAGTCGCCAAAAGTCTCCAATAACACCAGAAAAAGTCGCTAGAGGGGTCTGAATACTCGCCAAATATAGCCACAAAGTCGCTAAGTTGGCAACACTGTCTTAAGCAACAGCGTCGAAAGTAACTTCCGGACTTCCAACGCTGTCCTGTATTATTTTAGTAGTGGCTAAATGGCATAGATTAGGCCGACGCATTACTATGTTGACGAACATATACGATATATAACATTAAGTTGTATAAGTTCAAGGAAACAAATACGAAAAAAATAAGAAGTCAAAAGTTTCAAATAGGCCGATGCTATGCACGACACTTACCTGGGATATTAACTGCAAATGATTGATGACAAATGAAAGTTGTTAAAAGTAAAGTAATCCCAAAGTTAATTGTGTCCATGTTCTCAGATCTGAAGAAAAGCAAATGAATGGGAAAGCACAGTGGGGAAACTCGGCCAGGCACATTTACATCCCGCCCTGATCAGCCAGCGGCGCACATCTCGTGCTCTGACTGCAGCTGGGAGGGACTGCTGCGCGAGGACAGGACTGGGCCCACCCGCCATAAATGCTGTCATGTTTTGTTGTTTTAATTTGTTAAGATTGAACAAAATACAAGTTTTGAATGTAAGATATGAGTAATGTATTTATTTGAGACATTATGTTACGTTATGTACAAGGCTTGGGCCAATGTCATCTAAAGATGAAAGGGGAGCATCACAGAATCACCACATATAAGAGCACATATAAGAGCACCACATATCCAGAATTCATTCTCCCATAAGTCCAGACATTTGACTATGAATTCACAGTGAACAACAAAAACAATGGTTTATTAGATTGTAATGGCCATGTTAAACATACCAGTGTATTCGGACCAACTATTGGTAAACTAATGGTAAACCACGGGTGATAAAGTACATTTACTTGAGTACTACTTTGAATGTACCCTCTGTATGTGTTATGTCAATAAAGTTGCCTTGCCTTGAATGCAATTCATGCAACTCTTAATATTAGAAGACTTTTTTTTTGTGCTTATGTTTTGGTTGAAATGCATCCAAATGCTGCTGTGTTTTCGCGTTTGGCTCATTTTTTCACCCGAAAAACACGTCTACCTGAACCACTTTAACTTGTTGTGACCTGACTCAGAGTAGGGAGCGGGTCTTCACGGAATACGCTTGGGGAACAAATTCAAGCTTTCTCAGTGTTCACGTAAAGGGGAGTGGATTTAGGGCAGCTCCTTGGCTCTTTGGCTACTCCCCTGCAGAGATAGACAAGATTGTCCAGCAATGGTGTGCCATCCATCTGAGTAAATGGAATGAGACAAAAAACACACTAGGCTTCTGGAGTGAGATTTGGAAGTTCAGGGATGCAGCTGATAGCAACCCGTTTCAAGAACTTGCCATGGCTGCTGTGTCTGTGTTGTCCTTGCCACACTCGAATGCTGAAGTCGAGAGAGTATTCAGCCAGATGAGTATTGTCAAAAGCAAACTTAGAAATCGGATGTCCTTGCTGACCCTTAACTCCATCCTGTACATCCGATATGGACTGAAGCTGTCTGGTGAGGCTTGCTATGAGCACCAGCTGCCTGATGATGTTTTGCAGCTTTTTGGCACATCAGCTGCTTACTCATTTAAGTCAGCTCCTGCTGAACCTGCCATAGAGAGCCTTGACCAAGATGACGATGACCCACACTTTCTGTGAGCCAGCACAGCCTGTGTGTGTGTGGAGGGGGTTCTGAAAAACAAATGTGATAGATTGTTAATGTAGATTGTATACAAACATTTTTACAATGATATGGTTAAAAATGTTAATGTTTTACTGTGACTTGTTGTAGACTCCTACGTAGACCATAAGGTTAAAAACCAAACCAAACCAAACTTAAGAAAACTAAACAAAAACAATAAATTACAATAAAATAAATTACAAAAAAAAAAAAGAGAAATACCTCAGTAACTCCGCCAGACTGGAAGTAGGGTTTAGCGTAATAATATAAGGAGTACCCCACCGTACTAGTTTAGCAGAAACGGTTCTGAAGGTACAAATATCCCATTCATTATTTATTTTCATGGACCAAGTTGCTTATTGTTTAAGTGTTCCTGTTGACCAAATTGATCATTCTTAAATTAAATGTGTTTTATTCTTTACAATTATGTCCTATATATCAGACTCACTGGGTGTGGGGGGTGTCTTGGTTACCTGGTCAGGTGGTTGAGGTGGGGAGGAACGGGTGGGTCGTGAGTCACACACCCCTAGGTTAGCACCGTGACATCTACAAATCCTTGTGCTCCACTCAACTCACTCACATACAGTCCCGGTAGCAGAGAGACACAAACGGCTGGGGACGCAGAGACCGAGATCCTACGTTCTCCGGTCAACCAGTGGGGTTGACCGGAGAACATACAAAACCATACACCCCACTACGCGGGCAAGTTTTGTCTGCCACATTAGCAAGAAAATTGTGTCTGCCAAGTCATTTGTTACCCCAGAACATCTCCCTCCTGCAGAGTCCTCAACTAAATATCATTGCCAAAGAGTTTATTACCAGATCATGGTGTGGATTGAAATGGAGTGACAGTACCACACAGTAATAATGAATTTATTGGTATCAAAAGAAATCTCATGAAAGCTTCAACAGAATGTGAATTATAAGTGAAATCACCATTATGCATTATGGCATGTGGAAAAAGGAGAAATGTCCAATTACATTGGAAAACTGTCTTCACTTTTAACATAAATATGCTTAAAACCAATTGCTTTAAGATATAATTCTACTTGTAATCACTTCACTATAATTTATATATGCTAATTGGATTTATAGATTTCCAAAACATGGGGTTAGGCACCAAAATTAGTTGTCTAGGATGAATATTGAAGGAGTGATGATCTTTTAAGGAACTAGTGGTGGCCATCTTGAAAATTAGACCTTTCTAGTGGTCAGATTTTGGTAGACTTTTGATATGTTATTAAGTACACCTGATACTACAATAAACCATTGAGTAACCTTTTGTTACAATTGTTTTAGGGTCAAACTATATTTGCAGCGAGGCTAGAGTCAAGTCAAAGTCAAAATGTTTTATCTTAACTCCACATCTATACATGTGGTACACTCGTGACGGTCACATATATGTAACTATGGAAACAAAGGGACTTATACTTTTTGATTTATGAGCCTCGAAATGACAGGACTCCCCACCTCATTAGCTCATTAAATCACATGACAACAATGACTAAGCAGTTTGTGTGTGTCTGTGTTTGGCGAGGGGGCGTGGCTATGGCGGTGACGCCAACACAGGCGCCAAACACAGACGCCATTTGACACCATTTTGATTGGCGCCAAAATGGCGTCTAAATGGCGCCAGCTACAAACCTCATCCAAAAGTAAGGAAACAGTCCAAATAATGCTGCCACTAATGTACTGTCCAAGTGTGTGGGCTTCAAATGAACTCTTACGATTAAATTAGCTTATTAAATTACACCACAACAATGAACGCATTTCCGCGTTAATGGTGCGTTCAAGTTGGACCCGGAAATCGGAATTTTCGACTTTAACATATATTCAACACCTCTTCATATACAGTCTTCATATACACCAGCAATTCATTTCAGCGTCAGCCTTTCAATAACATATATTCAACTCATTCCTACTTTCAGCTACAAACATTTACATTTTCTCCATCTTTCATACATTCCCATTCATACTTTGAGAAAATATTCAAAACAAGTGATTCAGATGTACAATTCTTCATAGTCCTTCAGCTCCACATTCAAGCCAGCAATTCAGTCTAGCATCAGCCTTTCAATAACATATTCTACTTTCAGCGACAAACCTCATTCAAACGTATAACTATTCTACATCTTGCATACATTATAGCTAGTAATACACATTGAAATTCAACACCTCTTCATATACAGTCTCTTCATATACACCAGCAATTCATACATTCAAATCCCCACCTTCAAGCATTGCAACTCTTCCCTAGTCACTCATTCAAACATTTTTTCATACATTCCCATTCATACTTTGAGAAAATATTCAAAACAAGTACTCGTGGAATCAGACCACAAGCCACTGGAGACAATACTCCGCAAGCCACTAGCCCTAGCACCACCGCGTTTACATCGCATGATACTAGCGCTGCAGAAATACAGCATAACCCTCATCCACAGACCAGGCAAAGAGATCCCTGTGGCCGACACGCTGTCAAGAAAATCCATGAATGACACGGACAGTTCACTATCTGAGGCTATGGAGACCCAGGTACACACCGTCATCAGCGCAGCTCCGGTGAGTGCAGACAGGCCGCCACAGCTCAGGACGAGCAGCTGTCCTCCCTCAAACAGGTCATTCGGTCAGGCTGGCCGGAGACAAGGAAACAGTCACCCACGAATCAGTGAATACTGGAACCACTGTGATGAAATCACAGAGGCTGATGGTATCCTCTGAAAGGGTGAGAAAATAATCATTCCACACAAGCTCAGAGCAGACATGCTACAGCGCATACATACAGGACACTTTTGGGGTGGAGAAAAGGAAACACAGAGCAAGAGACATAATGTTTTGGCCAGGCATGGGTCAACAGATAGAGGCAACAGTAGGGAAGTGTGACATATGCCAAACACACCATAATGTCAACACAAAGGAGCCCATGCTCTCACAGGCAATCCCAGAGAATCCATGGCAGACTGTAGCAACAGATTTATTCTCCTGGAACTCTGAGAACTACCTCGTCATATGTGACTACCTCAGCAGGTACTTTGAAATTGAACGCCTGCACAACATCACTACAGCCACCGTCATCCACAAAATGAAAGCAGTGTTCGCCAGACATGGCATACCAGAACAAGTCATCAGCGACAACGGGCCATGTTACAGCTCACATGAATTCAAACAGTTTGCCGAGTCCTGGGGTTTCAGGCACGTCACATCGAGCCCACATTATCCCCAGAGCAATGGTCTGGCTGAAAAGACCGTTCAGACTGTAAAGCGGATCCTCACAAAGGCCAGAGAAGACAAGAAAGATCCCTACCTCGGACTGCTGGAGTACAGGAACACACTGGTCGATGGCCTCAAATCTCCAGCCCAACTCCTGATGAGCCGCAGACTGCGCTCCATCCTACCCACAACAGCACTACAGCTACGACTTCAGGTAACCCCCCAGGAGGCAGTGCGAGCAAGGAGAGAGGAATGCCAGCAGCGCCAGCAACAGCACTACAACAGGTCTGCTAGGCCCCTGTCAACACTGCACGCTGGAATGCCTATCCGCTTCCAGCAGGGAGATGGTAGGTGGAAACCAGCAGCAGTCATCCAACCCGCAGAGACTCCACGAAGCTACCACATCACAACCAGCGATGGATAGAGGTTCAGGCGCAACCGACGGCACCTTCTCGACACCCGAGACGACAAGCACACACCCAACACACAGCAGCCTGAGATCAGCGATGATGATCGGGTCACTGGACAATGGGAAACAGGGGAACAGGAACCCCACCATGGGTCTGTATGCAAACCAAATCACCCTGAGCCTTGTCCCAGGTAAACTTGTGACGGTCACATATATGTAACTATGGAAACAGACTTATACTTTTTAAACACACACGTGTGTGTCTGTGTGGAGAGGGGCCATGGCTATTGCGTCACCGCCATAACCACGCCCCTTCTGTGTGTGTGTGTTTGGATGTGTGTGTGTGTGTGTGTGTGTGAGAAGGGGTGTGGCCATAATTTCAAATAACACAATCTATTTTTTTGTCTGTATACTGTGTGTGTGTGTTTTTGAGTATAGGCCTATGTATTTTATGTTGTGTTTATGCTGTGTGTGTGCTTTGTGTATGTAATTGTTGATTTAAGATCAAGACCTAGTAATGACCTTGCTAATACAAAAGTACAGTTTTATTTTTAGGTATTGTTAGTGTGCTAATGAAACATTACTTCAAAGTACATACGTGTATCTCTCTACTCCTCTCCTACACATCTGTGTCTCTACTCCTCTCCTACACATCTGTGTCTCTACTCCTCTCCTACACATCTGTGTCTCTACTCCTCTCCTACACATCTGTGTGTGTGTGTGTTATCGCTTGCTTATATTGCAGCAGGCACCCTCAAAATTTCCCTGGAAAAGTTCAGTTCTTTCAGCTACCTTCAAGCTTTTAAACTCGTGGACCCCTGCTGTAGCAGGGGCGCCATTTTGAACCATGTCCACTCTTACCTTGTCATCCATGCTTTCAGCTACAAAGCTCATCCAACAGTAAGGAAACAAGCCAAATAATGCTGCCACTAATGTAGTGTCCAAGTGTGTGGGCTTCAAATAATAGTCTCTTCATATACACCAGCAATTCATTTTAGGGTCAGCCTTTCAATAAAATATATTCAACTCATTCCTACTTTCAGCTACAAACGTCATTCAAACATTTACATGTTCTACATCTTTCATACATTCCCATTCATACTTTTAGAAAATATTCAAAACAAGTGATTCAGATTTCCAATTCTTCATAGTTCTTCAACTCCAACTTCAAGCCAGTAATTCAGTCTAGCATCAGCCTTTCAATAACATATTCTACTTATTCTTACTTTCAGCGACAAACCTCAGTCAAACATTTACATTTTCTACATCTTTCATACATTCCCATTCATACATTTTGAAAATATTCAAAGCATGTGATTCAGATTTCCAATTCTTCATAGTCTTTCAGCTCCACATTCAAGCCAGCAATTCAGTCTCGCGTCAGCCTTTCAGAATACAGCATTCACACCGCAATTTCTTCAGAAATTGCCTTTTCTAGTTGTAATATGTTCTTCATAACACAGCCATTCTGAACAGTGAAACTCTTGTGACATGACAGGCGACAGGATGCAAAAGAGACACAGAGGCGAGGCTAGAGACGAGGTTGTTGTTTATTTAGAGTTGATTCATTTTGGTAGGGCCACCTCTTTATGTCCACTAAATCTACTTCCACTCCATTACCTCCTACGCGTTCGTTCAGGTTAATTTATTCAAGTGTTCATGTGGTTGACTTTCTTTATTCTTTGTTATATATATATATATATATATATATATATACACCATATTAGTTAGACCCCCTTTCTTTGTCTTCGACAGAATCAAGTGATAAATGCAACGTCTCCCGTTCGGCCACCACAACAACATACAACAGCCCAGAAACATACCAAAACAACTGTGATACCAGTGGCTACACCGTCGACCACTACCAGTGGGCTGCTAATGTAAGTAAAAACGTTTCTTATTGTGGCGTAGCAGATTACTTATTGATTGATTGTGATCATTATGCAATTGTATTTTTATTTAAGAAATGTACCTGCCTGTTTTTTTTTTTTTGTGCGCTGCACTTCTAAGCATTGATTTAGTACTGTAGTCTAACAAGAGATTTAACATGGAGGGACATACGCCATTTGTAGTCCTTTGGGGATTTCTATTAGTGTGGTTGTAAAGGAAGCAACACTATTATTATAAGGCATGTAAGAAATATGCCTTAAATATCCCCAAAATTATAATCAATTACATGGTCCAAATGTCAGCGAGTAAACGATATGTAGGCGCTTAAAAAAAGAAAATAGTGCACTCAGCCAATTGCGGCAAATCAAATGCAGTATTGGTCTCTGATACATGATTGGGTTGCTACAGTACTGTTTTTGGTTAGTACGCTTGTTTTGGTTTTGTCTGTATGCTTGATTTGACTTAACACCACTTGTGGAGTAAAACAAAGATGGATTCTTCATGTTTGTAGTGATATATTTAGTTACTTTTACTTTTACTTTAAAAATGTTATTTGAAAGGAACCATGTGCAATTAAAAACATAAATGTAACCATTTAATGCATTGCACCAGAGTTAGCCTTAGGCTAATTTGCATCTGCAGTCCCTGGGTACAAATAAATAAATACAGCACAGATACAAATATCAAACATCACTCAACAAGTAAGGACATGTAACATACAGCAATATATCACACATGAAGTGCCCCTCACAGGCACACACATACACACACACACACACACACACACACACACACACTACATAATCAAAGGGTGTGGCAGCATGCGCAGCACACAACACTACACCCACACACATACACACCTTGTCAGCCCCATGGGGAGATGAAGGTGTTCAGTAGTCCAGTACGTAATCAATTCAATTCATTTCAATTTTATTTGTATAACCCTGAATCACAAGACAGTCTCAAAGGGCTTTACAGGCCAGATTGTTATGGGCCAAACGTGATTTATGACACCCCCCTAACCCAAGCCCCCCTAAGGGCAAGAAACGACTCCCTTAATTAACAAGGAAGAAGTCTCGAGGAGGAACCTCAGAGTGGGGGATCCCTCCTTCCAGGGATGGTTCAGAGTGCAATGGGTGTCATACGGGCATTTAAAAACAATGCCCGTATGACACATAATCTACTGAATCAACAACATTTTGTTGCCATGAAACAACTTGAGTGATTTTGAGTGCTGTTAGTCATGTCTGAAAGTCACATCCCTCCTGTGTGCCAACTGCAGGGCACTGTAAAGGCAGATGAGAATCAACCCGGTCATGGAGGCATTTCATCATCCCCCTCCTTCTTCAGTACACCTGAATGCATGGACAACGTTTGTGTTACAGTTGAATGCTATCCGGTAAGAGCTCTTCAGTACTTGAACTGCACACTGCTAAACAGCCCTGCACTTCATTTAGATAGGAAGCACTATGCATTGTTGTCATCTCTTAACACATTTTTAGCGTCCGGCACTGACCAATCTGCAGTGTTTCAATATGGATGCAACAGTTCTGATACAAAACCTTAAGTGAGTCCAATGTACAATTTACACCGGTATCTTCACAATATAAATCATGACTATTCCTTGTTTCATGAGTATTCATTGATATCAGAAATTGATTTTTACATTTACATTTACATTTAGGGCATTTGGCAGACGCTTTTATCCAAAGCGACTTACAAAGAGTACATTTGTTGAAGGAGAGGCAGCAATATATCACTGTGGTACCTGAAGATAAGAATAGAGCTGTTTTCGAGCATTCCTATTTACGAGACGAATAGAACGAGTTTCATAATTGCCAAGTTGCCTGCATAAGTAGCTGGGCAGGCGTGCAATTCTAAGCATGATACAACATCTGAGAACGAACAACAATGCTAAGTGCCATTAATAAGTGTTAAGACATATAAACACGCAGGTTAGTGCTAGGGGGGGGGGGGGGGGTATGTAGAGTCCAGGTGAACTCTGAACAGGTGGGTCTTGAGTCTCTTGTTAAGGAGGGGGGTTATGTAGAGTCCAGGTGAACTCTGAACAGGTGGGTCTTGAGTCTCTTGCGGAAGCTGGCGAGCGACTCGGCCGTCCTGACATGAGCCGGGAGCTCATTCCACCACTGAGGAGCCAGAACCGTGAAGAGTTGGGACTTGGAAGAGCGATGTTTGGCTGTTTTTAGTGAAGGCGGTACCAGTCGTTTGGCAGAAGTTGCCGAGCGGAGTGCTCGGGCTGGGGCGTAGGGTCGGACTAATTTTTGGAGGTAGGTAGGGGCGGTTCCGTTGACAGCCATGAAAGTCAGTACCAGTGTCTTGAATCGAATGCGAGCGATTACCGGGAGCCAGTGGAGGTTGCGGAAGAGGGGGGTTACATGGGAGAGTTTAGGTAGGTTGAACACGAGGCGTGCTGCTGCGTTCTGGATGCGATGCCATTTTGAAATGGCTTCTTTTGTATAGCCTTGTGAGACCATCCTGATGTCGCGACTTCATATACATTTTCTTTCTGGCCTCGTTCTCATTGAAAGCCTTTTATGAAAGTGGACAAAATGTTGGGGCCAGTCAGCTCTTGTAGGAGGGTGAGCTGCCCTGATTGCTCAGAAATGTTCCCATACAGCACAGTAAACAGATGTCTGCCGTAATTAAAAAATTACACTCAAATGATGGATTTCATATAGGCTGGCTATGGATCTTACATATATCGCCTTTCTAATAGACCTACATGAATTACATTAGGCTTTCATATTAACCATGGGTAAGAGAAAATAATTAAGAAAACAAATGCTACACGGGATGAAGAGTCTCTAAAAGGAGCTGTGCATCTAGAGTGGCCCAAAGAGAGGCGCTCCCCAGTCAGGTTCCAGCAGTAAACAGCGCTAGACCCACAGTGACTTGGACCACTGACATTATCTCGCTGCTGCATTTTCAAAACGTAGTGACAGAAAACCAGTAGTGTTTGGTTTTAAACGTGACCCATCTCACTCAAATGCCAGATCCCCTGTGTTATCTATCCATAGATCTCAAGTCAGTGCATCTGACCCTTAGATTTGTGGAGCTGTTAATGATTTATTGGGTGTGTCGAAGTGTTTAAAAGAGTTGACATTGACATCTTGTTAATCACATGTTCCTTTTCTCTTCTCATTGTAGACTCAACACAAAACCTACTGCTGCTCCTGTGAGTACTTTTCTATCTGTCTTATTTAGCCTTAAAAAGGTTGTTTATACCTCATGCCTGCCAATAGACTACCAAGTGTTGCCTGCCAATAGACATTCTCTTAAAATGCACTTGGTAAATATAAATGTAAAACAAAATAGATAGATACTTACAACTTTATTAAGTTGTAAGAACAGCAAGTGTGTTACAGCAGCAGCAGCAGGACTAAAGACAAGATAAAGATAAGATCCAAAAAAAGGTCAATTAATTTATACCACTATGGATTTTCCCGTTAGTCTGACTTGATGGAACCAACATCTTGGGCAGAAAATCACACTTGCCTCATTTAGATTAAATTTGCTATTGATACAATGTTAAATGACATAAATAATAAGAAAAAAAAATTACAATCCTTTTCGCCATGCAAATAAAAGTATTGCTTTTATACATTGAAATGTATTGGTCCAAAATGTTTTTTTCTCGCCGTGTAAGATGTCTGAGGGTTGGTTCCCGCTTCTAACAATGATTGTGTGCCAATAGTATAGTGACGTTGGTACCGCATGGTATTTCGCTCTGTCAGCAATCAAGAATTACAGTCAGTTAAAGTTAGTGTGGAAAACAACTGGATGGTAAGCAGCCAGCTCCACTCAGCGACACTATGGCCACTAAGTAGCCTAAATGCATAGCTAATGTATCGCTACATGTTGCTAAATGAATTCATTATTATACCACAAAAGATTTGAGTCTCACTCCACTCGGCAATTAAATATGCAGGTTGAGTGAACTGGCAACCAATGGAAGGGGAGTTGTAATGGTGGGTTAAGTTTTAACAGTTGAATGTTTTCTTTACAGTCG
>PIJE02000340.1:369192-387009 GCA_002895965.2 Coryphaenoides rupestris
CGCTTTACGCGGGCTGGCCCCCCCACCGGGCCCCGTGGCGGCCCCCTGGGGCGCCTGGTTGTCTCGGCAGTGGCTCATTCCTTCGGCCCCGTTCGCCCCCCAGCATCTCTGCCGTGTCCTCAGCACCCTCTGCCCGCCCGCCGTTGCTGCCGGCCGTCCCCTGAGTTCCTTGGGCCCAGCCCCCCCTGCTGCTGCCTTTCGCCGCTGGCCGCCATTCCCCCCGCGACGCCCGGGCCCGTCGCTTGGCCTCCTTCGCTGCCCTGGTCACCCGGCCCTCCGCCTGCAGGTCGCTGCCTCGCCCTACTGGGCTCGGCGCTGTGGCTCCGGCCCGCCGGAACGGCCGCCTCACCTACGCTTGCCACGCCTCCCGTCAGCCGACCGCGCGATTCACCTGGCCCTCTCGCCCCTTGCCCCACGCGCTGTCTGCCGCTTCTGTTTGGCTTCCACCGCATTCCCCCCCTACCGCCTCTGGCCTGGCCCGTCCACTGTGCCTCTGCGCCCCACACCCTCGCGTCCTCTTCTGCCGCCCCGCTCGCTGCAGCCCACCACCGGCTACAAGCGCCCTGATCCTCCCGTACCCTCCTATTTATATGATTTCACAATCATTCACTGTCCTGGTAAAGAGATACCCGTAGCCGACACGCTCTCCAGAAAATTCCTTACCTCTCAGGACGGACCCAGGCCTCCCGCCGAGGGGATGGATGTCGCAACGTACACAACAGTAACAGTAATCTGCCGGTGAGCGACGCCAAACGACCTGAAAGGAGATCCCAAGCTGAACGGAGAAAAGCATGGAACAGCTTGCTATGTAAAATACAGGTCCTTCCTAGAAGGATGGGCCGCTGAGGAGAGGAGGTAACATGCCCCCAAAGCGTGAGGTGCAGTTCTGGACATCCACTCGGGGCAATGAACTGTCCAAAAATAAATGGAAATCTTTTTCAAATCTTTTTCAAATCATAATACCTACCAGTCTCAGAGAAAAGATGTTGACAAAAATCCATGCAGGCCACATGGGCATGGAAAAAGAGCAAACAAGAGCACGTGATATCATGTTTTGGCCTGGAATGTGCAAACGCATTGAGGGCATTGTTGGAAGCTGTTCCACTTGCCAGAACACCGCCCATCAAACGCCAAAGAGCCCATGATATCTCACCGCATCCCCAGACCGGCCATGGCAAGTAGTGGCGACAGACATGTTCACTTGGAACGGTGAGAACTATCTTGTAACTGTAGATTATTTACAGCAGGTTCTTTGAGCTTGACAAACTCCACAGCACCACATCAGCAGCCGTGATACACAAGCTAAAAGCAGCTTTTGCGAAGACATGGCATTGCAGAGACTGTAGTTTCAGATAACGGTCCCCAGTATGCATCAAAGGCAGTTTGAAGCATTCGCCAAGTCCTGGGAGTTTCACACATATCACATCAAGCCCATATTACCCTCAGAGTAATGGCCTTGCCGAAGAACTGTACAGACGGCAAAAGCGCTGATGGAAAAGGCCAAGGCAGACGAGAGAGACCCATACCTCAGTCTCCTTGAATATCGAAACAACACCAGTTGACAATTTCAAGTCACCAGCACAACTGCTGATGAGGCCGCAGACTTCGCTCAATCCTACCAAGCACCAACAAGCAGCTGCCAGCCTGAAATCATTCAGCTACAAAGAAGGACATGCAAAAACGGCTACAAAGACAACAACACCAAAAGAAATACTTCGACAGATCAACTAGACTACTGCCACCGCTGCGCAACGGAGAGTCCATCAGACTCCAAGAGCAAGGCTACTGGAAGCCAGCAGTCATCATCCAGCCAGCTGACACCGCACGATCCTACCCTCCTCCGTACTCAAAATGGACAGGTGTATCGTCGCCAATCGCAGGCATCTCCGGAGCACCGATGAGAAACACGGTTGGTCTGACAACAGAGTAAGCGCAGAACATGAAGAAAAGGACGATACACAAAAGACTCCACACATACACGACCCACACACGCCTGAAAAAACACCATACTTACCCGATAAACACACGGCTGAAGAAACACACTCACCTGACACACACACAGCCGAACTGTTGACCAACCTCATCTACATACCACACAAGGTCGGGACGAGAGGTCAAGCCACGAGCTGTTCTGGACTTGTAAAAAAAAAAAAAAGGGGGGGGAGAGAGAGAAATGTTTATCGAAATTGTTTGTAGAAATTAAAATAAGACATTTTATATAGCAGTGAGACTATACTACTATACTTTATTTTTATATATTGCTGGAATATTCAGTTCAAGTGAAATTCTAAGTTTGATAAGAAATACCTGCTATGCTATACCAAAAGTATGTAGTAGTGATATGTTTAAGTTGCAATATTTTTCAATATGTTATTGTGTTTACATGTTCAGTTTAATATATGTTTATGCAAAAGAGTTTACTTCCATGGGACTGCAAAGAATAAGAGTACTCTACTACTACTAGTAAAAGCACCTCTGTTTTATTTTGATTTATTTTTAAGGAAGAGGATGTAATATATTCATATGTGATTACACACTGATTGAATATATATGTTTTACGTCAGGCATCTGTATGGCCACCTATGGCTGGTAGGCGATATAGACCGAGGGGTCCTTGCTCAAGCAGTGCAGATGCTCATGCGAGTAAATAAAGTAACCCAGTCAAACGTCCATCCTCCTACTATTTATTTATATTGCACAAAGTGTGCAAAACACAACACCCGCGGAGTCGAAGTCTGCTGATGGAAAGGAAGTTAAATGGGTTGTGGGTTTCCTGAAAAAGGGAGTTTTAGCCTAAGACAGTAAGACCAACTAGAAGCCAGACTAAATGCAAAAGAAGATGAGAATTTGCGTTGATCAAGAAAAACAAACAAAAAAAACCCCATGCATTTAAGGTAGATTGACCCACAGTTTTAAAAGGACATTAGAAATCACGTTAAAGGCATTCTGAAAAAAAAACCTAATCTCAGAAAGGCAGCGCTCCCCCCCCCCATGGCCGCTACAGTCGTAGGCAAGGGGGCGCGGCCTTTCTGAAATTTGTTTTTCCTCAGAACGCTGCGCAGACAACGCATTACGGTAAATGGCATGTCTGTCACGGGGGTGTGAAAGGGGAGGGGAGGAGGGAAGAGCCCAGAGTGTGCAGGTTGTTCGGACGCCGACTGCACACTCCATTCATTCAGACCTGACAACATGGACAGAATGAACTTTGGGATTATTTTACTTTTAACAGCTTTACCGTTTGTGGTTAACATCCCAGGTAAGTGTCGTGCATAGCGTCGGCCTATTTGAAACTTTTGACTTCTTATTTTTTTCGTATTTGTTTCCTTGAACTTATACAACTTAATGTTATATATCGTATCGTGTATGTTCGTCAACATAGTAATGCGTCGGCCTAATCTATGCCATTTACATTGAGGGCATTTAGCAGACGCTTTTATCCAAAGCGACTTACAAAGAGTACATTTGTTGAAGGAGAGGCAGCAATATATCACTGTGGTACCTGAAGATAAGAATAGAGCTGTTCTAGAGCATTCATATTTACGAGACGAATAGAACGAGTTTCATAACTGCTAAGTTGCCTGCATAAGTAGCTGGGCAGGCGTGCTATTCTAAGCATGATGCAACATCTGAGAACGAACAACAATGCTAAGTGCCATTAATAAATGTTAAGACATATAAACACGCAGGTTAGTGCTGGGGGGGGCGGGGTTATGTAGAGTCCGGTGGGTCTTGAGTCTCTTGCGGAAGCTGGCGAGCGACTCGGCCGTCCTGACGTGAGCCGGGAACGCTGCTGCGTTCTGGATGCGCTGTAAGAGCTTGATTGTTGATTTAGTATTGTAGTTGACGTTAAGGATGGCAGCTTTATCCTACGTTGCACTCGGCCTAGGCTTTTCACACTTGAATATGTTAGCCCAGGGTTATAATAGCCCTGGGTTAATTTATCTCACGTTTCACACTAGTTTTCTTTAACCCTGGGCTAACAATTGACCCCGGGTGTTCAGGGTTTCACTGTAAGCTTGTAGACCCCGGGTTAACGTTCTCATTTCACCATCACACAGCTGTGTGATGGAGATGCTAATTAAACACACACAGAGAGCGAGAGAATACAAATTAAACTGGAGGAGAGTATATGAGGAGGTTTTCGATTTTATTTTAAGTAGAGAAATTAATGTTCGCCTTTATGAACTGTCGTTTACCATGACTACTCAGCACCGCTGACTTACAACAAGTCTCAACATGTCCAGTTCTATTTCTATTTTGTATTCTTTTATAATTACTGTCGGCTGTCGGGCGTTTTGCACAAAAAGTTGTTCACTCACTGCTTATACTCACGTGTAAATTGTGAAGTGACAATAAAATACTTGAAACTTTAAACATGATCAGGTGAACACACCCCTCATTAACATATGACGCAAGCATGCGTCCTTACGTAGCGCTTTAGTGCCTCACAGTGGTGTAATAATAATACTGCACCCCGTTGTGAACTTGGGTACAGAATAGTACAGCATGACACAATCTGTATAACTGAGGACATATGTAAACCTTCACTTAACATTAGGTGTCCTTAATAACATACTAAAAGCCAAAGTCCAAAGCCTACCAAGGCAAAAATTCCTTAAAATACCCTAAGTCCTTCATTATTTATCCTAGACAAGTCATTCTTGTGTCTACCCCTATGTTCTTGGGGCCTAGAAATCCATTGGACTTTGCAGAGATACAATTACATAATTGTAAAATCCAATATTTTCATGAAAGTGGAATGACTGAAGAAATGCGTGCGTTGTCGACCATGTCCAAGCCCATCACATCTGAGTACGCCATGCAGGAATTCAATGATCGCTCGTCACTGTTCCACCTCGGCTCGTCAGCCAGGCTAGCCATTCTCCTGGTCCCCCCCCGCCCCCACAAGCTGGTTCTCTTTCTTTATTACGCCCTTACCTGGCTAGCCGCTCTCTGTGGCTGTGAGGAGCATTCGGGAACATTCTAGCGCGAAAGGATCACCTCGGGGGTATCGTTGTAAAGGACTGTTTAATGGATGGTTGACGTTGCTAAAGGAATTTTATTGTTTCAAACTATTATACTGATCTAAGTGTCTCTAATTAGTATGTTCATTTGTATGCTCATCCTACTTACGAGGGAGTGTGTGTTTGTCTGTGTAGGAACGGTTGAGGCTCTGAGTTTATAGTAACACTGAGAATGTTGGTTAGTCTACTGTGTGAGCCCAGTGTCTTTTTGTTTTCTTCAGTGTAGTTTTGTTTAAAAGTAGCCTGTTTTGAGAATGCTGCTGTACGTTTTCTGGAAGTAGGTGTTTAGCGTAATAATATAAGGAGTACCCCACCGTACTAGTTTAGCAGAACCGGTTCTGAAGGTACAAACATCCCATTCATTATTTATTTTCATGGACCAAGTTTCTTATTGTTTCAGTGTTCCTGTTGACCAAATTGATCATTCTTAAATTAAATGTGTTTTATTCTTTACAATTATGTCCTATATATCAGACTCACTGGGTGTGGGGGGTGTCTTGGTTACCTGGTCAGGTGGTTGAGGTGGGGAGGAACGGGTGGGTCGTGAGTCACACACCTTAGGTTAGCACCGTGACATCTACAAATCCTTGTGCTCCACTCAACTCACTCACATACAGTCCCGGTAGCAGAGAGACACAATAATCCCAAAGTCATTCTGTCCATGTTGTCAGGTCTGAATGAATGGAGTGTGCAGTCGGCGTCCGAACAACCTGCACACTCTGGGCTCTTCCCCCCTCCTCCCCTCCCCTTTCACACCCCCGTGACAGACATGCCATTTACCGTAATGCGTTGTCTGCGCAGCGTTCTGAGGAAAAACAAATGTCAGAAAGGCCGCGCCCCCTTGCCTACGACTGTAGCGGCCATGGGGGGGGGGAGCGCTGCCTTTCTGAGATTAGGTTTTTTTTTCAGAATGCCTTTAACGTGATTTCTAATGTCCTTTTAAAACTGTGGGTCAATCTACCTTAAATGCATGGGGTTTTTTTTGTTTGTTTTTCTTGATCAACGCAAATTCTCATCTTCTTTTGCATTTAGTCTGGCTTCTAGTTGGTCTTACTGTCTTAGGCTAAAACTCCCTTTTTCAGGAAACCCACAACCCATTTAACTTCCTTTCCATCAGCAGACTTCGACTCCGCGGTACCCATCTTCCTATTTCTATTTTTTTTCTTCTCTAAATCCTCACGCTTCACTAAGTTTCACTATGTAATCTCGCTAATTCATGAAACAAAATGTGAAAAGAATAAAACAAGCAAGACAAATACAAATGTAAAACCCCACAAAAATAAAAGGTATAAGATACTATTATAATATGTCTAGATGTTTGTGGTCTTTTGTCCCTGAAGTCGTGTTCTTGGTTTAATAATCATGTCTGAAATTCCGAGACCATCACGTAGGCCTACTTTCCGTAGAGCACAGTGCTACCTAGTACTCTCGGTTAAAACATATTCGTCCAGGTTTCTACTAAACCGTTGGTTAAAAAGTCGTATGCTGTGATAAACAGAGCACACTTTCAAGTGTCAAATACATATAATCAGCTCTGATGGGTTATTCTCAGTGAGACACACTAACAGTGGGGTCTGAGAGCGAAGTAGCCAAAGGAGACAAAGGAGTTCGTAATCTTATAGCCATTTTCCCGCCCAAACATGACAGGCTGTCAAAGGAGATATATCTTCCTCTCTCTGACCGTTCCGGTCCACAACATGCCCAGGTGTTATCTTAGAACAAAGGGGGCATAGAGGCTCCAGAGTTTTCCTTGTTAGTGAGGGCACGGTGACATACAACTCTTTTGCACGAAAACAGCCCTCGCTACAGATGGTACACTTTGGAACATGAGTTCACTTAATGTGGCAAAAAGAAGCAGAGTTGAGGGACAGATGTCAGAGTCGGCAGGGAACAACTAATCCTGCCGGTGTTCCATCTTGCACTAAGCTCGATCCGGACCTGGACTGCGCTCCCCCCACCCCTCAACGACCAGTCCAGCCCACTGCCCCGGCACCAGCCCAGCCGGTTCAACACAGAGTCGACCGAGCCGTCATGCCTCCTGAACCTCCCTATCCATCCCTCCAAGAAAGCGTTCAACCCCGATCACCGCCAGCATACTCATGTGTACAGGCCGGTGCTGCACAGACATTCTCCAAGGACAATTCAATCCCAACCATGGATCAAGGGTCATTGTGGTCCCCCAAACACACCAGAAGCGGCGTCACCTATACCAATGAGACCGACGGCGATGACATAATCACCACCATGCCCATGATCGAAGTATCGCCCGGCAACGGCGAAACACAGCTTGTCTACCGACCGTGGACAGCAGCCGACATGAAAGAAGCCATGACGCACCTCCCGAAGGTGAACGAAGCGGGGGGGAACTGTCTTCGGCAGAGAACTCCAAGTATTCTGCAGAGAGTTCCGCCCCACCACCGATGAACTGCGTCGCCTGCTGATATCCCACATGGGCACCGGGTGGAACAAGATATCTGGAGTATGGCCTGCCGCAGCCCTGCGCCTGGTACATACGGACTACAGCAACCATGCGAATGATGGCTACGGAAACGGCATCACGGCGATAGTGAATCGCTTCCAAGAACAATTTCTTCATGAGGCCACACTGACGTTGTTCCAGGAGGTAGGAAGAGGCAGAGGAAGATTCAGAGATAGCAGAGGTGGCAGAAGGGGGTACCAAGGACAAAGAAAGGACACTGGGCTGAAAACTGCCCAGAAAGAGGCAACCAAGGTCGAGGCCGGCGACATCGACCAGAGACAAAGAAACCAAAATTCCAAGGCAAGAAATCGACAAGTCGGGCCAGACGAATGCTTTCATGCTTTTTGTGGGAAGACTGGATACTGGGCTCGAGAATGCCCTGAAAGAGGTAAACGTGACAGAGGCCAATGACGTCGTCTGCAAGAATAAAACCAGAATAAAGCAAGAATAAAACCAGGTGGACTGACTAAGCGGGGCGGCGCAGACCAGGGAAGGCGACAACCTGCTGGCACTGGAGGACACCGACAGAGAAGACAGCAGCAGGGAAAGTATCGCACCACACACACCCAATGTGCATGCATTGATACAGGAAGCCATCACACACCTAGAGACACCACCCAAAGGCACATATGCAAAACTTGAGGCCGAGGTGTGAAAAAAAAAAAAATAATGACCCCTGATAAGGTTGGAAATAGGGGGAGAACAATTAGAATTTTTGAATAGACTCGGGAGCGACCGAATCTGTGATAACAACAAAAGCCCTTGATGTAGAGCCAAAACTTAGTGGTAGATGGGTCCGCTCCCTGACAGCTGCAGGAATCACGGTGAGGGAAAATTATACGGTGCCCCTAGTGTGTAGAGATGAGGAAAACAGAGTCGTGAGACATTCATTCCTGTATTCACCCTATTGCCCCGTCAACCTGTTAGGAAGAGATCTAATGTGTAAAATGGATATCTGTCTGATCTCTACGCCGGAAGGAATACAGGTCAGGTGACACTCCGACCTTAATTTTGCCTTGATAAAATCTAGCCCAAACACTCCCTTGTACATATATCAGTGGGACTTAATCCCAACAGCGGTGCCCTCTATCAATCTATCAATCAGCAAAGGCGAGAACATGCCCAGATGACACATGTTATATGAAGGTTGAGAACCTACACTGTACCACACACATACACCGAGGGCCAGATATTGAGTATGAAGAAAGATGGTTTAGGGCAAGCAAGTTAAATGAAAAATGTACGATAAAGTATGTGTTTTGGAACAGATGTGCAGCAGCGGTGCGTGTCCAGCCAGAAACACGAGAGAACGTGCATGAAAAAATGAACGCACCTGGGAAAGCAAGGGTGAGAACTAACCTATAGTGCGACAGTACAGTACAACCCATCAGCGCTGATTATATGTATTTGAGACTTAATAAATGTTGTCTACTATACTGGTCTAAAATCCACTGGTGGCGGAGTTGTTTCTTATCAGTTAACAGATTTCCACCACACTTACGTTATGTCCTTCTCAGGTTCGCCTTAAAAAGGTTGATCATCAAAAAGCAACTAAACATTATTCTTATATTACGCAGTACATGAACACAATAAACAACTTATTTTAGTTGTAAGGCATGATGGCCGGCTTTGTAAACTGAGTAATTTGCAACCATTACTATTATTATTGTCAAACTATTTCACCATCATTTTTTGGTTTCTGCTTTTGTCCAATTCAGATTAGTTGTGACATTTGCCCCACGGTGGTACCACAGGAGCTGTGCCACGATGCCGAAGACACACAGAAATGCAGACTTTATTTGCAAAGCATGCCAGTGAAATCGCAACCACCCCACTACTACTGTTAAAATGTAGATACACTGGTAGCTTCTATATCGTTGTAGTTTTTATCATGTTGTTCTGATTCAGTGTTTATTAAAATATCCGATGATGCATGTCTGTAGAATACATGAGACAACAGGCAAGACAACAGTACTTCCAAATATGTACCTGTAGGAAGATGTCCACTGAAACAATGTAGAGGACACATACTGTAGTGTTGTTATCTTATGTTTATGAGGTAAGAAAGTTAATTTGATGGCTGAAAATAATCATTCACAATCATTCAATAATAACAATAGCTTAGGACTCAACTAATGAGGCAGCTTTATCAACACTGTTGACGACGTTGCTGCTTCGTTAGCTTGGCAGTCCTACATTATAAGAAGTGGAGAAAGTCGCCAGCTTCAGGTTCCTCGGTTTGTTCATCAAAGATGACCTCACCTGGTCAAGGCAAGTGGACTCGGCTATAAAAAGCGTGCCTTTACTTTCCGAGGAGACTAAATAAGTTTGGCATGTCCGCAAGAACCCTCACAAATTTTTACATGTGCACCATCGAGAGCATCCTCTCTGGCTGCATTACTGCCTGGTTTGGCAGCTGCTCTGTTGCTGATCACAAGGCCCTCCAGAGGGTGGTGAAGACAGTGGAGCGCATCATCGGCTGCCATCTCCCAGCCGTGCAAAGCATCTACCACACACAATGCCTTAGGAAAGCATAGAAAATCATTGAGGACTACAGCCACCCAGGCCATGGACTGTTCACGATGCTGCCGTCTGATAGACGTTACCGGAGCATTGCTCGTGACCAAACAAATGGAACAAACAGATGATCTGCAAGCAGGGATAAAAGGGATACACACAGCACGAGTGGAGCAGGAAGAAGCCGCTCAGCTGAGGCGCGCAAACCCCTCCCGCTTCTTGGTGAAACAAACACCCACGGATAGCGTTGAGGCGTTTCTCCGCAATTTTGAAATCACCGCACAGCGGGAGAAATGGCCGGAGGAACAATGGGCAGATTTATTGGCTCCATTTTTGATCGGGGTGGCTCAGACAGCCTACCAAGACCTTACCGACGGCAACACCGTAACTTATGGGGCTTTAAAAGAGGAGATTTTACAGAGGCACAAATTCAGCTTGATCTCCAGGGCACATCGGTATCATGATTGGGCATATGATCCGGCTGCGTCTCCAAGAGCCCACATGCATGAAATCACTAGAATCACTAACGGGTGGCTGGTGTCGGAACCCACAACGCTGGGGCCAATTGAAAGGGTAATTATGGATCGGTTCCTGCAGGCCCTACCCTATGAAGCTAAGAAACTGACGGGACAGAGCAATCCCAAAAGCGCAGAGGAGCTAGTGGACATCATGGAGGGCTATCAAGCGGCACAGAGGTTGCTGCGCAGTGGGCGGCCGACGAAGACTGAAACGGTCACCCGGCCCAAAGAACGTCCACGGGCGGAGGACCACGCCCGGAGGCCAACAGCACAGACCCCGGTCGAACTACCCAGGCGTCGGCCACTCGTGACCCCTGACAGCCGGAGATGTTATGAGTGCGGTGAGCAGGGGCACATCGCATACCCCCGTAAAAGCCAATGGAAAATACGTAACGGTTCTCCTGGACTCCGGAAGCGCCGTGACGCTGGTGAGACCCGATTTCGCCCAGTTTCCCTATCTAACCCAGGTGCCATCTGCACTGGCTTTACAGAGTCAGCTTTATAGTGACTATAAGTCAAGCACAACCCTCAAAGCATTGACTGGATGTGATCCAAGTGGGTCTGTCATTTTTGTGTCCGAGTTATTTACAGGTGCTGTATCTGATAAGGCAATTACTGAATGCAGTGGTTTTTATGATGTACTTAAAACACTGAAAGTTCACAAGTGCAACAATCAAATGGTTGATAGCGACTCCACACATCAATTTACAGCAGCGCCGACACAAAAAGCTACAAAGCTCGCTAATTAGTTAAAATTCAAAGGTTTATTTGTCACCTATTTCAGTGTACAGGTACATTGAGCAGTGAAATGTTTTTTTCGCTAGGACCAGATTGTTACCGCGCCATCATGTGATTAGCATAGCTAGGTGATTAGCCCATTGTAGCTAGTAGTTAGCAGCTCTTAGGCTTATTTTCATTGTAAACACATCACTAACGTACTCACCCTGCTTTACATGAGCAGTAGGACTCCACGATTTGTGTCTTCCGCAGAGATCGCCAACACTTAGCATCAAGTTTTATGTTGTCGTCTGCTCCGTCCGAAATCCGAATATCACGGATATATCCTTGTGTCCAATAGTTCAGGCCTTTCTGTAGAACTCTCTTAGATAAAGTAGCAGCATTTGGCAAATAACATACAGCGATATTGTCAGGAATCCTTGAGAGAGAATCATCAGCAGAGGGGCGTTGTTCAGTGGACATTACTAACATGCTGCAGAGTGTGGGAAAGCTTGTGGGGCATAGCAACAGTAACTAGGGGGGGCGGGACTTGCCACTTGAGTAGGGAAAGGTCCATTGGGGGAGGGGTGGAAAGACCCGCGGCCCCGCCAGGAGCCCCAAAAAGGCCCCTCCAGAGCCGGCGCGGTTATGTGGATTCCAGGAGGTGGATCCAGAGGCATCCACCGAGCCCCTCTAAGAGGGGGAGTCCAGTGCGGCGGCGGAAGCAGCGGCCTATGAGACAGTGAGGGAGGAGGAAGAGAGTCCGCCAGCCGAGGAAGAAGATGACTTCGGGGACCTGTTCTACATGTAAAAGGGATGTGTGACTTAGAATGCAAGTACAAAGACACTACTGCCATGAAGGAGTTCTATGTTGTCAGTACACGATCCCCACCTGTCCTAGGCCTGCAAGCCTGCCTAGACATGGGTTTAGTCAAACTGGTGCTATCTGATGATGCAGAACAAAATGAACCTACTAACATTATGGAGGAGTACTCTGATGTTTTTAAAGGCATTGGACAGTTCCTTGAGTAATTGTACTTCGTTACAATACTTAAGTACTGTTTTTGGGGATTTGTACTTTACTCGAGTATTATTAGGTTTGCATACTTGTACTTTTACTCAATTACATTTCAGAGAAAAAAAACATACTTTTTACTCCTTACATTTAAAATGCAGACCTACAAAGTACAAAAGTACAAAATCTCGCAGGGTGTCCAACAATTTTAATTAGGTATATTTGTTTCTCTGGCCGAACTAACGTTAACGTTTATTAATCCTGCGGCCGCCACTTTATTTAAAAACAGCCAATCAATCTCCCATCAATGGAAGAATTAACCCGCCATACCCATGCTGATTGGTCCTTGTGCAAGACTAGAAAGCGGAGATCTTTGATTCAACACCCGCTATCAGAAGAATAGACAGTAGACAACCTTAGGATGTGCAATGTCGAACCCACGTATACAAATTAAAAAAACTACAAAAAATAAACCCTTAATTTTTTCCAAGGCTGTAGTTTGGCCAACTTTACAACTGGATGCTGTGATGTGAATGCCGTCCATGTTAGTTTACCTTGACATGTTTTTTCAAATTCGATGGAGAAGTGCATTAAATCATTTTAATGCAAAAAAAGTGTCCTCTGTTCTTTAATTTCAGCAGAACACATTCCATTGTGGGCCGAGTGTATTGCTTGGTTTCATTCCAGCCTTGCCTCAACACCAGCTGATGATTTCACTCATTGGCTCACCTCTTCAACTAACTCACCTGGTGCAATGTGTAGTTAAAATGAAAACTTGGCCCACGATGGAATGAGTTTGAGACCCCTGGTCTATCCCTTAAAAGTTTGTACTTTTACTTTTTAGTACTTAAGTACATTTAAAAGTAGAAACTTTTTGACTTTTACTCAAGTGTGTTTTTAGCCAGATACTCTGACTTTTACTTGAGTAAGATTTTGAGACGGTACCCATACTTTCACTTAAGTATAATTTCTGGGTACTTTTTACAGGTGCCGCTGCAAGGGGTTTTCTCAGTATCGATTTGAGGGGCTTGTGGTCAGACTCGATGACTACATGGCTGACCAAACACGTATTGGTGGAAACGCTTCACCCAAGAGGACTGCGTACAGCTCTTTCTCGATTTGAGCGTAGTTTTCTTCAGACTTGTTCAATGACTTTGAAGCATAGGGCAACCGGCCCACCTTCTTGTAGGAGCACTGCTCCGAGGCTACTTCTGGATGCATCAAATTTGCAGTATCAGTTCCTTTTCCGGATCAAAGTACGTGAGGACCGGACCTGGTTCCTGTACAATGAGATCTTTCATGTTCTGGAATGCCATGTCGTGTGTTGCGTCCCATACAAACTCACTGCTGTCCTTCAGTAGTTGACGTAGTGGTGCGTTCACCTCTGACAATCTAGGTGCAAATCGGGCCAGGTAGTTGGTCATCCCCAGTATTGTCTCTAGCTCTGCTTTGTTCTGAGGTCGCTCCATTCTTCTGATGGCTTTCACCTTGTCTGGGTCTGGTTTGATGCCCTCTCGACTCAGCCTGTGTCCGAAGTATTTGACCTCTGGAACACAGATGATGCATTTATCTGGGTTTAACTTTACCCCTCTTTCCTTCGTTCTCTGCAGCATGGCACGTAGGTTTGCGTCGTGTTCCTCTTTTGTGCTGCCATACACCAGGATGTCGTCGACTATGGCTGCAACACCGCTGAGGCCCTCATAGGTTNGAGAGAGAGAGAGACAGAGAGACAGACAGAGGGGGAGAGAAAGAGACAGACAGAGAGAGGAAATGAAAGGATTAGGCAATGAAGGGCACGGGAAGTTGCGGAGAAGTCACTGTGACTGCAGTTGGGGTTGGGGGAGATGCAGGCACCCCTAATAGGAAAACAACAAACAAGAGAAGAAGAAGAAGAAGAAGAAGAAGAAGAAGAAGAAGAAGAAGATGAAGATGAAGAAAGGACGGTGAGGAGTGGAGACGGTGAAGAATGTGTGAGAAGAAAAAAAACAACTAAACTAAACAGAGAAACACATCGGTCCCGAGAGTTCTCACCTTGCTTCTCTGGCAGCGGGGATGATGCCGTTTGTGCAAACATCGCGCGGTGCATGTGGGTGTGATGTAATTTAAAAGCCCGGCTGTACACCTATGTGTGGTGTATAGCCGACCTCGCGGCGCTAACAAGGCGGGGACTCCGCAGACAGAATTAATTACTGCTCTCTCTAGCGAGACACTTGAGAGCGGCCTGCCCTTTTGGGTGTATGTGTATATATATAATGCATGTGTGTAAGGTCGCCGTCATGACCCGCTAACTCCATAAGTAGGACTATAGACTAAGGACTAAGTACGACACCGACACTACGGCAAGTGATTGACAAATCCTCGTTTCGGGAGGCGTGTCATGCATTACTGACCCCAGTATGGTCATTACAGAGAGGGGGGCGTGAGCGTTGCAATTTTAAAATCCATAAGAAATCATGTGCGCTTCTTCTGTTTCAATGAACCACACATGCACACCAAAGCCAACAAGATGGGCACACATTCAACGGGGCAACTCGTGTTTGACAAAGTGCTGAACAAAGTATAACGTCTATAAAGGAATAAAAACAGTACACAGTGCATTATAGACAATAAAAATAGCACTCAGTAATAAATGCACACTATTTAGACAAAAACAGCACCAACGTGCTGCTTTTGGTCTTCAAACTGATATACAGATTCCCTTTGAAGGCAATTTAGCAAGCAGAGCTATTTATCAGGCCAGTGAACACGGTATCATACAGCCCCATTCATCTCCATGCTCCACAGCATCCATCAGTTAGGCCTATAGCGTAGGCTCAAATGAAAAGTAATGGAGGTTTTCTGAGGCCCACACACACTAGTTCAGAGTAGGCCCAGGCCCTCGGTAAAGCCTTACTTGGAGAGACAGCGTGACACGAAGAGATGGAGAGATAAAGGATCGAATATATGAGGCAGAGATAGGCCTACGGGACAGAGAATGACAGGAAAAGAGATACAAGTCTGGGAGATACAGGATAGAGAAGATGGAGAAGATACAAGACAGAGAGATATGGGGTAGGCCTAATTATGGACAGGATAGAGAGATACACGGTCATGAGAGACGGGATAGAAAGAAGGGAGATATAGAGATACAGGTTCATGATAGACAGGATATAGAGATACAAGACATAGAGATACAGGTTCATGAGAGACGGGATAGAAATAAGGGAGATATAGAGATACAGGGTAATGATAGACAGGATATAGAGATACAAGACATAGAGATACAGGTTCATGATAGACAGGCTATAGAGATACAGGGTAATGATAGACAGGATAGAGATACAAGACATAGAGATACAGGGTAATGATAGACATGATAGCGATACAAGATATAGAGACACAGGATTACGATAGACAGTATATTGAGATACAGGGTAACGACAGACAAAATATAGAGATACAGGATATAGAGATACAGGGTAATTATAGACAGGATACAAAGATACAGGGTTATAATAGACCGACTATAGAGTTACAAGGCAAAGATTATAGGCAGATACAGGAAATAGGGATGCAGGCTAATGGCTAAAGAGATGCAGGATAGAGAGACAAGAAAGGCTTTGTGTTCTAAAGGGGCTTTTATTTTGAAGATAAACAAGTTAATTGGGGGAAAAACAACAATGGAACTCCCAGACAACTCATTAACAGACCTCTCTTTTTACTGTGGGCTTCAAATGAGCTTTTTAAAACACAAGCCCGGCAGGAGATGCGGTGCGTTCCCACCCAAAAGAAACGCCCTTTGTTGTCATTTCGTTTCAAGTGCTAATGCGTGTCGCTGTGCGCGTAAACAAAAGCTCCTCCCACCCCCACCGCCGCACCTTCAAAGATTGATCAGCCGACAGAGCAGCCGGGACTATATGTCACTACCTTCAAGCGCCGCAAAACAATAACCGCTAATGTATTTTGCATGAATGTGAGATTGAACATAAATCCTCACGACTGTTATCACTTGCGTGTGCAAGAACATGCTAATGTATGGCGGTACAGAGGTTGCATGTGTTGCGTGTGCGTGTGTGTGCGTGCGTGTGTGTGTGTGTGTGTGCGTACGTGTCCATACCGGTTTGTGTCTTTTGTTGTTTGCATACGCAATTACATGTCTTCGGTGTGCGTCAGCCTCCCCGCTGTTTGCCGCCTGCAGATAGGCCATTGTGACCGTGAACTCGAAACTGAGAAACTCCAGAGAACGCAGGCTCATTAGCCAGTAGGAACAGGCAAGTGGACGAGAGAGGTGAGGGCGTGCATGATGCAATTCATTTTCCCTCTGAGCGACCTTTAAACCTTGTCGGGAGCACTGGGCTTGGCGGGCGGGCACAACATTTGCAGCATAAATATTTAATTTGTGTTTCATTCACAAAGCATTGGTTTCACCGGGCAGAGAGAACGGGCGACATCAAAAGTCTAATTTAGTGTTCTGGTGGACTTGTGCTCTGGAGACAGCGGTGTCAGGTGACTTGCGGTGACTAGACCGGAGCTAGAGGTCTCCGGGGCTTTTAGATAGACAACGTGAAAATTAAGAACGATGCCACTTCATCACTGCCCACACCGAATAACACTGCATCTCCAGTATTGGCTGATACTGTCTATTTCTTTTGACTGCACAACTGGGCTCACTGGAATGCAACGGTTTACTGACTTAAGTTGACATCCAACTACGTTTGAATCCGTGCATCAAACATTTTGGAAATAAAGCTGCTTTTCTTATCTGTTGATGATCTTACTGAAATTCTGATTGTTCAAGATATCGCTTAATACCAACGTGATGCATTATTTTCTCCCGGATTTTGTCTTTTTTGGCTGAATCGAATGGATATCATCTGTCCATTCAATTCCCACTCAGATAACACCATGTTGGTGCGCTTTCAACCCAAAAATCCAATGTTTGTCGTGCTCAAAATGGCAGAGAGAGAGAGCAGCACTCAGATTAGCTAGGATTAGAGCGCTATAGATGGCTACCCTGCATGCTTGCCATGATCACAATGAGCAACAGAAGGAGAAAACTAGAAAAGAAAAAGTAAAACGGGACATTTGTTCAACACAATTATCTCCACGGTTTCGTATATGTTACACCCAATCCCAAATTCACTGAAAATATTATCATTCACAGTTACAAGTAAATCCAGTTTACTGGAGAACCAGGAAACAACATATAGACTACTGTTACTTTGAAAGAATCGGTGGAATAGCAGTGTACTTATACCTTTGTATCTGCTGTGCTAATCTCTCCAACGTACCAGGTCACATACAGGCCATATTGGTTCGTTGAGGGGGGAAACCTTGAACCTTTGGGGAAATCATGAAAACTCATGTGTTCTGATTGCTACCCGGGTAGGGAAATGGAACGCAGAACTAAAAATAACGCACTGTGTTTTTTCATGGTTTCCAGAGATAGACCGTTTCCTCACCCAAGTCACCAATATGGCCGCTAGGTGAATAGAGTCTCATTGTGTGCGGCCCGGTGTCTCACCATGCGTTGTCTTATTGTGTCAAGCACATGGTCCATGATCCACA
>PIJE02000340.1:387034-407711 GCA_002895965.2 Coryphaenoides rupestris
TCAAGCTTCTTGCGGGCACAAATCCGGGCCACGGATCAGCCCATCGGGCCTTGAGTTTGAACACGTGTATTTATATTATTAGTATCAATATGTTTCACGTCCAGCCAAACCAGCATGCTGAGTGGTCTCTAACCGAGCAAGTGTTGAGCCCTGTATTTCAGAATAAACAACTAGCTTAGGACTCAACTTTAATGAGGCGCTTTACACACTGTGAACGACGTTTGCTGTCGTTTAGCTTGGCGTCCTTACATTATAAGAAGTGGGAGAAAAGTCGCCAGCTTCAAGTTCTCGTTTGTCATCAAGATGACCTCACCTGGTCAAGGCAAGTGGACTCGGCTATAAAAAGCGTGCCTTTACTTTCCGAGGAGACTAAATAAGTTTGGCATGTCCACAAGAACCCTCACAAATATTTACATGGTGCACCATCGAGAGCATCCTCTCTGGCTGCATTACTGCCTGGTTTGGCAGCTGCTCTGTTGCTGATCACAAGGCCCTCCAGAGGGTGGTGAAGACAGTGGAGCGCATCATCGGCTGCCATCTCCCAGCCGTGCAAAGCATCTACCACACACAATGCCTTGGGAAAGCATAGAAAATCATTGAGGACTACAGCCACCCAGGCCATGGACTGTTCACGATGCTGCCGTCTGATAGACTTTACCAGAGCATTCAGGCCAGACTAACAAACTCAGGCACCTCAACCAGCAAACACAAATCTCATTGATCACTTTATATGTACATTTATAAAGTTAATATTTTGTTTATTCAACTGTATACACATGCCACATTCCCTATGCTATATTTAAATAGTCTGGATACATATGGTTATGATTCTCTTATCTTTTGTATGTTTCTGCTATTACATGCCATATGCCTGCTACTACTGCTCTCACTTGTGTATCTGCCCTTACTTACACATGTATAATACTCAATACTTCTGGATTCATGTGTGCATAATATACACTGTGTGTGTATACATATAGAGGGGCTGGGTGAAGCTGGACAGCCAGGCTGTGGTGGAACTCTTCAGAGGGACTGGATCAGTCCTCGCAAGGGCCATCCGCCACCAGGATGACGACACACGACCCCATCTCCCTCCCTGAGCATGGGGGCCTTTAGCTGCTGTCCTGGCAGGCAGAGGTGTGGCTGGGTTGCTGCAGTCTAGCTCCAGGAGCGGCTAGTTCCAGACAGTTGCCCTTGGCGGTTTCTGCGCTACCTCCACTTAACTGTGGGCATTGATTAATCACTGCACCACAGTCAAGTGAGGCTGCTTAAACCAACCACCAACAATAATGTTACTGTCATTATTTGTGTTTTGATTGAGAGCTATTTAAAACCTGTTTAAGTTGTTTTGTCACATGTTTCACATTACATCGTAACACAGGGCCATTCTGAACAGTGAAATTCTTGTGACATCGCAGGTGACAGTACACAAAAAAGTTGTCAAAAAAAGATACAATAGCAAGAAGAGAATGTATATATATTGTGGCACACTCCTGCGTATTATTGAGTGTGTCCACGACTGAAGTTAATAATCACCGATCCCACACCAATCTTCAATGTAAACAGGCTTTATTTACTCCAAAGGGGGAGGGAAAGTGCAGGGTTATTATAGCCAAGTCCGTTATTCCGATACCGTTGTCGTAGTCCGTCAGCAGGGGTTCTCACACCAGGAAGTGGTCTCAGGGGGTCCAGGGCAAGGCAGGCGGGAGGGTCGTCAGGCAGGCAAGGGTCGGTACACAAGACGGGTTCTCAGACGATCAGAAGGTCAAGGCACACAGCCACTTCTTTTATCTCTACAGAACTGTCTGTCTGTGTCTGTTTCTTCTTCTTCTTCTTCTTCTTCTTTCTCTCCCACGTCCGCTCCCTCTTCCTCTCCCTCTCCCTCTCCCACTTCCACTTCCACTTCCACTTCCACTTCCACTTCCACTTCCACTTCCAAGTCTTTCACACCCAGGTCCTCTCCTATTTATTGTCTGCAGGCTGGCCATTGATTGGCTGCCGCCTAGTTCCTTCAACCCATTCAGCCCATTTCAATAAGGCTGATTGCCTCTCTCCATATTCCTGTCTCCTCGGCTCCCTCTGGGGGCCGAATGGGGAATTGCGGTTCCCCCGACACACTCTTTAGTCGGCCCCTCAGTGGCCGTCTGCCACAATAAATATATATATATACTGTACATGAAAAATACAACTAAATTTGAAGGTTTAATTGCATTGACAAATACACAACTTAATGCATCTTAACACAAAATGAGCCAGGAACATGGCAGTCCTTGGCAGTGCTCCGGATGGACTTGTTATTTAATTTCACCTCCCTGAAGAAGAAGAAGAAGAAGAAGAAGAAGATCTTTAATAGTCCACACATGTATTGGTCACACAACACAGGGCGGGAAGTGGCGGCCGCTAAAACCCACACGCGCATGCAGGGAGGGTGGCCCTTGGAAATGTGTCCTCTGCATTTAACCCATCCTGCTGCCCCTCCAGGGGCAGCTAGGAGCAGTGGGCAGCCATCTCGACGGCGCCCGGGGACCAACAGCTCCAGGTTTTACGTCCACATCTTGGTCAGGGATGTGGACAGGAGAGGCGATCTTCACATGTTTTTTTTAATTGGGGTTCTTTTACTCCGTAAGGAGACTGCCCTCATCATGACATCTGGTGGAGTCTGACCCTTCTCTGTCTTCTGAATAAAGTTTCTGAACCAATGTTTCTTTATAGAAAAAGAGAGAAAGCAATAGTAATCTCACCATGCATGATTTTGCCAACATAGGTCACATGTGACAACCAACCGCAAAGAGAATGTGATGACCAACCCCAACTGGAATGTCTTGCTAGCATCAAGGCTAACAACCACCTAACAACGAGCTAGCTAGCTAACAACAATCTAAACTGTAGCTTTACCTTCACACTTTGTAAGGGTAACAATTGTTTTGTTATAAACCCATTGTGTAAAAGCCTAGAAGAAAAATACTGAGGAGCTGAATATTTACAATTTGACATGAAAAACACAAAAAGTCCTCAACTCAAGTTCACGTGTCTTACTCCAGAGAAAACCGTCGGTGAGCTCTGATCCCAATTCTGGACGTTTCCATACCAGGATTTGGGAAACAGTGGCTTCTGGTAGCGAGATATCATGAGTGTGACAACCAACCCCGTTCTCCCCTACATACAGTATATATGCCTCTTGTTTGTTATATATTCCATTTGTTTTAATATATTTTCCTTCATTATTCCATGTCTGTTTTGACATGCTCCATTTTATAATGTTGAACTGGTGTGCTGTCTTGGCCTACTCACCATGAGTGGCACTTCAATGGCAGTCTTGGTGTAGAACAATAGTGTTTGAATTGGGGAAAGTCACTCTTTTCAATTACACACACAAACCTTTATACATCCACAATAGTTTACGTGTTTGCCAATTACTTAACTTGGCATAACAATTCCAGCATTAGCCTATCAGACCTGTTCATTTCAATCAATGCTGTGGTACATGATTATGTTACTGGATCCATGGGTAAGAAGTGAGCAGAGGAGTCTAACGGGTTCTCTCTGTGCAACACTGAAGCCACGTTCGTCATGATCCCTGTATGAACACACCACAGCAGACACTTCAAGTAAGAAGCACCTATATTTGTGTCTCTATGGACACAGTGTTGAGGGGTAAACTGCAAGGTTACATGTTGGAGTGTAGGGATTAGTGTGTTGTGTGGTTAACAAACTCATCATTACTAAATTCCCCTCATGATTGATGGACCTTCTCTTCAATGATGTATTATATTTATAAACCTTCATTTGGTTATTCTTTGCCCTATATCTTTATTTTTTCTTACTCATTATTAATGTCATTTCACATGTGAATTGTGTGCTACATTGTATATCATGCAGATTACAAAAAGTGCAAGGATTGAAGAGGATTTCCAATACAAGTGAAAGCAATTTATTTAGAAAGCAGACAATAATGAACAATAGTTAAGACATTCTTTCTTCGTCATCATCACACCACCACCATCAGCCCAATCTCATGATCATGTTGATCATGTCATAATGATCATATTCATCTAGACACATATGTGACTCCAAAGTGCACACCCTGGTACAGCATTAAGAGCTTCCACAGCCATAATTACTTATACCTCTCTGGTAACATCCATTTCTAATAATAAACATTCCCCAAATATGATTGAATGACCTTGAGCCATTTCACCCACATCATCTCTTATTATGCCTTCATGACAAATGTTAATGTATAAGCCTATGATCATATAATATAATATCTAATATAATAATTTTATATTTATATTTATACTGTACATTTGTAAATCTATTAGTATATTTTTATCATTCTGTTGAGTTCTCTATTGTTTTATTGTACTGTATTGCTATGCAATTGTTTTAAACTTGCCGAGAACAGTGCCCATCCTACCAATGCGCATTAACTATACTTTAAATTTTAAGTTAATTTTAGAAGACACAAGATTGTTTTTTGTTGATATATTTTCTTTTCCCCACACCATGAAGGGTCTGCGAGCTTCCACAGCCTATAGAACTCTTCCTTCTTTAGAGGTTCATTAAAGGTAATGAACCTTCTCCCTGGTCAGGTATCCCGGGAGACTCTTGATCCGATGCAGAATGCTGTAATATATAAAGTGCATCATCATAAATACACATCCTGTAAATATATCAATATGTATCATGATTTAAAAAAAACCACATCCTAAAATGTTCAATTTTAAAAGAAAAACATTCAAGTATATTAAAGTACATTTCTATCAATTGGATTAAAACAAGTACGTGTCAAAAAACAACATAGGTTGGGCAGCCTTTGAATACTCCCCCAGCTAAAACAGCAAAGTTTATCACTATGATGTCACAGCGCTATATTTTCAGAGGCCGGATATAAGAATTAACATGGAAACACTTTTTCTGTAAGTCATTACAAATTGTCTAGCAAAGCAAAGACAATCCAAATATCACAGCCACACAATCAGCTATTTAAATAGTAATGACATGTGTGTGCATCCACTAGTGCAAGGGCTAAAACACGTGAAAATGAGACTATAAGTCGACTATAAGGCGACTGCCAGTGCTTCGATGGTAAACGCGCTTGAGGGCCAACACCGCAAGGCCAGCTCCGCCCATTTATTTCAAGATTCAAGACCTTTGTCACGTACACATACAGGATATGCAGCGAAATGAAAAACTGTTGATGCTCAGCGGAATGTGCAAAAGAATACTAGAGATAACTCAATACTCAGAATATTTACGGCAAAAAAAAAATACCAGCAGGAATGAGAAATAGATAATAAATCAACATTAGAATATTTGTTTAATGGAAAAAAGTGGTGATGCCACAAACGTTTTACAGCACAAGAAGCAGGTTTTTTTAATATCATAATAAAAGTGAAAATAAGTAGGCATATCAATAAGATAATTTATTATTAATTATTTATTCTGCAGATGAGCCGTGACCCACCAGACGCTTCGATAACACGCTAATACAACAGTGCACCTGCGCGACCCATGGCTGCATTTTGATGCGTTGATGAGTTTTATTTTTCCATATGTGTGCATGGGTGGATGTGCCAAAGACAGTTTTTCGCACAGGTCTGTCGACGCCACACAAACTGATGTAAGCAATAGGCTGCATAATTAGCTAGAATTTCTCAGTGCTACAGTCGGTTTGTATGAAATGAACAGGTTTAAGCTTGCACACCGCACAGGTAATACCGGTAACTGCCCAACCCCTCCTAGATACCTAAATATCAGCATTTATCACAACAATTAAAGATAGGGGGATTCTATTAGGGGGGTAGCATGTTAGAAGGGTTAGCAACATTTCATAACTTTTGACGCAGTCGCTCCGTAACTATGAATGCTCAAAACATACTCTTATTCTTATCTTATATGTCCCTACAGCGATATATTGCTAGTCTCCTTCCAACAAATGCCACTCTTTGTATAGTCGCTTTGGATAAAAGCATCTGCCGAATGCCCTCAATGTAAATGTAACTGTTCAAATTAAGAACAATAAAACAGATGTTGTAATGTATGTTAACTTGGTCAGGGTGAAATTATTCCTTATAAAGGCTTTAATGAAGGTTACAATACCATTTTTTTTTTTCGCCTACACCAGCACACCAATCACCACCATGCTCCCACGACAACTAACCACGGGCAACTCCCACGGCAACCTCCCACTCCAGACTTGCTGTGTCTGAAAACAGAAATACAGTGAAGGCTTACAAGTCACGTAATGACTTATAGCCGACATAAAAAAAGAAAAGCATTTTCTGTAGGTCATCACTAGAATGATGCTAAATTAAATCGAGCTGTATGGTTTAGCTTTAACAACATAACTCAATGTGGCCAATGTTAACCTATGCGGGGTGAAACAAATGCAGCTCACGAGGGCGCCATTGTTTGACGGCTGAAAAAAACTAGGGAAAATCAGGGAAAACCATTTAGAAAGGAACCCAAATTGATGCAAAATGGAACATTGGGATAAGGCCCACATGGGCCTATATGGTAAATGGGATTGCATACTTATTATAGCGCTTTAACCAAAGCGGTTTAGAGTATCAGCCTCACATTCACCCAGTCAACCAACCAACGGCCAGGTGCTCAACCAGCAACGGGTAACCAACCAAACACATCAGGAGCCCGGAGTGACCAGCAACCTTCCTGTTGCCAGACAACCGCTCTTATCTCCTGAGCTACTGCCACAGCCTTATCTCATTCTATTAGGGGTGCAACGGTACGCAAAAGCCATGGCTCTGCATCTGTACCTCTGTATTAACGTCACGGTTCGGTATGATTATGTTATAATATTATAATTAACACACACAACACCTTGTAAACATGAATGTATTTTGTTCATTTCCTCAACAAAAGACAAAGACATACCTTTCTTAAATAAAGCTTACATAGGTCTAGGTGTTATTTAGAGACAATCATAAACATGAATTTGTCCACACAGTGTGCAGAAAGGGCAGAACAGCTTGTGCTTTATAAGGGGCTGGTGAGACCGGCTGGATGAAATATAGGTGAGAAGTAACCTCATATCGGGGCTCAATCACTTTCAACATGTGTCTGCCGGACTGTAAACTAGCTATATCATGATAATGTATTGATCATATAGCGCTAGTGTCACGGTTAGCGTTAGCATCACGGTTAGTGGTCTTGTAATCAATCGACGATGTCCTAATGAATTATATTTAGCATCCATAGTGACCATATAACATTACATTACATTTACATTGAGGGCATTTGGCAGACGCTTTTATCCAAAGCGACTTACAAAGAGTACATTTGTTGAAGGAGAGGCACTGTGGTACCTGAAGATAAGAATAGAGCTGTTTTCGAGCATTCATATTTACGAGACGAATAGAACGAGTTTCATAATTGCCAAGTTGCCTGCATAAGTAGCTGGGCAGGCGTGCAATAACACAATAACACATAAACACATAGACACATTTATGGCTCTGAGGGGAAACTGAGACTGGTTAAAACAATGCTGTATCTGTTCAGTACACACGTGCACCGAACCAAAAGACCCACACCGAAAATGCACAATATGGATACGTGCACCGTTACACCCCTACATTCTACATAGACATTAGACATGTTTTCACATTGCAGTTTGCAGAGGTCATTAAAAACAACGCATCCCTACCAGGACGAACCAGCTGTGGTGCAGGAGGGCAGACGACTGTAAAGAAAACATTCAACTGTTAAAACTTAACCCACCATTACAACTCCCCTTCCATTGGTTGCCAGTTCACTCAACCTGCATATTTAATTGCCGAGTGGAGTGAGACTCAAATCTTTTGTGGTATAATAATGAATTCATTTAGCAACATGTAGCGATACATTAGCTATGCATTTAGGCTACTTAGTGGCCATAGTGTCGCTGAGTGGAGCTGGCTGCTTACCATCCAGTTGTTTTCCACACTAACTTTAACTGACTGTAATTCTTGATTGCTGACAGAGCGAAATACCATGCGGTACCAACGTCACTATACTATTGGCACACAATCATTGTTAGAAGCGGGAACCAACCCTCAGACATCTTACACGGCGAGAAAAAAACATTTTGGAACAATACATTTCTTTTAAATATATTTATTCGTCATCACTTTTTTTTTTTAGGAAAAGCAATACTTTTATTTGCATGGCGAAAAGGATTGTAATTTTTTTTCTTATTATTTATGTCATTTAACATTGTATCAATAGCGACTTTAATCTAAATGAATAATAAAGAGGCAAGTGTGATTTTCTGCCCAAGATGTTGGTTCCATCAAGTCAGACTAACGGGAAAATCCATAGTGGTATAAATTAATTGACCTTTTTTTGGATCTTATCTTTATCTTGTCTTTAGTCCTGCTGCTGCTGCTGTAACACACTTGCTGTTCTTACAACTTAATAAAGTTGTAAGTATCTATCTATTTTGTTTTTGATTTATATTTACCAAGTGCATTTTAAGAGAATGTCTATTGGCAGGCAACACTTGGTAGTCTATTGGCAGGCATGAGGTATAAACAACCATTTTAAGGCTAAATAAGACAGATAGAAAGTACTCACAGGAGCAGCAGTAGGTTTTGGGTTGAGTCTACAATGAGAAGAGAAAAGGAACATGTGATTAACAAGATGTCAATGTCAACTCTTTTAAACACTTCGACACACCCAATAAATCATTAACAGCTCCACAAATCTAAGGGTCAGATGCACTGACTTGAGATCTATGGATAGATAACACAGGGGATCTGGCATTTGAGTGAGATGGGTCACGTTTAAAACCAAACACTACTGGTTTTCTGTCACTACGTTTTGAAAATGCAGCAGCGAGATAATGTCAGTGGTCCAAGTCACTGTGGGTCTAGCGCTGTTTACTGCTGGAACCTGACTGGGGAGCGCCTCTCTTTGGGCCACTCTAGATCAGGGGTGTAAAAAGTACCCAGAAATTATACTTAAGTGAAAGTATGGGTACCGTCTCAAAATCTTACTCAATGTAAAAGTCAGACGATCGTGGCTAAAACCAATACTGTAGGTACAAAAGTAGGTGAAAGCTCTCTCTCTCCTTCTCAAACTGTACTTTAAGAGTACTAAAAGTAAAAACTTTCTTTATTGCAAGGCCATGGGTGCTCGTCTTGTCCGTCCACGCCGACCGTTTCATCCTCTTCATCACTCGTACTATCGTTTGTAGTCATCTTCTGTAGCTTGTCACCCTGACTGTCTATTCTTCTGATAGCAGGTGTTTCATCAAAGATCTCCGCTTTCTAGTCTTGCACAAGGACCAATCAGCATGGGTATGGGCGGGTTCATCTTCCATTGATGGGGATTTGATTGGCTGTTTTTAAATAAAGTGCGGCCGCAGGATTAATAACGTTAACGTTAGTTCGGCCAGAGAAACAAATATACTAATTAAAATTGTTGGACCTGCGAGATTTGTACTTTGTACTTTGTAGGTCTGCATTTTAAATGTAAGGAGTAAAAAGTATGTTTTTTTTCTCTGAAATGTAATTGAGTAAAAGTACAAGTATACAAACCTAATAATACTTGAGTAAAGTACAAATCCCCCAAAACAGTACTTAAGTATTGTAACGAAGTACAATTACTCAAGTACTTTACACCCCTGGAGAAAACCCCTTGCAGCGGCACCTGTACGACTTCAGTGCATGATACTACAACTACACAGATATGACATTACTATCGTGCACCGCCCCGGAAAAGACATTCCAGTCGCAGACACTTTGTCTAGAAACTCAATCGCCACCGATGAGACCAATCTGAGTGAGGGCATGGATGCCCAAGTGCACATGCTCATGAGCAACATACCTGTGAGCGACAGCAAGCTTACAGAAATCCAGGCAGCGACAACGCAAGACGCACAGCTAACTGCCTTGAAACAGGTGATCCAGGCCGGCTGGCCTGAATCAAGAAAGAAGTGTCCACCCAGTGTCGCTGAATTCTGGAATCACAGAGATGAGATCACAGAGATCAACGGTGTGCTGTTCAAAGGTGAGAAAATCATCGTTCCACACACACTACGAGAAGACATGTTAAGACGCATACACACAGGGCACATGGGAATAGAAAAGAGTAAACAAAGAGCTCGGGACATTTTGTTTTGGCCTGGCATGAATGCACAGATAGTCCATGGTGGAGAGATGTTCCATATGCATAGAGCGCCGCAACTCAAACACAAAAGAACCAATGATCTCACATCCTATTCCGGAGAGGCCATGGCAAGTCGTTGGCACAGATTTGTTCGCATCTGAAGGGAAAGAATACATAGTAGTCGTAGATTACTATAGTAGATACTTTGAGATCAAAAGACTACATTACACTACTTCATCTGCAGTCATTCACAAAATGAAAGCCATATTTGCTAGGCAAGGAATACCTGAGAGAGTGATTAGTGATAATGGTCCTTGCTATAGCTCCAGGGAGTTCGAAAGCTTTGCAAAAGCATATGAGTTTAACCACATCACTTCTAGCCCCCACTATGCACAGAGCAACGGTCTTGCCGAGAGAACAGTCCAAACAGCCAAGATGATACTGGACAAAGCCAAAGCAGAAAGGAAGGATCCATACCTTAGCTTGCTGGAGTACCGCAACACCCCAGTCGATGGCCTAAAGTCACCAGCCCAGCTGCTAATGAGTCGACGACTGAGATCAGTACTTCCTACGACTGCAGCCACAAGTTGTCTGTCAAAAGGCTGTGCATGCCAGGAGAGTGCAGTGCCAGCGCAGACAGAAACAGTATTACGACCGTAGTGCAAGACCATTGTCAACACTACAGTGTGGTGCAAAAGTCAACATCCAACAGCCTAACGGACGTTGGAAACCTGCCACCGTGACAGAGCCTGCAAATCCAGAGAGATCCTACAACATCCGCACTGATGAGGATCAAACCTACCGTCGTAATCGTCGCCACCTGCTACAGACAAAAGACAACACTACACGCACAAGCTGTGGAGTACAGCCAGAACCTAACGTCGATACAGAACCAGAGACATCAACACAGGAGACTACATCTTCACACACATACACTACCAGGTCTGGACGCACAGTTAACCCAAGGAAGATCCTTGACCTGTAAATGTAAAGGGTGTAGGCGGATCGCTGCCCTATGGACATTTGTAACGGAAAAAGGAAAACTGAAATGGAGAATGAAAAGATGTGAAAGAAGTATAGAAAATCATAATCACCCTGTTGAATGCATCATTTTGAATTGCACTGAACATACTGAATGTAAGAAAAGGTGTTATGGCACTTACCTGTGTTTTACTTACCTGAAGGATCTGCCTCATTTGAATATTTGTGGTTATCTTATGCTGAAAGAAAATGCTGAAAAAAGAAAATGTCGTTATGTTGCAAGTTACATTGTTGCCTTCACATATTTGCAGTGTTTAGAATAATATGCACTTATGTCGAAATACAGTTTACTTACTGGAGCAGTAGAAATGTGACATGCCAGATGTGTTATGTTCATAGGCACTTGATTTTAAGAGGGGGGGATGTAGTATTCTTATAGCCAATCACACGACAGTTGATCTGCCAGGATATGACGTGTAGATCGGGTACCGGATGTAGAATGATGGATGTGATGCCCGGAGGTGGAAATGAATAAATGGACTTACCTTATTACACTGGTTTCATCGATTCAATAATCAGATAGAAACAGTGAATATTACAGGGATAAGACAAGTGAGTTTTCCCCATTTCGCCATAACAAATTATTTACTATATCAAGTAGTAATGAAAGCAGGGGTGCTGCGGGAATTGTTGCTGGTGCCGCGTCCCTTCATCCCCTCTGTCCTGCAGTTAGCCCACTCTCACCTGCTGGGGGCCCACCTGGGGGGGGGGGGGGGGGGGGGGGAGACGCTGGAGAGGATCAGGGCGAGGTTTTACTGGCCGGGGATTAAGAAGTCAGTAGAAGATTTCTGCCGCAGCAGCCCCGACTGCCAGCAGGTGGGGCCCTGCCCTCACCTGAGAAGTCCTCCTCCTCCACCCATCATATGTGTTCCCTTCAGCCGGATCGCTATGGACCTGGTGGGGCCGGTGCCCAGGAGCAGCCGAGGGCACCAATATATTCTTGTCATCCTCGACTATGCCACTAGGTATCCGGAGGCGATCCCGTTGCGGACCATGACCACGAAGGGGATAGCCCGGGAGCTGATGATGATGTTTTCCCGAGTCGGGCTACCAGATGAGATCCTCACAGACCAAGGCACGCCGTTCATGTCAAGAATCATGAAGGACCTCTGCAAACTAATGAAGGTAACGCAGCTAAGAACATCCGTGTATCACCCCCAGACAGACGGCCTCATGGAGCGTTTTAACCAGACCCTGAAGAAAATGTAAAAAAAAAAAGCTATGGAGGCGGACGGGAGAAATTGGGATCAGCTGCTGCCCTACCTGCTCTTCTCGATTCGGGAGGTGCCCCAGGCGTCCACTGGCTTTTCCCCATTTGAGTTGCTCTACGGGAGACGACCGCAAGGGCTGTTGGACCTGGCGAAAGAGGCCTGGGAACACCAGCCATCACCCCACAGAACCATGGTGGAACATGTGGGGAGGAGGTAAGGGAGAGGATGGCCACCATATGGCCCATGGTACGAGAGCACATGGCGGAAGCCCAAACCGCCCAGGCACGGGCGGTCTATAACCGAGGGGCCCAACCCCGAGAGTTTGCCCCCGAAGACAGAGTGTTGGTCCTGCTGCCCACCTCAGAGTGTAAGTTCCTAACTAAGTGGAACGGTCCCTACGAAATACTGGCGAAAGTGGTGGAGGTGAATTATAAGGTGAGACAACCAGGACGAAGACCGCCGACAAAGGTATACCACATCAACCTGCTGAAAAAATGGGTTGCCCGCTATGTGCTGTTTTCTCTCTCTCCTCCTCAGCTGGGTGTCAAGACCGCGCTGATCGAGGTCCCGATGGGCGAACAACACCGAACACCAAGCCAGAGACAAGACCAACAGGAGTTGATTAACCGAAACAGAGACGTGTTCAGCTGTATCAGCTCGGGCACGCCGAGCTGATACAGCATCACATCATCACCGAGCCAGGAAAAAAGGTGAAGACCCTACCGGATCCCAGAGTCGAGGAGAGAGGCTATCCGAACCGAGGTAAAGACTATGCTGAGGGCTGGAATAATAGAGGAATCTAACTGTGAATGGTGTAGCCCGATTGTATTAGTACCCAAGCCTGATGGATCCATACGATTTTGTAATGACTTCAGACAGCTTAATGCTATATCCAAGTTCGACACATACCCCATGCCTTGAATTGACGAGCTGATCGAACGCCTGGGTACGGCGCGGTTCATCACGACCCTCGACCTGACTAAGGGGTACTGGCAGACCCCACCATGAGTATGCGGCGACGTTTCTGGATGACATAGTGATACATGGGGAGGAATGGGGGACCCACCTGCGACACGTCGACGCCGTGCTGGGAGCCCTGCGAGGAGCGGGCCTGACGGCAAACCCGAAGAAGTGTCGTCTCGGCCTCCGAGACGCAGACTATCTGGGGTACACCATCGGACGCGGATGCGTCAAACCCCAGGTAGGAAAGGCCGAGGCGATTCGGGAATGGCCCCGCCCCCACACCAAAAAGCAGGTGAGAGTCTTCATTGGGCTCGCCAGCTACTATCGGCGCTTTGTCCCCCATTTCTCCTCTCTTGCAGCCCCCCTGACGGACCTGACTCGAAGCCGACTGCCAGACCGGGTCCTGTGGACGGCTGAGGCGGAGGCAGCATTCGTGGCCATCAAAGACGTCTTGTATGCGGAGCCAGTGCTGGTGACCCATGACTTTACTCAACCTCTAGTGGTGCAGACAGATGCGTCAGAAACCGGGGTGGGTGCCGTCCTCTCTCAGCTACGTGAAGGTGAGGAGCATCCAATCCTATTTATCAGTCGCAACTATTGCCCCGAGAGAAAAAATATTCCACCGTGGAGAAGAAATGCCTGATGATCAAATGGGCCCTGGAGGAACTAAAATATTATGTTTTGGGATGGCACTTCACCCTGGTAACAGATCATGCACCGCTAGTGTGGATGTCGAGAAATAAAGAGAATAACGCCAGGGTCACCCGCTGGTTCCTAGCACTGCAACCATACACCTTTACTGTCATCCACAGGTCCGGAGCTGCCCTTGGGAACGCGGACACGCTGTCCCGGAGAGATGCCCTGGGTTCATGGATCGCCCCTCCCCCAGTTCGGAGCTGAGGAGGGGGGTGTGTGGCAGCCGGCGGTGAGCGGCCCGGGGAGAAGAGGTCAATGGACGATATGTCAGGTGGCAGTGGAAAGCCGCCTGCCCTATAGTAGGACGGCCGATCGGCGCATCAGCTGCACCCGCAAAAGGAGCCAGGTGTAGCGCATTACCGGGATGATTAAGGATGATTGACCACCAGTTGGGAGGAGTAGCTTCGGCGAAACGAGAGAGAAGACTGCTGTGTGACCGTGACCCTGAACCTATGAGAATCCGCTTAGTGCCCGACCCCCGCCTGTCTGACTACCCGAACCCAAGCTCAGCCCTGGACCGTATGAGAACCCGTCTTCGTGTACCGACCTCTGCCTTCAGACTACGACACTTCTCTTCTCAGACTACGGATTTGCTGACACTAACCTCTACCCCTTTACCTCCCCAAACAGCAATAAACTGGCTGTTTCAACTGATTCACACTGGTGTGGACCTTGGGTTTATTGTATTTGGCCAAGTGACTATCCTAACACCCCGGAATTTGAAAAATGCACCCATATACACTAGGGGTGTAACGGTACGTGTATTCGTCCCGCGACTTCACGGTACGGACATCACGGTTCGGTACGTGCAGCCATACGAAGAATACGTCTGAGTCACACTCCAATCCAGAAGGTGGCGATAAAGCACATAAACGCTGTTAGCCAACCGCCATTAAGGAACAAGAACAGCAGAAGACACACCAAAACAAGATGAAGCGAACGCTTTCACGTTGACTATGACTATGAGTGCAACTGAGACACAGGAGCTAGAAGACCCGCCTGCTGCTTTCTAATCAGCTGTGTGGGAAAATGTCGGGTTCGCAGTGGACTACAGCGGCGATGGAGATCTGTAAAGAGAGATGAAGCTTGAGTACCTTTAAGAGATGCATATGACCTTTCAGACTCACAAGTTAATCACAAATGTGATACATTACTCCTAAAGGCACTGATTTTATTTTATCTCATATTTGACATATTTAGTATTTTCACACCAGGAGATGTTATTCAGTTCTGTATTGCTTTTTATTTTGCATCAGCCCTAGGCCGAAATAATTGAAACACTCCTTGTTGTTATTTATTTTGTAGTATTTTCAGAACATGAGAGCTGCTTTTCAGTTTTGGAGCTTATTGAACCTTTTTGTTTGACGTCATCCAACATAACAACATGTCCTATGGGGACAGTGTATGTTTGCTGTTTACATTTAACTGTATAATACAGCATATGGAAAAGTTTGAGTTCTTTATTTTTATAATGAAGTTACCAAAGTTGCCAGTTTGCAAATACTACCTGGCCTGCTACCTCAGTACCTCCCTACTAGCATGTTTTGTTTTCCTCTGTCTTTTTTGGGAGGGTTGGGCTTAAGCTTTGAATGTTTAAATATAGCTTAAGTGGAACAAATTGAAAGACTGTAGTTTTATTTTTTATTCTTTTATTTTGTACTTTTATAACATAAGAGATGCTTTTCAGTTTTGTAGCTGATGCTTTTTGTTTTTTTTATCAGCCCTACATAGAAATATGACCGACGCAAGAGTGTATGTTCACTGTTGTGTTTACTGCTTGATACACTACAGGGCCAGGCTGTACCAACTATCTCAGGGGGGACTATACGACACTAGGTGGAACTAAGTATAACTTGCACTACTGTCTGTTCAAAATAAATGAAAAGAAACCTAGCCTTATGCATTTGGGATTTTTGTTGCTTTTTTCCTGTTGTACCGAACTCGTACCGAACCGTGACCCCAAAACCGAGGTACGTACCGAACCGTGGCTTCTGTGTACCGTTACACCCCTAATATACACACATACATATATATAGATCCTTTCCAAAAAAAATTAATATCATGGAAACGTTTTTATTTTCTTCATTATTCCTTTCAAAAAGTGAAACTTTTGTAGATTATAGATTCATTACACACAAAGTAAAGTATTTCAAGTATTTATTTGTTTAACTTTGCATAAGTTTGGCTTCCAGCTCATAAAATCCCCAAAACAGTATTTCAAGAAATTAAATATCACATAAAACCAATCAAAAAACTTTTCAAAACAAATGTCAATCTTCTGAAAAGTTATGTTCATGCCTGCACTCAATACTTGGTCGGGAATCCTTTTGTTTTAATTACTGCCTTGATGCGCCGTGGCATGGAGGCGATCAGCCTGTGGCATTGCTCTGGAGTGATGGAAGCCCAGGTTGCCTTGATGCCAGCCTTCAGCTCCTCTGTGTTGTTGGGTCTGGTGTCTCATGTTCCTCTTGACAATACCCCATAGATTCTCTATGGGGTTCAGGTCAGGTGAGTTTGCTGGCCAATCGAGCACTGTTACAGCATGGTTATTAAACCAGCTATTGGTTGTTCTGGCAGTATGGGCAGGTGCCAAGTCCTGCTGGAAAATAAAATCAGCATCTCCATAAAGGTTCTCAGCAGAAGGAATCATGAAGTGCTCTAAAATGTCCTGGTAGACAGCTGCAGTGACCTTGGACTTGAGAAAGCACAGTGGACCAACACCAGCACTTGACATGGCTCCCCAAATCATCACTGACTGTGGAAACTTCACACTGGACATCAAGCAGCTTGGATTCTGTGCCTCTCCAGTCTTCCTCCAGACCCTGGGGCCTTGATTTCCAAATGAAATGCAGACTTTACTCTCATCTGAAAAGAGGACATTGGACCACTGAGCAACAGTCCAGTCCTTCTCCTTAGCCCAGGTGAGACGCTTCCGACGTCTCAGGTTCAGGAGTGGCTTGACTCGAGGAATCCGACAGTTGTAGCCCATGTCCCGGATACGTCTGTATGTGGTGGTTTTTTAAGCACTGACTCCAGCCTCAGTCCACTCCCTCTGAATCTCTGCCAAATGTTTGAATCGTCTTTGCTTGACAATCCACTGAAGCCCACGGTCATCCCTTTTGCTTGTGCAACTTCTCCTGCCACATTTTTCCCTTCCACTAAACTTTCTATTGATATGCTTGGACACTGCACTCTGTGAACAGCCAGCCTCCTTGTGGAGGGTGTCAATGACACCCACTGTCAAGTCTGCAGTCTTCCCCATACTGAACCAAACTGAGATACAATTTAACAACATAGGAAAACTTTGCTGGTGTTTTGAGTTCATTAGTGTGTGACACTTAGTCTAAAACGTTCATTCTCTGAAATAACGGAGAAGTAAATGCTGACACTATTCTAATTTCTTGAAATACTGTTTTGGGGGTTTTCTGAAGCTGTAAGCTTTGTGTAATGAATCTATAATCTATGAAAGTTTCACTTTTTGAATGGAATCATGGAACCAAACGAACTTTTCCATGATATTCACATTTTTTTGGAAAGGATCTGTATGTTGTGTGACTACATGTGTGGATTAATAAAGATCTTCTATATATACATATACAGTGTATATATGTACATATATATGTACCTTGTTTGTTATATATTATATTTGTTTTATTATATTATATTTTCCTTCCATTATTCCATGTCTGTTTTGACATGCTCCATTTTATAATGTTGAACTGGTGTGCTGTCTTGGCCTACTCACCATGAGTGGCACTTCAGTGGCAGTCTTGGTGTAGAACAATAGTGTTTGAATTGGGGAGTCACTCTTTTCAATTACACACACAAACCTTTATACATCCACAATAGTTTACGTGTTTGCCAATTTTTTGTAAATAACAATTCCAGCATTAGCCTATCAGACCTGTTCATTTCAATCAATGCTGTGGTACATGATTATGTTACTGGATCCATGGGTAAGAAGTGAGCAGAGGAGTCTAACGGGTTCTCTGTGTAACACTGAAGCCACGTTCGTCATGATCCCTGTATGAACACACCACAGCAGACACTTCAAGTAAGAAGCACCTATATTTGTGTCTCTATGGACACAGTGTTGAGGGGTAAACTGCAAGGTTACATGTTGGAGTGTAGGGATTAGTGTGTTGTGTGGTTAACAAACTCATCATTACTAAATTCCCCTCATGATTGATGGACCTTCTCTTCAATGATGTATTATATTTATAAACCTTCATTTGGTTATTCTTTGCCCTATATCTTTATTTATTTCTTACTCATTATTAATGTCATTTCACATGTGAATTGTGTGCTACATTGTATATCATGCAGAGATTACAAAAAGTGCAAGGATTGAAGAGGATTTCCAATTCAAGTGAAATCAATTCATTTAGAAAGCAGACAATAATGAACAATAGTTAAGACATTCTTTCTTCATCATCATCACACCACCACCATCAGCCCGCTCAAAGAAACGCCCCCTTGGCCAATGTCCAGAGAACTCAGCACTGCCCAAGTTGAATTGCACAATAATACAAATGGACTACATGTTTGCTATCAATATTATGCTCCTGTCCGTGAGATCTTTGGATTACAATCAGATATCTCATGATCATGTTGATCATGTCATAATGATCATATTCATATGATCGTCGACACATATGTGACTCCAAAGTGCACACCCTGGTACAGCATTAAGAGCTTCCACAGCCATAATTACTTATACCTCTCTGGTAACATCCATTTCTTATTAACATTGTAATAATCATAAACATTCCCCAAATATGATTGAATGACCCTTGAGCCATTTCACCCACATCATCTCTGACTGGCTGTCATATTATGCCTTCATGACAAATGTTTATGTATAAGCCTATGTTCATATAATATAATATCTAATATAATAATTTTATATTTATATTTATGCTGTACATTTGTAAACATTTGTAAATATATCAATATGTATCATGATTTAAAAAAAAAAAAACATCCTAAAATGTTCAATTTTAAAAGAAATACATTCAAGTACAACCCTTTCATGCATGAATTATGACCTCAGTCAGGATTTTTAATGCTCTTTAGGCATGAACAACAAGATTTGAACTTAAGTTTTTTGTATCCATCTCTTTCAGAGATTTTTATATGTCCACTCAGGTGGACAGCATACGTTTTGGGTTTCAACTGAAGAAATATGTATTTAACAAACAAATGATTACAATGTTATATAAAGATGTGAGAACTATAAAAGGATATATGTATATATAAAGAAAATGTGCATATGTAACGGGTGTGTCTGTACTGCCACAGTTTATCTCGTCGCACATCCGTTAACCTGACCGCGTGATCTGCGTTGTGTTCTGTGTTGCGCTGGTTGAATGAAAGCCTGGACCACAAACAGCTGCTGGTTGCTCTTTTAATGTACTGTCTGGACAATGGCTGTGTCCCTCTGTACAGAATAAAGAAAATGACTTAACATACAGTCCACACACGTGGGTCTCAGACAGCAAGACGCAGACTCAGATACAATATGAAAATAAATGAAATAAAATATAAATAAAGACCATACAAGAATGCACATACCTGTACAGAATAAAGAAAATAACAACATACAGTCCACACACGTGGGTCATCAATCCCTGTTAGCAAACAAAACACACGGAGAACACTGTAGCTAGCAACGGGAGACACGTGTCGACAATAAACTTATAAAGACTTATAAATTTACACTCGTGTTGTAGTACTCGAGACCGGTCTTGGTCTCGAGACCACTTTTACGTGGTCTTGGTCTTGTCTCGGACTCGACTGTATATGGTCTCGGTCTTGTCTTGGTCTCGGACATAGAGGTCTCGAGGGGGTTTGTGTATAAACCAAGCAGCGAGCTCATGCTCATCACTAAACCTGACGCAGCACTAGTACACTACACAGCACTAGTACACTACGCAGCACTAGTACACTACACTACACTAGTACACTACGCGGCACCAGTACACTACGCGGCACCAGTACACTACGCAGCACCAGTACACTACGCAGCACTAGTACTACCCTCGTCCACAATTCACTTCACAGCTACTCAAGCCTTGCGCTCACGCACGCATTTTTGTGCCCCACTACTCAAATATATAAATATAGTATATATATATATATATATATATATATATATATATAGTTTATCATACAGTGTAATTTGGCTACTACAATGATGCAATTTCAAGTTATTAATTGTGTATCTTTAATTTGATGTTACGATTTCATCTGTAATAAGTATAATTAAATAGGCTAATTATTTCCCATTCTTTAGACAGTTGTTTGGAGGTGGCAAGATGGTGGTTGGAGGTGTTTGTTGTTTTTTTGTAGATGATGGACCAGTCAGTACGGCGTCATTGTCAGTCCTCAACAGCACACTTAAGTGAAAAGGGAGTCTCAATCCTCTAATAGTGAGCGAAACAGCCATCACATGCAATTTGCCTACACATAGGTTGATTCTTACCAGTCTGTTGAAAACATTTACAGTTGAGCTCAGTCGACATGACATGCTCTGTCTGCTGTATTGTTCTGTCCTGTAGTTGAAAATAATACCGACTAAATCCACCACTGGCTGTTCTTCATTGTATGTTCCAAGTATTGGTGTAACTACAACTCTAATCTCTCTCTTTTTTTTT
>PIJE02000341.1:5859-32254 GCA_002895965.2 Coryphaenoides rupestris
AGGAAGGAGGACAAAGAGAGGAGGAGGAGGAGGAGGAGGAGGAGAGGAAGGAGGGAAGAGGAGAGGATTTCCCCTGCGACTCGTTGCCAAAGCACTCCAGCCGATGTTGTGTGTTCGCTGTGACAGACTCACAGGGTGAAGCGCTGCGGGGTGCAGCCAGCTAGCTTGGGCGAGCCTGCGCGAGCTGCCAGAGCACGGCGGTGCTCAGGCGAAGATGGATCTGGCCCTCGACTACACACAAGCCGTTGGAGATGGCTGTACTCTGGCCACAAACCTCAACCCAGCCTCCCCCCCCCCTCCAGGCTGGGTATCATTGTGACTGTGAACAGGACCTGTAGTCCTGCATGAGTGCTGTGTACAAGTATCTGTGCATGACAGCGTTCCTGTCCCTGTGGTAGGTGCTATAGGCCTACTGTAGGAATGACCAGAGAGGTGGTCTCGTGGCTACGGTGTTTGACTTGCCTGTTGGCATCCTTGAACTAAGGAAAAATAAATACAATTAAGTACTGTAAGTCGCATTGGATAAAAGCTAAATTGACTAAATAGTCAAAGTAATTATCTTAAAGGTACTATATGCTATATGTAAGAATCAGTGCATTCAGAGCTCCGTGGGTTGAGACAATAACGATCAGAAACTGATGTTAGTTGTAATCACACATTTAAAAAAAAGCTATGAATTTTTTTTTTAATTTTATTATCCACGGTTACATGTCACTTCGGTCCTTTTTCCCTCAAAATCCGACCCGACTCAAATATAAGAGAAATCACCCAAAAGCTGTTCTACGCAACAGAGAGAGTCTGGGAAGCTCTCATGTTTTAACTTCAACCACAACCTGCTCACTAACGAGCAATTTAAAGTGATTTGTGCTGTAAAATCCTACATGTAGTCCCTCAACAGATTCATTATTCTCACATACAGACAGCACCTTTAAATGGTTCGAAAAATTCATGATACATCCCTTCATTTTATTGGTACCATTTTAACCACGAGTAGGCTCTACTGTATGTAAACTTAACGTAAATAAACATGACAGCGTAAAAGTGTTTCTTGCAGCATGTGAACAACTGACCACCTCGATTATCATTTATCATATATAGCAGAGGGTGACATACAGTCATTTAGCTTAGCTGGCCGGCTGTCGGCCCACATCTCAAGGCCACGTCGCTCGGCGTTTGGACGTAAAGCTTTGTGACAAGCGATGTAAAAAGCGTAACTCTGGTCTGCAACTCGCTCAATCAAAACCCAAAGGGTGTTTTCTCACACAGCTCGGCTAACTAGCTGGCCGGCCTGTCGGGAAGGATCGCTAGCTAGTGAGGTAGTTAACAAACTGCGACATCGCAACGTGAAGTGTTTTCGACGGGTTTGTACACACGTGGCGAGGTGTGAAACGAGTAATATGTGGAAAACAAAGTGAGAAGGAACAAGGCCGCAGGCGTGTCGTGTTTTTAGTACTTACGAGTATAAAGAGAGTGTTTCTTGTGTGCTTTTAGGACAAGTGGGCAATGAAGAGGTGACATGCACACAATTGTGTGTATTACGGGTGAATTACACACACACACACACCCACATACACAAGCAAACACACACGTTTGCTTTGATGGCTTTTTCCCCCAAATGGAACCGAAGGGATAGACGACTCTATAAATATATTCAGTGGAAACAGGAGAATGCAGCACATGCATTAGAGAGCAGGTAGGTGTGAGAGCAGATGTTTTGAATGCTGGAATATTTGGGTTTTGTATTCTTGTTGGTTATGAGATGTCCCCATCTTTAGACTCACTTAAGCGTGAAATGCACCCGTTCATATTAACCTGGTTAAAATGGGCAAACACCCGGACGATGACCTCCTGCGTCCATGTCATGTGTCGTGTATCGCTCTGCAAAAACAAAATGGTTGACAATATTTTAAAGGTGCAATTGATAACATTTATAAAATTCAGCCACTAGATGTCTCCACCGCCCCCCCTTCCATTCATTCCAGTGATTGTCAGTTTGTTCCACAGTAACTAAGACTCTTGATCGCTGATGACAAAGATATACCACGTTTATAGGAAAATCAATAGACTACTTTTATTCCACACCTTTCCAAAAACCCTTTTGTATAATTATTTATTTCATAAAATCCTATCAATTGCACCTTTAAGATTGTTTCAGTGCTAAAATGCGTTTTGATTGATATTTATATATATATATATATATATATATATATATATAATTTTACAAGATTGAATTTAAAACACATTTTGACCTATTTTAGATTTTCACAGCATACCAAAACAGCAGTAATATACAATTAAACATTAATTTTGAGAGTACATACTAGGTCTGAGATGACTCGTTCCCCACGTTCCGCCTGTGATTGTAAACCAAAACACAGCATAAGATAAAGACGCCTGGTCTCTTTTATATGAATCAGTGCATTAAGAGCGACTGAAATTATTAATTTGGAGGCTCTAGCCAGGTGTGGTATTTCTTGTAGCTCACTTAGGGGTCAAGGACACTTGGGAGTGAGTTAGGGATCGTGTGCCTTTTATGTGAAAGAGGACATAAAAAGAATATAGAAGTTTTAGAATTCTGTGGCTTTAGCCCAACTAGTAGTGCAAATCCTTAATTGGAGGTCATCAGAGGATAAAAAATGGGCGCCTAGAATGACTTGGGAGTAAGGTAGAGAACTGGGGTCTCTTTTATATGAATGAGGGCCTCAAGAACATGTACAATTATAATTGTAATAGCCCTACAGGAAGAGACTCACAAAGCATCATCAAATGCAGCATTGAAAAGCATTGGAAATAAAAAAGCGCTGCTATAAATTATTATAAATTCAAAGGAAATAGATAGAGATGTCTGTAAATCAAAAGTCTTGGGATCACGTGGTGCAAATGTCAACCCACTTCATCCAAAGGGACTTAATTAAATTAATTAAGTAAAAATTACAGTGGTCTCACATGATTACAATGGGTACTTTTAACATGTATTCTGATTTACTCAAGTAAATGAAACAGATCAGATTGATTATAGTGTGTGTGTGTGGTTGGTGTCTGGTTTAATCAGCCTCACCTGGCACGAGTAAGACTTTGGGGCTGGGTGAGGCTGCACCGCTGTGATGCATTGTCTCATCAATGAACACTGGTTCAACTACCTTGTGACTACCTTCGAGTGACATCACAAGTGGGAGTGTCCTATGACTCTGAGATCAGTCTACCAGCCTACCCAGTGGTCTGTAACAACTGGTAAACTTATCGACCTATCATGCGCACGGCTAATCACGCTCCCACCTTGGTGGTAAAATAGGGGTTGTGGTGTGTGTGTGGTTGGTGGCTGTCTTAAGGAGCCTCACCTGGCCAGAGTCAGGCTGATAAGAGTCTGGGGCTGGGCGAGGCACCACGCCTGCGGTGCATTGGGGAATCAAGGCACACAGGTCACATGACATGGACCACCATGGGTCACCATCCCGGTATTTGCCCATTTTAACCAGGCTAATAGGAACATGTGCAATTCCCACTTGAGTGAGGCTAAAGTGTGACACGGACACATAAACCACAGTGCACCAGCGCACCTATTGCACGCCTTGATGTGAGACTGGGATGCTGTCACACACACACACACACGCACACGCACACACACACATACAATGACACATGCAATGACAAAGTCACACACACACGCACACACGCGCACACACACACACACACGCACACTCACAGTTGTACATACAGTCACACATACAATGACAAAGGCACACACACACAGGCAAACATGGGCGCACACACACACACACGCACACACACACACACACACACACATACACACAGACACAAACTTGCACATACAATCACACATACAATCACAAAGGCACACACACACACAGGCAAACATGGGCGTGCACACACACACACACACACACATGTACAAATACACACACACACACACACACATACACATACACACTCCCCTCCCTCGCTCCATGTCTCTGTCTCTTCCCCCTTTCCCCTCCCCCCCCCCTCTCTCTCCCTGGGCACAGCTCGGTTCCCTGCAGTAGTTTCTGTCATTGCGTGACATTGGGTCTTATTGTAATTCAGCACCACGGTCCGGTGTCATGGCCGCCGACAGCCTCCAGCGCGCCTTTGTTTCTGCTGCTCAACACGTCCAGCATATCCAGCCACCACAGCTGATACGGGAGGAGACGTGAGGAGAAGAAAGGAAAGGAGATGAGGGGAGGAGGCAGAGGAGGACGACATGCAGGGGAGGAGAGAGGAGAGACGGTGGGAGGGAGGGAGGAAATAGAGAGAGGAGATGGGAGGTTAGGGGAGCGGTGGGAATTGATATGGGAAGGGGGGGGAGAGAATGGAGAGGAGAGACATGAATGAGGGGAGAAAGATGGGAGGAGAGGGAGGGGAGTAAAGAGGGAGAGGAGAAGACAGGACGGAGGGGAGAGGAGGAATGAAGGAGGAGGAGGAGGTGGAGAAGAAAATAGGAACATGAGGAGAAGGGGACAATGAGAGGGGAGGAGGGGAGACACTAAATGTACAGGAATGAGAGGAGAACAGAAAAGGAGGGAGAGCAGATGAGTTAAGAGGACGGAGGAGACTACATTGGCAGTATATAACTGCATTCATGCAAAAATATACAATGAAACCATGTTTTGGATTAAAACAACGTAGCTACAACATATTTACATATTGACAAGATGTAAATATGACAAGTAATTTGCCGCAGGGCTGTTTAATAGCTTGTCTAATTATTTAGAAGTCCTCGACATAACTTTTTATTCATTGGAAATGGAAACTGTAAAACGTATAAACAAATTGAAAAGAGCGCATGAAGGAAATTTTCTGTGATAATTAAGGAAAGTCTCGTATGATTACAGCCAATTAGTGGTTTCTCTCGAGTCAGCAAACAGAAGCCCTATTTATAATGAACACGAGGAACCACAATAAACAAGAAAAACAGACCAGAGGATATTATGGAAGAAAATTACAGCTAATGGAAGTATAGGTTTTAAGTTATATAATATCTATATGATAAAGACACAATGTCCTGCCTATAAGGATTATAGGGTTTTCCCTGAAACCCTTCTAAAAATTAAACATCAAATAATAATACGTAGTTAAATGTCGTTATTCCTCTAAAGGTTTGGAATAAGACGCATTTTCATTATGTTACATTTGGAACCCATCCCCTTGAGGGAAAGATCATATATTTTACATATCGATTTAAATATTTTCTTTCCATTCATCTCTATTTTATTTGTATTTTTTTAAACAAGCCAACAGACTTTCTCCTGTCAAGGCAGGCATGTGAACGGCAGCAAGCAATATGTGTTATTGCATCATGGATCTTTTTTCTTCTATTGCCTTTCTATGTGTGTCCATGGCTAAAGGTATCTGCCTACGGATACTGCTCCCATGTGTTATTGTTTCCTACAACGCTGTGATGTATTGCTTACAACCATTGGCACAATTTGGAGGAGAGGGTTGGGGATGGGGGGTGGGGGGGGCGGGGGGGAGAATCGAAGCTCATGCTTGTTGCCAGGTTGAGGCCACTGAAGCACCGCACTATATCAGAAAAGTATTCTATTGTGACAAGGACAAGCCTAGTCCTACACCTGTATTTATTGTATTAGTATATGTTTTATACATATTATATGTATGTATTATATGTGTTTATTGTTTATTGATCTATTGATGGTCACACAGATATAACCTAACGTTAGTAGCACTAGTCATGCGCCTCGAAACATGGCCCATTTAAAACGGGCCGACTGTGTGGCCTCCGGTATTGCTGATTCCAGCTTTTTTGAGAACCGCTCCCCCAAACAACTTCACACTCGACACTGCGCTTCCTTGGGACCTCGGCGATACACCAGCCAGTGCAGTGGCCCGTTCCGTGCCTGTTCAGAAATGGCCGATTGCTTGCAGATTTCTCGAGAGCCGCTCATCCAAAGAACATCTCACGCCACCCTGCGCTCAATTTGGTCCTCAGCAATAAACTTGCCAAGTGTGAAGTCAATCGGATTTGTATTTTTATTACAGACATACATAGATTCATTCCATGATAGTTAGATGTTTAGCTAGTAACTACATATATATATATATATATATATATATATATACAGTATATATACATACTATATCTTTTTTTGTTAGGTTGGGTAGAATGCACTCTCAGTTGATCCAGTTTGTTTGCTTCATTCCATGGCTGCACCACACTGTGTTTCAAATTAGTTTCATATCTGGCAACCAAGGTATGCGGAGAATAGCGAATTACACAGACCACAACAAAAACAGATGGAAATAATGGAATTTCATAGGAGAGAAACTGGCTGCATTGCTGTCGGAGAAGCCATTTTATCGACGCAGCACAAACTCTCATGACATACCATGGTCATTTTATGATTTAGTACAGTACATTTGTTACATATAGCACCTTAAAGATTCATAGCCAAGTCAATAAAATGTTCCCAACATTTAATCAGTGGCAAGATACAGAGGGAGACGGGGAGAGATGAAGAAACTACAGGAGACACGGTGTCTGCAGGTCCTTAAAAAGTTTTAAAAGGTAAGGAAACCCCACAGTCACCTTTTTCAGTTGAAAGCGGTTCCGCTTGGGTCTCACGAAAAGTGAGAGTGTGACGTGGGTTTGGATAACATTTGGTACCACCTCTCACACTTGCTCCATGTGTGGAACCCAATGTGTCAGTTTTTTCTAACTAAAACTTAGGAAGAGTCAAAAAGGTTTCTCAAACTTTTAGGCCTGTCACAACAGCTCAGATCGCATTTCAGGCAGAAGTTCTCCTGCTAAAACAGGGGGTTTACTTACCCTTTAATTCCACGTGTAATAATACGTATGTATTATTCATAAGGGTGAGGGTTTGGGTTAACTTTGGCCGTTGGTCCCCCCCCACCACCTGTCAGTCTGTCACACCAAATTTGCAGCCATGCTTACAATGCAGCTTACCTGGTCAGGACAGGAGCTGGAGGCACCATTGCTTTCCTTTTGCCTTGATACAAATGTCTATTTTTTTATTTTTTTTGTCAAGGTTTGTTTTCGTTCTTTAATTTATTCTTCAGAATAATACTTTCTGAATTGTAGTACTTTGCTGCTCAATGACACATATTTTAACCGTCTCCAATTGGAAAATAATTAACACATAAAAACATACCAAAATAAAACAATTTAAAAAGTGGATACAGCGGATATAGTGTATCCACTTTTTTAAGAGAGGTGATCTGTTACAATACAAGTCAACGTATTGCTGTATATTATGTGTATTCAAATGTGTAAAAAGTATTCATTTGACATGTATTTTTGTCGTGAAAACACATTCACACACACACAAACACACATCCATAAATGGCGGTGCAAATCACCATTCGTGTGGAATCTTATATCTTCCCATCCTTATCAACACACTTAGCCAGAAGGTGCCGGTTTTGAACCAGAAACCTTTCACGAGCTGGAAAACCTGCTCTGACCCGGCGATCCTCGTAGAGTCATACAGCTGTGCAAGGAATCCCTGAAATCAGTGTAAAGGGGATCATTATGTCCCTCGTAAGCGAGCCGTTGTACACCGAGCCACATGTGTGCAACATGAAGAATATCACCTCTCTGAACTGACTGGTAGCTGCAGGTTCAGCCTGCTAGCTAGCTCTTCAGCCACTTCTCCAGCTAGCTCCTAAGCTACCTAGTTCTCTAGATAGCCAGCCCACATGACAGGCCATCTAGGGAGTGAAACGGTGTGGAAAGAGCCCGGTAGGTTTTCATTGAGTGAGTTGTGCACAGGCTGTTTTATTTTTAAATCACTTGTCACAAAGATTCACATCCAGGCGCCAAGCGACGTGGCTTCATAATGTGGACAGACAGCTGGCTGGCTAAGCTAAATAAATCACAAAGCAACTTCTTGTCTTTCCCTTGCAGGGACACATGTGGGCCAGGAGTGTGGAAAAAACACACACTCAATGCTCAACCACCTCGAGCTGTGATGGGGAACGAAGCAGAGTGAGAGAGAGAGAGCAGTGAGCCATCAAATCAAGGCCAATCAATGGCATTCACCTCCAGAATTACCATGCAGAGAACCTCTTCCTGTCCACCAGGAAATTCTCCTCTGGACAGCGAGGTTGACAGGACAACATACCCCTCCAAGCCCTGCCTCGGCCCGGCCCGGCGCACTCTTCATCTTACTACCATCCGATAATCTATCAATACCGACAGCAAGTCCTGCGTGTCGTACGTCTCCTCCACCCAAGACGAGATGACGTCCCACACTAGCTAGGGCGCCCGAGGGACCGCACTCCACCTCGAGCCCCCAACCTCTGCAGTAATGCACATAGATGGATCAGGACTGATCCATACAATTAACCAGCAGTCAGGCCCTCTGAATTAGTATCCTTCACCACCACGCCTGCTGACTCAGGGAAACCACTGCATCGCTCTCTCTCTCTCTCTTCTCTCTCTCTCTCTCTCTCTCTCTCCTCTCTCTCTCTCTCTCTCTCTCTCTCTCTCTCTCTTCTCTCTCTCTCTGGGGCTGCTCCCACTGCAGGGGCTAACCCCAGGGCCAGCTAGGGCTCATCCAGGGCTAGTTGGAGGTTACACCCCCATGTATAGGTGAGGCTCATTCAACCTTTCTCCTGCTCCCTCGTGCCCCTGGATAAAGGTATGGCGGCCTTGGGTTTGTTAAGCATGTTTTATGAGGACAGTCTACTGCTGTCGGGCACCTTAAGAACTGGAAGAGCTATTTTTATGATATTTTGGTACATTTCCAGAGGCGCAAGAAAATCCCTTTTGTGCAATTCATGCATGAAATGCATTTGTTAAAAGCATCCAAACTATTGTTTTGACAATTTCTCACCAGAAGACGTACAAATTGGTCCAAGCGGAATGAAATCCTCTTTTCTTTGCCAACTTCTCCTTTTTTAAGTTGAAGCCATAATAAAAGCTTAGAAAGCACAGAATCAACACTCTGGCTGAGCTAACGGCTACTGTCTGGCCTTGTAACCATAGTAACCATTGTATAAGTTTGAATTGATTAATGTTTTTATTTATTATTTAAATCTGTATTTCTTTATTTATTTTTGGTCTTTGGCCTTTTTAAGATTGAAGAATACAAAAATAGGATACAAGTAATGAAGAGGTAGTAATGTTGACCTACAGCTGACCTCATGACCTCTCGAGGAACTAATGACCTCTAGGGGAGGATTGCATTCACACTATTGTTCTTCTATATGAACAATGTAAATACGATTTGTGTAAATGTAGAAAAAAGTGTAGTTACAAAATATTTATAAAATATTTGCTGCAGGGCTGTTTACAGCTTATGTAATTATTTAGATAATTATATACTTTCTGTAATATCTGGATTTCTTTCTTTCTTTTGGAAAAAGCAACTATGAAATGTAGGTTACGCAAACGTAACCCGAACAAATGCATGGGGCAATGCTCTTGCAATTGAATAATTTCTTCTGAGTGGGTAAATAGAAGCCATATTTTGAATATTTCACATATTCCACACAACACGTGCAGGGGTGTACTGGGAAAGAAATTTGTCCCTGGACATATACTCCTGAACCAGCCCGGGCCGTGGGGTGGGAGGGGTGGGGGGGTGGCTGGGGGTTTTACCATCGTACATATGTCAATTATTATTATGCTACAGTATTTATTGCAACCATTTCCAATATTTATTGCAACACAAAAACACTCCAGATATTGATATCGATTGTTACTTTTTTAATTATCTTTCAGAGAAAGAAGCAGCACAAATTGTTCCATTCTTTCTGACTGAAAACAAATGAAAAGATCCTAAAATAAGTACTTTCAGTCGGTGGCTTTCCTTGCCCATCTGACTGCTGCGCTACTCGTGTATAATTATAGAACGTTAACGCCCATTAGATAACTTGCTTGTGATTGGTCAGTGAGCCCACGCACGCGCAGCGCATCACAAATGACAGGAACACAGAGAGGGCCGCTAAAGACGCACACAGGGCCGCTTATATCAGCATTATTGCATTTTTTTGGACGGCCCACTAGGATTTGTCCCGGTACGCTCGATAGCCAGTACACCACTGAACACGTGGAACCACAAGACACAACTTGTCCAGTGGGTTTCCTTGAAGCTGGTGTCCATGTCTACCTCGTGGCTTGCTGTGAGCAGAAGAGAAGCTTCACGAGGCTGCTGTTGGAAGCACCTGCCGAGCGTGGAGCTGAGGGCTGGGATATTGCTGTCAACTCTGTGGTGAATGTCCGTCTGTCTGCCCACAGCCAGATCGCTGAGCTTATAGAGTAGCCTTGGAGCAATGTTTGTTTCTATTAAGCAGAGATCAGCAGAGCTCTGCTGGACCTGATACCGGGAAACAAAAAAACGTTCTTACAGTCATAACACACACATACACACACATAGAGTATGTACTTACATACTTGAACATCCATACATTACATACATAAATGGTATACTGTATATATACAGTGTATGTGTATATATATACACACGTGTGTGTGTGTGTGTGTGCTTGCTTGCTTGCATGTGTATGTGTTGGTGGTTGATAAAAGCCCCATATCTCTCTCTCTCTCTCTCTCTCTCTCTCTCTCTCTCTCTCTCTCTCTCTCGTCTCTCTCTTCTCTCTCTCTCTCTCTCTCTCTCTCTCTCTCTCTCTCTCACATACACACACACTCACACACACACCTCTCTCTCTCTCACACACACACACACACACACACACACACGAACACGAACACACACGCACGAGCAGGTGCACACACAATCACAGACACAGTACTTTACCTATTTCTGAAAAGACATGGTAAGTGCCTCTCTATCATGCTGAGAACATTGCTGTTGAAAGCCCTCATTTTCCATTTGTGGTGAATTACAGCAGCTCTGCTCACGGGCTGTGCCTGCAATGCATCCAAACACACTCTATAAGCATTCTAACCGGCTCTGCAATGCATTCAATGCCTGCAATGCATTTAAAATAATCTACGCAAAGCATTTAAACCGCAGTCTGCAACACATTCAAACCCAGTATAGTGCATTCTAACCTGCTCTGCAATGAATGCACACCCTGTCTGCAATGCTTTCAAAATCCTGTCTGCAATGCAGCTCTGCAGTACATGCGCCAGACACGGCCGGCGCATACATACTGCAGCTCAGGGCTCCCGTTCCCCTGCAGGTGTGCGAGGCGAGATGCAGCCTCACGCCGCCCACACACACACGCACCCTATGGCCCCGCCGTCGTTAAAGTGATTCATTTGAGTTTTCCCCCTCCACAGTGCGCGGGCAGTGTGTGTATTGGTCTCGTAAAGCGATGGAGGTTAGCCCGGGAAGGGTGTCGTATCGGCTGGTCGGGGGGGGTCCCAGGCTGGCTTATTAGCACTGAGAAAAAGATTCATCAGTGGGGCTCTGCTCTCTTGTTTACCAGCCTTAAATTTGGATTAGGGTGGCTTTGAGGATGTGGCCGATTCACCAGAACACATCTTGTTCTCTGGTAACATTTGGGCTTCGGGGGTAAAAAGCCCCATCGCTGCTTTTATTCAGAGCGACAGACAGTGACTTGAGATACTGGTCGTTAAATAGAAGGTAGGAGTTCATGGGGGATCGTGTCAAACAGGGTTTGAACCTTGATGACAGGGTGAGATGGACCCTTATGAGATGCACACAGCATCTAAAACTATGCCTGATCACTTCATACCGTCTTTCTTACAAGGCAGCCCTTTTGGTTTTAGGTAAGGAGGATAGGAGGTACAATAATGTTGCCGGTGGGTTACAGTGGGTAGGGTGACGTTGGGTACGCTGACCGTTAGGTCTTGAGTTAATGATTATGGATGTACGGTGAGGGGATCCGGTTTAAGGGTTAACCTTTTAACCATATTAAGGGTAGAGGATTGACACCAGACACAAAGAGTGCTAACGTAAGCTAGCATTCCAAGCGGCAACATTAGGTGCCAATAAAGGAAGCCCTTGATATAGGCCTAATGTGCCTTTATAGTAACACTGATGAAGGTATCAAATATCTGCTGCGTTGAAAATTGAGCTGAATCTCATTTTGTACATCACAGGAGGGAAAGCTATGACTAAACATCGCTCGCTGACTGTCTGCCAAGCGTTAAAGAAGATGAATTAGCACAAGTGCTAGTCAAACTCAGAGCGTCTGCATTAGTTTACCACGAACATACCTTTAAATCATCGCACTGGGAATAAAACGGCCATTTCTTAAGAATCCAACCCTCGGGGGGCTGGGGGATATTGGAGAAAAAGAGAGAGAGAGAGAGAGAGAGAGAGAGAGAGAGAGAGAGAGAGAGAGAGAGATGTTTGTTTTATTCATGGCTCTCTTCCAACCTCTCACCTCATAGATCCTGTGAACATTGTATTGGAAACTGGCTTACATTCTCTTATCTCCTCCTCTACTCCTCCTCTCCTCACCTCCTTCACTGATCTCTCTCCTCTTCCGCCCCCACAAGCATTGGTAAGGTCGGATAAACGTTTCCATGAAAGTTGTGAAGACCCATCACCTTTTCACTGTCTATCACCAGCACACAACACATCACACACACACACACACACACACACAACACACACACACACACACACACACACAACACACAACAACACACACACACGCACAACACACACACAACCACAACACACAACACACACAACACACACACACACACACACACACACACACACACACACAGGACATTTCATGATTGGATATAATAACGGGTGGCAGCCCCTCACTGGGTTGATATATTGGCAGGTGACAGGTCTGCAGCTTCTCCACGGTTTTTTGTGTGTTTGCTTAGCTAGCTCGGTGGCTAAGGCCGCTTGGTACATCGGTAGCTTAGGTGGGAGAATAAGTAGCATGGTAGCATAAGTAGCTTGTTAGCATACGTGGGTTGACAGCTTAACTCGTTTAGTTTGTGCTAGTTTAGTGGCTTGGTAGCTCAGGTAGCTTGGAGGCATACTGTATAAAAGCTTCGGTAGCTAATGCAGCTTAGGCAGCTCGGCAGCGGAGGCTCTGAACCTAAAACCTGAGATCCTGGTAAAGCGGTGGCACACACACACACACGCACACACACGCACACACACACCCGACATACGACACACAGACACACAACATACATACAGAGGGATCATTGGGCAATAGCGTCTTATGAGGTTATTGTGTGCGTGGCTGCAAAATGCGTTTGAGCGCGAGATAAGTGCAGTTTGGACATCCATGCCTCTCGCGACTAAACGCTTGGTGTTTGATGACTAAACCGATGTTGCCCCACTGTCTTATGATGTACTCATGCCCACACAAGCATTGGTAAGGTCGGATAAACGTTTCCATGAAAGTTGTGAAGACCCATCACCTTTTACTGTTTAACCGCTTAGAAACACACAAGCGCCTATTGTGAAAATGAATTGTGAACTACTCTCGAATGCAATAACCCCCCAACTCCAAAACGGTAGGGAAGCAAGTAGAGGTGCACCAGCACAAGATACATACAGAGGGATCATTGGGCAATAGCGTCTTATGAGGTTATTGTGTGCGTGGCTGCAAAATGCGTTTGAGCGCGAGATAAGTGCAGTTTGGACATCCATGCCTCTCGCGACTAAACGCTTGGTGTTTGATGCCTAAACCGATGTTGCCCCACTGTCTTATGATGTACTCATGCCCACACAAGCATTGGTAAGGTCGGATAAACGTTTCCATGAAAGCTGTGAAGACCCATCACCTTTTACTGTTTAACCGCTTAGAAACACACAAGCGCCTATTGTGAAAAAAGGACATTTCATGATTGGATATAATAACGGGTGGCAGCCCCTCACTGGGTTGATATATTGGCAGGTGACAGGTCTGCAGCTTCTCCACGGTTTTTTGTGTGTTTGCTTAGCTAGCTCGGTGGCTAAGGCCGCTTGGTACATCGGTAGCTTAGGTGGGAGAATAAGTAGCATGGTAGCATAAGTAGCTTGTTAGCATACGTGGGTTGACAGCTTAACTCGTTTAGTTTGTGCTAGTTTAGTAGCTTGGTAGCTCAGGTAGCTTGGAGGCATACTGTATAAAAGCTTCGGTAGCTAATGCAGCTTAGGCAGCTCGGCAGCGGAGGCGCTGAACCTAAAACCTGAGATCCTGGTAAAGCGGTGGCACACACACACACGCACACACACACACACACACGCACACACACACACACACACACACACACACACACACACACACCCTTATGCCCTTCCCTCGTGTGCAGTCCATAAGAACAACAGTGGGTGATCCGCGCGTCTCCCTCTATATTTAGCCCCTCGGCGGATTCTGCTGCAGAGAGCTCCACCGATGGCTGGGAGATTTACAGCCAGTCGGAGCACTCTGTTGCCTGCGTGCTATTTTCTAATTAGAGTTGGCGACTTGGCTTCAGCATAGCAAGGCAATAAATCACCCTGCCTCTCAGGTGCGCCTCCTCCCTCCTCCCCCGCCCGCACACTCCCTCCTCCCACTCCGACGCACCCCCACACCCCCCCCCCCTTTCACTATCAGCACTCTGATCCAGCGCTCCAATGTTTAGGTCGAAGAGGAGGAGAGGAGGAGGAGAGAAGAGAGGAAGAGGGGAGGTGGAGGCAGAGGAGACGATCGGAGAGGAGGAGAGGAAGAGGAAATGGAGATGGGAGAAGAGAGGAGGATAGGACTAGAGAGAGGGAGGAAGAGGAGAGGGGAGAAGAGGAGACGAAGATAGGAGAAAAGTAGGAGGAGAAAGGAGGATGTGGGGAGGAGGTGTCGAAAGGAGGAATGGAACAGTGGAGGATGAGAGGAAGAGGAGAGGGGGGGGGGGGGGGGGTGTGTGTGTGTGTGTGTGTGTGTGTGTGTGTGTGTGTGTGTGTGTGTGTGTGTGTGTGAAAGAGCGAGAGAGAATGTATGGATTGTATTGCCTTGAAGGGAGGTGAGTAAAGCCCATGAGCAGGAGACGTTAACTATGTATGGATTTAAACTAAAGAAAGGTTAACAACAAGCTGTAACTGAGAACCCTCAACTCAACTGCTTGACCTCACAACTCAGGGGGGTATACACAACCTACCATGATAGCGTTGTTGTAGTGCATACAGGTATATGCTCATTAAATATAATGAAGTTGGTGGCTGGTTTATGCAGGCTCACAGGCTGCACACCGGTCGTGCGTTGTCTAATCAAGGCCCAGAGGTTAAACCAGCCACACATACACACACACACACACACTCACACTCAGGAGAATGCTAGCAAACTAGCTGTTTACCGCCTGGTCAGTCATTCATTCTATAACTGCAAACTCCACGATAAACCAGATTATTCAACATTCAGCTGCCTGTGTTCTTTGGGGGAGCCCTAGAAAAGCTACGTTAGCTTGGTGTGTAGCAGCAGCTTTGCTACAAACATGTATAATGCTTAAAGGTGCAATAAGTCAAGCAAAGAAAGCAAAGAAATAATCAAATGTATATGCAAATAACAATATGGTGTATGTCAAAGTTCACTTCTTCGAAACAATACTTATGGCTTAGACCATATTCATTTTTGCATAAATGTGTTTATTTATTCGCTTCTTTATGACCATACTGTACATTACAATACTTTACTAGCCTATAGGATACTGCACTATTCTATTTTTATGAACTGATTTATTCTGTTTTTATTGATGTGATTTTTTTATGCGATAATGTAAAGCACTCTGAGCTGCATTTTATGTATGAAAGGTGCTATACAAGTCAAGTTTATTATTATTATTAATTTTATACAGTGCTATACTATACAGGCTATGCTATGCTATACTGTGCCGTAGACTACACTAAACTATTCTGCACCGCCACAGTACTCGTCGTTAAGATAACAAACGTTTGTTCTGGAGCCGCCGTGGATCTTGGCTTTGGTTGTCAAAAAAGCAACAATTAAAATGTTTAATAGAGAAGGCATTAAATATGCATGGTGTCTCTTCAGGGCCACCGTAGCGGAGACATGCTCGCACTACACCGCTCCAGACGCAGCGAAGCATTTTCAGATTGGATGGCAGTCATTAATCAGGAGACGAAGCAGTCATCCCCCGCCAGAGGAACCCACATATTTATGACTCTTCAATCTTTTAAAAGCTCCTTTATTTCAAACAAAATTAAACCCCGGTACAGAAAGCAAGTTGTTCCTGTAGGAACAGGAACAGAGTGTACAGATGAACAGAAGGCTGGAGTGGCAGGAGTCAGGGCATGGGAGGGAGAGGTGGAACGAGTGATGGATGTGATATTGATTTGAGATGAAGAACAGAGAGAGAGAGAGAGAGAGAGAGAGAGAGAGAGAGATAAATTAGGTGCATTTGTTACTGATTTGAAGAGAGTGAGAGAGAGACTGTGTGTGTGTGTGTGTGTGTGTGTGTGTGTGTGTGTGTGTGTGTGTGTGTGTGTGTGTGTGTGTGTGTGTGTGTGTGTGTGTGTGTGTGTGTGTGTGTGTGTGTGTGTGTGTGTGCATATTGGTTGATAATAAAGATAATAAAATATATGGAACATGATTAAAAAAACATCTTGGTTACATCTGTCTGTCTTTCTGGGTGTGTGTGTGTGCGTGTGTGTGTGTGTGTGTGTGTGTGTGTGTGCGTGGGTGCGTGTGTGTGTGTGTGCGCACGCGCGACTGACACATCAGCTATTTTCGAGAGTAAAATACTTTCCACCACAGTCAACAGTAGCCTCCAGACACAGACAGGGCGCTCCCATTTGGACCTTATAACACAGACATATATAAAACACACTCATATGCTTTCAATCTATTTTTTCATCTCTCTTTCATGCTCAGTGCATCCATATACTACATGATGCTCTTTATTTATTTCTCTAACCATATACAGTATCTCTCTATTCATCTCTCTATATCCATATCTCCCTCTATAGCCATCTCTCTATCTAGAATTTCCTTCGGGATTAATAAAGTTCTATTCTATTCTATTCTATTCTATTCTATTGTATTCTATCTATATCCATGTCTCTATCTATCCATCCATCCATCACTCTCTCTCTCTCTCCCTCTGTCTCTCTTTATCCATCCATCCATCCCCCATCCCACCCTCTCTTTTTCCTGGGTATTTCTTTGTTTGTTCTCTTTTCCCTTATTTTCTTCCATCCTTCATTTTGTTCTTTGTCTTTGTCCATCTCTCTCTCTCTCTCTCTCTCTCTCTCTCTCTCTCTCTCTCTCTCTCTCTCTCTCTCTCTCTCTCTCTCTTCTCTTCCTCTCCCTCTCTCCCTCTTCCTCTCCCTCTCTCTCTTCTCTCTTCTCCCTCTCTCTCTCTCTCTCTCTCTCTCTCTCTCTCTCTGGGTAAATAGCCAGTAGTTAGCACTGAGCCACGCTAGGTTGAGTAAAGCTCCGTCACCACCGTTCCTAATTCACTTTATCTCCTCTGCATAATTCATGAGGTACAGTTCAAGCACTTTACATCTCCTGTGTGTGTGTGTGTGTGTGTGTGTGTGTGTGTGTGTGTGTGTGTGTGTGTGTGTGTAGCATTCATTTGTATTTTCCTTTTTCCATTACTACACATATCCCTTTACATTCTTGTGTAGAGGTACAGGTGTGTGTAAGTGTGTATGTGTTCATTGAATCTGTATGTGTGTGTGTGTGTGCGTGTCTGTGTGTGTCTTTTGTGTGTGTGCGTGTGTAATTGAATCTGTGTATGTGTGTATACAGTGTGTGCGTGTGTGTGTGTGTGTGTGTGCGCGCGTGCGTGTGTGTGTGTGCGTGTGTGTGTGTGTGTGTGTGCGTGCGTGCATGTGTGTGCATATCTGTGCATGTGTGTGTGTGTGTGTGTATAAGCATCATGTTGGGACAGGGATCGAGTCATGGTGGGAATGAGTACAATGAACACACCTGTGCATCGCTCCACGTCACACATCAAGAAATAAATTGGGACATGCATAAGAAATCAATACATGAATGCCAACAATCAATGAAATATCACATCATCTACTGTACATATACCACAAACCACTCAGTTCTTTGGACATGTAATAATTAACTTAACTTTACTCACTTAATATTAGCTTCACAAGATGTGTTCTTTTCTCCTCTGATCTCTTCTTCTGGGGTTTCTCCCGTGAGTGGCTTCCAGCCAGGGAGTCTGGGAGGTATTTATATACCTTTACCTTCTAATGGGGCCTCCTTAGGGTGTGGAAGGGTGGGGGGGTGTTGTCCAGCTGCCTGGGACCAGAGGAACCGGAGCCAGATTAGCATGGTCCAGATCACAGTGGTGTCCAGACCTGCTGGGTCCTTCCTGCTGGTTCGTGCTGGGACCTGGTGGTTAATGAGAGAGATGAGGCCCGGAGCAGCTGTGGGAGTTTAGAGGCTGGCTGGAGGCTGTGAGTAATGTCCTCTGGTGTCTGGGGCTCCAGTGGTGGTCATCTAGTGGTCTTCTGGTCGTTTTAAAATGGCCCCACAGAACCGAATGGAGATGAACAGATCCAGATTAACAGAGAATGAGACCAGTTCCCTTTTGATCCCCTCCGCTCTGGCAAGGCCTCAACATCTACATCTGCTCCCCCCCCCCCCCCCACTGAACATCAATAAATAACAAAACAAAAGTTAAAATATGGGGGGAAGCAGATTATACGATCGGGTTAAGCCGTTCCACTCGTTATTAGTGAACAGCTTGAATTGTTTTAATTGCTAATACGTATTGCATGGGCCATTTGCGACGGGCGCTGCGAGGCTGCTGTGGCTCCTAGCAGGATGTAAACGGCCTCCGTGGGGAAATCAGCATATGGCCGCTGTTTGGCGCTGGGGAGGAAGCATGTGCTCTCCATGTCGTCCCAATTAACAAGTCGGCTTAAGCAGCGAGCGGAGCTGCCGCCGCCACCGCCGCCGCCGCCGCCATGCATTGTTCCATCGTTTCAGCACGTTTGTGTTGAGCACATTGACCTGCGACCGGAGGGCTGCCTCGTTCCCCAGACAAAGTGTCGATACGGCCCCTTAGTGGGCTGCGCTGCCCAGATATCTGTGGATTTGCGCTTTGCATCTGACAGATTCAGACGAGTCATTTGATTCCGAAGTCATCAGTGTGCGTCCGTAGGGAGAGCCCTCCGAGTTAGCGTTTGTTTGTTTTTTTCCGTTAGCCGATTCCATTGACTTGGTGGGTTGCGTCAGCCGGGCTCCGGTTCACTTTTAATTACTATCCAAAGATTTTCAATGTGTTCCGAACACTCACTATTTTCCCATTGACTTTGTATCGGACAGGTTGGTGCGTGGTGCGAAGGATCATGGGATAGCTCACGTGGTGGGTGTCGACAAGGTTGCACAAGGCTGGACAAATGTGGAACTTCAGTTAACTATGCAATGTTAAAATAAACTACGGCCGTATACATTTCCTGATACTAAGGACTCTGTCTGCAACTCTGTAAACTCCCGCAAGCAGCAGGCAGTTGGGGCGATGCCCTGGACGGTGGACAGTGTGCACATGTGAGCACAGGTGTGGATGTGAAGTCATCATGACAGAAAACAGTCATGTTATCTGTCTGTTGATCTGTTCCACCATGATGCCCTCCAGAGCAGGTCTCTGGTCTCTCCAACTAAAACAGATTTCATATCCCAGTGTGTGTCTCTCTATTTGTACGAAGAAAAAAAAAACCCCAGTGCTTTAGTGGCTGTAGTGAGTTAGAGTCGATTATTTTAATTTTTTCCTTTAGATATGAGAGTAACTCTTGGACTTTACCCATTGCCTTATGTCGCGCCCTGCTACGCCGAGCTACCAGGGGGCGTAACACATGTCATTAAGGAGCAGGGGTTAGGGGTTAGGGCATCCTGGAGCAACCAGGATGCCCCCCACAGGAGTTCTGTAGATATCGGGACCCAGAACCAGGGTTGAGTTCAGAGTTGGGAATGTCGTACACCCACTCACCCACTACACTACTCACCCCCCCCCAACCCACCCACCCTCTCTCCATGACGACCATGGTGCTGTCATGTCCATGTCATGTTCACGCACACGCCAGCTCCAGTGATGGACAGCCAGTAATTATGATCCACTATCAGACAGAAGGCCGTCTAGCACGGGGAGGGGAGGGGGGGGGAGGGGAGGGGGGGGGCGTCGGCCTTGGCGAGGGTTTTGGTGTCTGGCGCCGAGCGAGGGGAACAGACGGGACGCTGTTTCCCCGCGTGAATACCGCCGCTTGGCAGACGCACCGCTAAACGGGAGCGACGCTAAAGCAGAGGCGATGTTCAATATGTCGTCGAGCGTCGCCGCGAGGAATACCAATACGGCCTTGCGTTGCCGCCGCTTGATCATGATGAATTACAATGGAGGAGAGGAGAGGGGGGGGAGGGGGGATGAGGGGGGAGTATTGGTAGTGTGGCTGGGTTGATGGAGAAAGAGCTGACCAGAGGAAGAACATGCAGAGAAGTGATTCAAGATTCAAGATTCAAGAAGTTGTCACATACACACGGGATAGGATATGCAGTGAAATTAAAAAGTGGCGATGCCCAGCGGACTGTGCAACACAATCACATATCCACACTATTTACAGCATTTTTTGGAATGACAAAGATGAGCAAATAGGCAAATAAACAGCAAAAGGCATATAAACAATTCGGCATATCAACAACAAGGCAATATAAAAAATGTATTATCAAGTTTCATTTATGTTTATGGGAGTGGGCAGTGGGGGGGCCCTCGTGAGGTCAGATTTCACAGTCCTGATGGCCTGCGGAAAGAAACTCCGCTTTAGTCTCTCTGTTCTAGCAGCATGACTATGGAGACGCTTGCCTGACCACAGAAGTTGGAACAGGTTGTAGTTGGGATGCTCAGCCGAACACAGCACCCTCTGCAGAGCCCGCCTGTCCTGAGAGGAGCTGTTGCCGAACCAGGCAGTGATGCTCCCTGTCAGGATGCTCTCCACCGCACCAGCGTAGAAGGTCTGAAGGATCTTCCAGGAGAGTCTGAACTTCCTCAGCTGCCTGAGGTGGTAGAGGCGCTGCTTCGCCTTCCTCACCAGAGTGTCAATGTGTGTACTCCAAGTCAGATCCTCTGCGATGTGGACTACCAGGTACCTGAAGCTGGGTCCATGGAGGGAGGGAAGACGGCGCAGATGTAGTGCTTAGTCAGTCTCTCAAAACATTTTATGACCACCGATGTGAGGGCCACCGGTCGGTAGTCATTCAGTCATGCTGGAGAGGCAGTCTTGGGCACAGGGACAATAGTGTACCACTTGAAGCAGGCTGGGACCATGGACTCAGCCAAGGAGAGGTTGGATATTGTGTTGAACACTGGAGCTAGCTGGTTACCACAGGTCTTCAATACTCGTCCAGATATGCTGTCGGGACCTGCAGCTTGTCTGGTGTTCACCCTCATCAGAGCCCTCCTCACGTCGTGCTCGGTCACAGAGAAAGCACGCTCGTACCTAGCAATGGAACTCACTTCAGCTACGGTCCCGCTAGCGGTGTTGTTGCTAGTCTCAAATCAAGCATAGAATGAGTTCAGATCGTCCGCTATGGACTCACAGTTGCGGGGGTTCTGCCCAGTTAATCCGTGATAGTCCGTCTGGTGTCGCGCTGCTCCATCTGCGCCTCCACTCTGTCTCTGTACCTCCTCTTTGTGTCCTTCAGCCGCTCGCCGTAGTCCGTAGGATGCCGCTTTGTATTCGTCCATGTTGCTGGATACGAGGCTGGAGTTGTAGGCAGCTGTACAGGCTATGAAGCTCATCACCACATCCGCAAACTAGCTGACGTCACTGGAGCTGGATCGGAACATGTCCCAGTTGGCGTCCCGAATATCGCCATCAACTTTGTCGGACCACCGCCTAACTTCCCTCGTCACTACCGCCTCTCGTACTATCCTTTGCTTATACTTGTAGCCTCTCTTGAATGGCCTATAGCAGTGGTCCAAAATTTTTTCTCCCCTGGTAGCACATGTAATGTGCTGATGGAAGTGACTTTCTATGGTTGGCCCCCGCCACCACCACAGCCACGTCAGGATGTTGGGTCTGGTGCTGACATAGCACATCATGTACAGTAGGTCCAGTGTCTGCTAGCTGGGGGATGTAGACGACTGTGATGATGACTGTACTGAACTGGAGTGGAGATGTGTATGGGAGAGGAGATGTGGACGGGAGGAGATGTGTATGGGAGAGGACGAGAGGACAGTAGTGGAGATGATAGATGTATAGAGCGCAAATAAGCCCCACCCACACCAGAGGGGAAAACATTCCATTGCTCTCCATTGACTAGGACACACTACCAACAAGGTAAAGAACCCAGAACTATGTTTTCATAAGCTGCCGAACCAAAGAACTGAGCCCTTAAGAAGACATAATTGGATACAGACAATAAGACATGAGAAGGCATAAGGCAGGAACTGTAGAGGTTGAAGCTAACTAAGCTATGCAAGGCCTCACTTTGTTAGGTTAAATGGTGAACTATGCTTTGAATGAATTGATCAAATACTTCTGGCCATTCAATGGGATACTTTTTACAAGACCTGCAAGATACTATGACCCTGAGATAGACCGATGATATTGCGTTTGTATAAATATACTTTTTCCTCTCTGGTAGAGTGCTAAAATAATCATTTGACACGATTAAATCAAATGTTTTTTTGTTTAAACTCAACTCAGCAAGTAAGCCATGACGATGTGGTGGATACATGGAAACGTGTTGAAACCACCTCTCTGCAGGCATTCATTAGGCTTCCATGACTGAAAACCATGACAGCACCGCTTTTCCTTCCCTATGAATGAGAAGGAGAGCAGAGCAAAGTAGCACAAAAGAGGAGAGTGGAAGAGGAGAGGACCGGAGTGGATGGAATGGGAGGGGAAGGGATGGGAGGGGAAGGGGAGAAGAGAGGGGAGAGGAGAGGGAGACTATTAGGAGAGGAGAAGAGAGACGAGGCAAGGGGAGAGGAGGTGAGCAGAGCACAAATGAGGAGGGGATTGGAGGGAGAGATGGAGAGCGGAGAGGTGGAGAGAGGGATGAGACATGGGAGCAGATTAAACAGCGCAGCAGGTAAACACAGCAGATTTAGGTGGGAGGGAGGCTTCCATCACAACACCAGAGCACGTCAAGGCAACTGGCTCCACTCCGCGTCTGATCTGTAGCTTCACTTCCTCTGCTGGGTACAGGAAGGTACGGGAAGTAGAGTTTTCCGTACAGCGGGAGGAGTCGAATACGTTCAGCACAGGATTTCTTTTTGATTTTTGAATGTGTGTGGTTTGGTGTGTGTGTGTGTGGTGTGTGTGTGTGTGTAGGTGTGGTGTGTGTGTGCGTGTGTGTGTGTGTGTGTGTGTGTGTGTGTGTGTGTGTGTGTGGTGTGGTGTGTGTGTGTGTGGTGTTTGTTGTGGTCAGTGGCTGGTTTTAAGCAGCCTCCACATGGCCGCACGTTAGAGTCTGGGGTTTGCAGCACCTGAGGTGGCAAGCTGAGCTAATTAAGTACACACAGGTTAAACGCGCCATCACCACAACACACACACACAACACAACCACAGGGGAGTGCTAGCAATGCTTTAGAACCACCTGTCAACCAAAACATTATGACAAAATCAACAGACAGACAAACTACAAAACCTGATAACTCAACATCCGCCTACAGTATAATTATTGATATTAATATGAAAAAGCTTGTATTAGAACAACTGTAGTTGTAAACTGATGCTGATTTAATGTTCCCAGACATGCTGGTGCCGTGAGTCAGATTATTTGGGTCACATGACATTGCCTGGCTCTGTTATCTCAATTCAAACAAAACTAAACTAAAGTAAACTAAAGCAAACTATACCAAACCAACAAAGCACGCCTCATTAGTATATTTTATATTCAGCCAAGGTGGGACAACAAAACAGCAGAACTTCTATCTGAGAATCCATCAGATTCACATCATACACACGCCACCGCATCCCTCCAGCCTCGCTACATCTACTGTGTGTTGTTTGTATGTGTGTGTGTGTGTGTGTGTGTTGTGTGTGTGTGTGTGTGTGTGTGTGTGTGTGTGGTCGGCAGTGCTCGCGGTGAGCTGTAGCCAGTGAGCGTTAACGCTGGAGGTGTGAAGATGCTAAGCAGCCTCATAATCATCCTGACCACTCTAAAAATATACCTTTCGCCTCACACACACACACACACACTCTCACACAACACACACACACACACACACACTCTCTATCTCTCTCTCGCATACACACACACATACACATACTGTGACCAGGCTCACCTCAAGGGCCTTCACAACAAAGCAAATCAAGTCACCCTGACACCAGTGGGGGGGACGTCCCACTGTGTTTCTGCTGAGAGCCGGCTAATCAGAATTCAGATCACGGAAAAGAAACAAAAGAAATCACGTCCGCCTTGAAAAATGAAAAATCACAAATCTCAATGTTTGCAGAAGCAGTCATCTGTGGAGAATTTGGCAAATTACAAAATGTTGGAGGTGGAAGAAGAGCCGGAAAAAAAAAGTTGTTTGGTGAGGAATGCGTTGGTTTGTTTTCTCTGTAATCAACTCTTTTGAATTTTGTTCTCACGACTTGGACAAACTTATTTTCTGCAAGAAGTGTGCTGCACTGTTTAAGTCCTCTTGTAGAACTTCTTATTTGTGTATTTATTAGTGGTGGGACTCGATTAAAAAAATGTATCTAATTAATTAGAGGCTTTGTAATTAATTAATCGAAATGAATCGCATTTTAATTGCATATCAATATTTGACACGAGAAGCAATATTTTTCAATTCAAATGGGATGAATTTTCATGGACCTGGGTAACCTTAGTTTGACAACAGAGGGGTTGATGATGTTAATGATTTCATAAGGACCAATGAAACGGGGGTACAGTTTCTTGCAAGTGTCTTTGAGGGGAATATCCCTCGAGGAGAGCCACACCTTCTGACCTGGTCTGTAATCAGGTGCCGGGATCCGGTGGCGATCAGCCAGGTGTCGGTTGCGGTCGGTGGTGCGGAGGAGAGCGGAGCGTGTCTCCCTCCAGAGCCGACGACACCGGTGAAGGTGAGCCTGGACTGATGGCACCGCAATCTCCTCCTCCTGGGCCGGGAACAGGGGAGGTTGATAGCCCAAGGACGCCTCGAATGGAGATCTCCCCGTGGCTTTACTGGTCAGGGAGTTGTGGGCATACAACGCAGCGGAGAGCGGACTCGAGGTCTTGATTAGCCCGTTCCGTCTGGCCGTTAGTCTGAGGATGGAAACCCGAGGACAGACTCACTGCGGCTCCCAGTGCTTGACAGAAAGCCCTCCATACCTGGGAGATGAACTGCGGCCCCCGATCCGACACGATGTCTGAGGGAATCCCGTGGAGGCGAAGGACATGGATGGTCAGCAGCTCGGCCGTCTCATGGGCTGTGGGAAGTTTGGGGAGGGCAACAAAGTGTACCGCCTTGGAAAAACGGTCAATGATGGTGAGGATACCTGAGTTGGTGTGAGTTACCTTGGGACGGGGGCAACCCGGTGATGAAGTCGAGTGCGACCAGCTGGTGGCCGATGGGAAGCCTTGCCACGAGCACACACGGTGCAGGCAGCGACGAAGGCCCGGGTGTCGGCCTCCATTGCTGGCCACCAAAATTGTCTCTGGAGGAGTGACAGAGTGCAACCAACCCCTGGATGGCATGCAATTCTAGATGTGTGACCCCACTGGAGGACCTGGGAGCGGACAGAGTTGGGAACAAACAGACGGTTAGGGGGGCCGTTACCTGGGTCGGGTTGGGTCTGCTGGGCCTGCCTCACCAGCGTCTCGATCTCCCAGGTGACTGCCGCCACCACGCAGGAGGACGGGAGGATGGTGTCTGGTTTGGGTGGAGCCTCCTGGGAGACTTACAGGCGGGACAAGGCATCAGGCTTTACGTTGCGGGATCCCGGACGGTAGGTTAGGGTGAACCGGAACCGCCCAAAGAATAGTGCCCAACGAGCCTGACGCGAGTTGAGGCGCTTGGCTGACTGGATGTATGCAAGGTTTTTGTGGTCCATTCAAACCACAAAAGGATGTTCGGCCCCCTCCAGCCAGTGCCTCCACTCCTCCAGGGCTAGCTTTACCGCCAGCAACTCACGGTTGCCCACGTCGTAGTTGCGTTGCATGGGTACAGGGAGTGGTCCTTCTTGGTGACGAAGAAAAATCCCGCACCCTCCGGGGATGAGGAGGAGCGGATGATGCCAGCAGCCAAGGAGTCTTTGATGTACCCCTCCATGGTCTCCCTCTCCGGACGTGATAGATTGTACAGGTGGCTGGATGGTAGGGTGGCTCCCGGGAGGAGTTCTATGGTGCAATCATAGGGGCGATGCGGAGGCAGAGAGAGGGCTTTCTGCTTGCTGAAGACCTCCCCCAGGTCATGGTAAACCGATGGGATGGAGGACAGGTCTGGGAGCTCGGGCACCGATGGCGCCGCCACGCCTTCTGTTGGGGGAAGAGCAGACTGCAGGCATGTGGATAAACAGAATGGACTCCAGCTAATTAC
>PIJE02000341.1:32279-39779 GCA_002895965.2 Coryphaenoides rupestris
CTTCGCCCAGAAAGCCAGATCGAGCGGTCGCGCGGGGTTTGATGCCGCCTCATCCATGGATGACGAGGACGATCGGAGCATTGGGCTGAGGATACTTTATATGAACCGCGAATCACGCTCCGCGTCGCGTTGCCAGGACGAGGGCATGCAGAGGCAGGGGTTTTGTCTGGTGGGTGACCCGGGCCCAGAAGTCTACCACTCCAGCCGCATTGGCATCCAGGGGAGTCGGCCAATAGGGTTCCCGATGGCGCAGGCCAGATTGGGCACAGCCCGAGGTCGGAAGTCAATTTAAAAATTTCTCGTCACTCACCAGAGTTCACCCTAGAGCCACCAGGGCGCGCAGAGATCTTCCTCGCGTCCCCAGCAGAAGTCGGTGCACCGCTCTCAAACTGCAGTGGCGGCGGGAAATGTAACCATTGGCACGTCTTGGCGTCACGCAGCACCCCACCAGCTACTCGGTGAGCCCCCGCCTTTTGGTACCGACAAGCAGCCAGCGTGGCCAAAAGGTGACCAGCGTTCCCGGTTAGAGAGACCACACCCACCGATCCGATCCATATCCTGCGCTTGCCCGCACTTGCCGCAGGTGAACAGCCGCGGACCGCCCTCCCCAGCTGTATGTCGTCTCTCCATCCGGAAGAGACGTTGGAAGGCGGCCCCCTCCTCCTCTGGTCTCCCCCTCTCCCTCCATCCAACTCTCTCTCTCCATCTGCCCGCTCTGTTACGTCTGTCTGTTCCCCGTCCCCTCACTTTATTATCTTCTCCCTCCTTCACTTTCACGTCACATTTTGCGCTCGCACACCTCCCCTGGCTGGATTCAAAGATGAGACAGACAGACAGACAGACAGAGAGAGAGAAAAAGAGAGAGAGAGAGAGAGAGACAGACAGAGAGAGAAAAAGAGAGAGACAGACGAGCCCCCATGTTACGCCTTCGTCCTGCGTGTAACAGAAATAAGGGGGGGAAACGGAGGAGTCAAAAGGTGCAACGTATTTATTCCACTAATTCCCAACGGCCCAACAACGAATCCAACAATGGTCCCAAACAACTCTGATGCCACAGGTCTGCCACAATGCTGCCTGCCAGGAGAGGAGGGGCAGCTGCACTCTTAAGGCTGATACATACTCCACAAGAACAGAGAAATTTGTTGTTGTTCTCAGCCCTGGGAGCAAGAACAAATTTCTCTGTTCTTGCGGAGTATGTATCAGCCTTTATAGCTGAGGACCGGCTGAATTGCTTCATAGCATACACCTGTGCAAGCAATTAAGCCGGTCCACTCCTGCAGGAAACAAAGAAAGAGAAAACACACCCAGAAGGGAAACAAAATAGAAGGCCCCGCCTAGGGGGCTGTAACAGAGACAGAGAGACAGAGGGAGAGAGACAGAGAGAGAGAGACAGGAGAGACAGAGAAAAAGAGAGAGACAGGAGAGACAGAGAAAAAGAGAGACGAGAGAGACAAGAGAGAGAGAAAGAGAGAGAGAGAGGATTTCTAGTGGTGCAGAATTCATTGCTGAACACCATAGTTTTGGTTTTAGTACAGTTGGTTTCAATTGCTCCTTAATAAATCATAATGACAAATCAAATGATGACTGAATGATTTCATGGGATCAATTAAATGATAATTGACTTTAGTCAAATCAATCATCATTATTAATACATTTCTACTGCTGGAGTTCACAGCAAGTAGAATCGTAGAGTTCCCCATCTCCTCCTTTTATATCCACACATTTCCTCTCCTCCTCTCATTCCCTCACCTCCTCTCCTCTCCTAACCCCTCCCAATCCCATCCCATCTCCTCTCCTCTCTTCCCCTCTCATCTCGCCTCTCCTACCATTTTTCTCTCTCTTGCTCCCCCCTCCACTCTTCCCCTCTCCTCTCCTCCCCGGCCCTCTCGTCTCTCATCTCTCCTCTCATCTCTCGTCGTCTCCTCCCCCTCATCTATCCTACCCTCTCCTCTCCTCTCATCTCCTCACTACGGGTCCGGGGAGTCTATATTCACTTAACCTTTATCTCCCTGTAGTGAAGGTGTGCAAGGAGAGGGGGGTACGGGTGGTGGGTGGGGGTTACGACACCACTCGCCATCAAAACATTGATGAGATAACAAGACACCACATCACGCTGTAAACCCCTCGGTGAAGATCACGTTTCACCACTTCACCCACACGCTAAGCACACACACACGGTACAAACACACTGCCAACACGGCAATATAGACACTATAGACACACCACTAGCACGCAACCAATACTCATTAAACTCAGGACCAACATACTACAAAACTGCTATAAAATAAAACATGCTTTAAACACGCTAAACACAGGACTGCCATGCTACAAACACACTAAACACAGTACTAACCAATGACCAACACACTACCAATATACACTAACTACACTCCACAATACTAACCCACTCCAAACACAATGACCACACGACCAAAACATCACGAAAACACCACAAGATGAACACACAACGAACACACTAAACACACTACCCAACACAGTACAAAAATTCACGAAACACACCACAATCTATTAAACACACAACACATTACTAACACACACACACACACACACACATATACGCACATATACACACGCACGCACGCACACACACACACACACACAGAACAGCAGGTATAGGACAGCAGGCGAGCTACCATTGCAAGAGAGACACAGATTTAGACTTGTTTAACTTTAACATGAAGATTTCCCAACTGTCGTTTCCTCCCTGAAGTTCAACCCAAGTTCACGTGTCGTTCGTCTGCGTGCTACGAACGAGGAATTTAACATTTGGGAGCGATACCTGCCACGAGTCGAGTAGTTTTCACAGCTCGACGGTGACAAACTCTGAGGATTAGCCGTTTTGGCAGAAAATAAAACGAAAATCCACTTCCCACGCGACGAGACAAGACATATTTGCTGTGGAATAACCGATAAGTTCCAGCTGGCGAGTCGAGTGTGTGGACGGGAGTTGGGGTTTTTTCGCAGTAGCTTGTGAGCATGTCAGATTTTAGATTTTTAGAGAGTCGTCGCCTCTCTCTCTCTCTCAGTAGCCGAGCGTGTCCCGATGTTCCGGACCATTTCAGCTCATCATCTAGAAAGCACGGGGGCACGTTGAACACAAGCCGGGCTACCAAATGGTAATATCTTCTTTTATGAGGTCATTTCACTAATAAAGTGGTGAGAGAAAGGTCAACGACGCTCCAGTACACTGAGGGAGTCTTGTTGCCGTATCTGCCTCGTCCTGCCCCCCCCCCCCCCCCCCCCCCCCCACCCCCCCACCCGGCCACAGGGATATACAGAGCAACATGTTCACACCACCAAGGTTCCCCTGGAGCACTGCGTCACTTCTTTCATGCACACACATATACACACATACACATGCATGCACACACGCGCACACACACACACACACACACACACACACACACACACACACACACACACACACACACACACACACACACACACACACACACACACACACACACACACACACACACACACACACACACATAAGCAAACACAGACAATGAAACACATACACGCAGGCGCACACACACACACACACACACACACAGACAAGCAAACACAGACAAGGAAACACATACACACACACACACACACACAAACAAACACAGACAATGAAACACATACACGCAGGCGCACACACACACACACACACACAAACACACACACCACACACAGACAAGCAAACACAGACAAGGAAACACATGCACACACACACACACACACACACACACACACACACACAGACAAGCAAACACAGACAAAGAAACACATGCACACACACAGACACACACAGGCATGTCCCACGCACACACGGATGCGGAGACACAGTGTTGTGTGTGGCGAGTGTGCCGGTGAGTAGATGTATTTATAACATGAGATGTGTGAATGTGGGTCACCCAGACCACAGAACACCTGACCCTGAGCCCCCCCACCCCTGACCACCCACATACACACACAGCCATAGACTAACTAGTGTCTTTCATTCACACACACACCTACACACACACACACACACACACACAACTGGGTCTCTGTAAATGGGGTTAACCCCGACGCGGTAGCCCCGAGCCCTGAGACAACACCCGCCCCCTGGCCCCCATCAGAGGGCGGAGCTTGTCTCTGGCTGGCAGAGGTTAACCACCACGTGGAGGGACAAACAGACCAATCCGACGAGCCCTCCCAGGGGCCGACGAGGAAACCGTTTGAGATGCCAGATGGTCCGAAAGAAAGACAGAGAAAGAGAGACAGAGACAGAGAGAGAGACAGAGACAGAGAGAGAGACAGAGAAACAGAGAGACAGTGAGACAGAGCGAGAGAGAGCGAGAGAGAGATGGAGAGGAGAAAATGTACAACAATAAAATCCTTATGCTACATCTGCCTGCTTATCTTCCCCATATAGAGACAGACACACACACACACACACACACACACACACACACACACGCAGGCCGTACAAATGTTCCACACAAGTGCATGAACACGCACAGATCGCATTAGCACACAGCTGTACCGTAGCAGATCAGCCTAGCTTGTTAGCTTGTCTGTTTAGCCGTAACGCTGATTGCGCCGAACACTGAGCTAAGAGGTGCAGCCGGGAACAACACAGCTCGCTCAACGCAGGATTTCAATAATGCTTAATAATAAGCTTGTCATTAGCTCCAGACATTGGCTGCAAGTGTAGCTGCAAGTCAAGCCACCAGAGGTTACTAACAGCACAACCAACATCGTGCAGGTTTAACGCCAACACACCACCAGGTACATTACCTGAAGGCTTATGACCACATTGGGAAGTAATATGTAAATGTTGAATACATATAGATGTCTTATTCTGAGTCATCAATCAACACAAAGTAAATATGCAGTTTTTTTGTTGTTGATTAAATTACAATAAATGATTGATAAATTCACATAAATTGTTTGTCATATTCCTAGGCATCGCTCACTTGTTTACTTATTCATTCAGGCAGCAATGTATAAATTATATTTATGATGATGAATGAACGTCATTACCATGCCTGCCTTAATGAAGATGTCTAACACATGTGCATATGCTTTGAGATCTACGCCAGTTACATCTTTTTTCATGTGAAATGTACAGAGAAAAAAAATAATGTTCTACTCCCACTTATACATTATTTCAAATTAAATATTTTCCTCCATCTCGTTTTGTCTGGCAAGGCCATGACGACCACATCTCCTTATTTGGGTCTATATCACTTTGTCGGTCTATAAAGTCACGTCAGCAATGCACAGCTCATTATACACTTCAATGTAAAGTGACTTCCAGACCAATATTTTGTGGTGAGTAGGGAGCAGGTGTCTCATGTTAGCTCGCCCAAGCATCTTTGTCTTCCATTGACAGGCCAGCAGAACAAGCTAATGTATTGCGGATCGGGGTTAGTCCTACAGGGATTGGTGATGTAAAAAGGTCAACATAACTCCTGTCTGACCCGCTGTTATCCCTTCCCACACTACTGTTTACCTCTTACCCCTGGGTCCTCTGTGGACATTTGCCTCGCTAAACCGCCTGTCTGAATGTCTCTCTCTCTCTCTCTCTCTCTCTCTCTCTCTCTCTCTCTCTCTCTCTCTCTCTCCCTTCTACCCGACCATCCGTCTTGTATTCCCAGGTGTTCCCTGCGTCAGGTAAATGAGCCTGCAACAGACAAGCCTTTAAGAAGTTGAAGGATGCCATGGAGCTGTAGGTGGCTAAAGGTAAACTCATACATCACACCGTCTGCCTTTTACAGTTTACAATATTCCAATTAAAAGAAAGAGGATTTACTCGTTAATGGATGTCATTCATGACTATAAAGTTCATGAAAATATCTAAAAACTTTGAGATTTAGAGGGTGATCAGAACAGCGTTGGTGATATTGATGACACTAATTTAGTTTCACATTTGGGCATTTGATGGATGTCAAATTTTAAGGTTGAAATTAACAATATATAAACTAAAAATAAAATAATGACAACAGTAAAGTTTGAACTTGGTAAAGACTTGGAGGTTAATGTGGCATCCAGTATGTCGGAGAAGTGTGTCTGAATCTTAAAGAGCAGCTGTTAAATTGATGATCTGGAATATGAATGGCGGTTTTCTCCTGTGCGTGCGTGTGAAAACTGCAAGAGAGTGTAACATTGAAGGTTTTATTCAAGACACGAGGTCGTAACATTCGAGGCTAACGCCTGCGACAAACTTTTACTTGGTCCCGGCTTGAGGCTTTAAATTGTGAGCGTTGATGGAACGTTCAAGGTCGGGAGAGTGAGGCATAATAACTTTGAGGTCGAGACGGAAATAAGGCTGTAATTTCTCACGCCACGGTGGAGATTATACACGGGTGCAGATGAGGACTTCCCAGAATGCACCTGTGTGAATTCCAAATAGAAAACGGCAAAGAAAACAAAAGAACTATCCTGCTTATGAATTGGGGGGATTTCTAATCATGGAAACTGCTTGCTCAGAATTACTGAACAGGACGATGAGATCAGAAGGGAATTATGGCCGATTGAAGTGTTGGGAGGTAAAATAATAAGCATTTAATCTGAGCCAAAAATTGTGCCAAAGCCGTACTCAAGAGTGTTAGTGAAGTGTTAGTGAATGAGAAGGAATCTTAACAGCATATACACACACACACACACACACACACGTGTATATGATGGAAGTTTGTGAATGGAGGTGGGTAAATGAATGTGTACAGATAGAGGTGTGTAGATGGATGTGTGTAGATGTAGGTATGTAGGTACTATATGTACTAAATGTTCTATCTACAGTAACAGCCGCAACTCAACAACTACACTCGTATGTGTGATCTGTCTGTGTTATCTAATGTGTTGTGTCTGCTGTTGTTGGAGCTGGACATGTCTGTCTATCTGTCTGTCTGTCTGTCTGCCTGTCTGTCTGTCTGTCTGCCTGTCTGTCTTGGGTCAAGTCATTTGTAAACAGAGCAGGTAAGACTTTCTTGGGGTGAAATTGAATTATGGGCGCATGCAAAAAGGTGAGCCACTTGTGGCGTAATTACTTATTGATGAGAGTATTTGTATGTGTGGTGGGTGGACTCCTCTTGTCTGCATGCATGAGCTTACGCTTGTGTGTGGTGTGCATTGTGTGTGTGTGTGTGTGTGTGCGTGTGTGTTGTGTTTATGCATGTGTGTGAATGTGAGTGTGTATATGTGAGACTGTCCTGTGTGTGTAGAGAGAGAGAGAGAGAGAGAGAGAGAGAGAGAGAGAGAGAGAGAGAGAGAGCGAAAGAGAAGACCTTACTCAACCTTGAACTGTTAGTCCAGTGAACCACATATGGCAAGCCAGTGTGTGTGTGTGTGTGTGTGTGTGTGTGTGTGTGTGTGTGTGTGTGTTCTCTATTGTAACCTACTTATGCATGCTCTGTCCTTATGTTTGTTGTTTGTGCATATAGCAAACCATAATGAGTACCACACATTGTGTGTGTGTGTGTGTGTGTGTGTCTGTGTGCATGT
>PIJE02000341.1:44779-59688 GCA_002895965.2 Coryphaenoides rupestris
CCTCAAAGTTCTTCTCTACTCTACCTTCTCACTACTATTAGCATGAGTCTCTGCTCTCAGAGTCACACACACACACACACACACAACACACACACACCACACACACACACCACGTGTATTGATGTGTGTGTGTGTGTGTTCTTTGGAGGGAGAGGGAGTAAAGGAAGAGCAGATTAAAATATTGTGAGGCAGTCAGAGGCCTACTGTGGTGAGGAGATGCCTGAAACCTGGAGTTATGTAGGCTGAAATGCTAAGTGTCTCTTTTTCATTTCATTTTGTTTGTTTGTTTGCTTCGCTCGCTGCTGATTTATTCATGAGTATCATATTACAACCGCATCTATTACTGTATCTCAACACACACTCATGCAAATACAACACACACACACACACACACACACACAAACACATACACACACACAGTTATACTCCATGCTAAATGCTCTCTGATGTTGGGCAAATATTTTTAAATGAACGCACAGAGGTCAGATCTTATCACACATCTGCTGGAAGAGCATAAATTGGTCGTTTTATTGCTGCTGAATATTTTATGTCCTGTTAGCATTAAGGTATGCCGCTACGAAGCTAAGCTAAGACCTGCAGGGGGTTTAGTGGAAGGCAAAGCATTTTAGCGGTGCCTCATGGCTAATGTTGTGTGTGTTGATTTTACACCTTAAGTGTGTGTGCGTGTGTGTGTGTGTGTGTGTGTGTGAAGATCTTTTTTATTAGTCCACACACATAGTGGTCACACAACACACAGCGGGAAGTGGCGGCCGCCAAACACACACACGCGCATGTGTGTGTGTGTGTGTGTCATTACGTCACACTCTCTTATTGTGATGTTGTCCCTTGCGTTGACATCACAGCAATCCTGTTTCAATCCTCTCTCCCCCATTCCCTCTCTCTATTTCAATATATCCCTCCATCTGTCTCTCGCCTTCTCACTCTCTCCCTCTCCATCTCCCATTTCCCCTCTTTTCTCTTTCTCTCCATGCCTCACCCCCCCACCCCACCCCTGCCCTTCCCCACCCTCCCACCTCTCTCCCCCTCTGCCTCCCAGCCGTTGGTTTTATGCTCTGTGAGAGAGCGAGCATGGAGTCGTAAACGCGAGTAATAACAGAGTTTCACAGCACTGCAGATGTCCACAAGACCGGCCTCGCCTGGCGCCACGCAGCAACACTGCACCCACAGTGTCTCTCTCTCTCTCTCTCCCCCCTCTCTCTCCTTCTCTCTCTCCCCCTCTCGCTCTATGACAACGGGATCAAAGTAAGACCTCGAGCACACATCCGAAAACACATAGCACTGCCACTGTTGTTAGAAACACATCGTTCATCAACTAGAGTCTAAACAGAACCACCAGGAGGTGGATTCCCCACACACACTCACTATGTAAAGCGTGTGACTGGGAGTGGTAGCAGAGGCCTGCTCTCTCAACCAGGGGTACGCAGAATGACGGGGGTCCCTGTGGTTCTACTAGGTGTCTACTAGTGTCTACTAGGGGTCTACTAGTGGGGCTACTAGGGTCTACTAGGGTCTACTAGGGGTCTACTAGTGGCCCACTAGGGGGTAAACTAGTGGGGCTACTAGGGTCTACTAGGGGTCTACTAGGGGGTCTACTAGTGGATCTACTAGGGCTACTAGGGGGTCTACTAGGGGTCTACTAGGTGGTCTACTAGGTGGTCTACTAGGGTCTACTAGGGTCTACTAGGGTCTACTAGGGGTCTACTAGGGGCTACTAGGGGTCTACTAGGAGGTCTAGTGGGTCTACTAGCAGCCCACTAGGGGGGTCTAATAGTGGGTCTACTAGGGGGTCTACTATGGGGTCTACTGAGGGCTTTACTAAAGGGTCTTCTAGTCGGTCTACTAGGCCATCTACTAGGGGGTCTACATGTTTGACTACTAGGGGGTCTGCTAGGGGTCTATTGGTGGTCTACTAGGGGTCTACTAGGGGGTCTACTCAGTGGTCTACTAGGGGTCTACTAGGGGGTCTACTAGGGGTCTACTAGGTGGTCTACTAGGTGGTCTACTAGGTGATCTACTAGGGGTCTACTAGGGGGTCTACTATGTGGTCTACTAGGTGGTCTACAAGGGGTCTACTCGGGGTCTACTAGGTGGTCTACTCAGGGGTCTACTAGGGGTCTACTAGGGTGTGTTATTTGGTCAACTTCTTCAAACTGCTGGACATGTCTCTGTGGAATCTGAAGACCTCGCCTGTATTTTGTGTATATACAGTATTTGTGTATTTGTGTGTATTTGTGTGTGTGTGTGTGTGCGTGTTTGTTTTGTTGGACATGTGTCTCTCCTGTAACTGAAAGATACTGTACAAGCTGTAGCCCAGCGGGCTCGCACACCGTGGCTAATCGTGTTAGCGCTCGCTACCTATCCTCCCATCCACCGGATGCGTGTTAGCTACTGGAGCAGCTACACCCTGTCCGCCCTCTCATCCTCTCGCTCTGTTTCCCTACAGGGTCCTGTCGGCCCCCTAGGGGGTCCCAGGAGCCAACTGTACGTCGCCTCTGCAGCTGCCTGTACGACAGACTGGCCAAAGTCCAGGTTAGCCCACTAGCATAGCCTGATAGCATAGCTCATGAGTGAATCCCACTAACATAGTCTGCATTGGTTGCCAGTCTAGTCCACTAGCATAGGTCGATAGTGTAGGCTACTATTGGGTTGCGCACTAGCGTTGCATGCTTGTGTAGCTGCTAGCATAGCTAATAGCTTGAGGCTGCTCTCCACAACGCAACCTTTAAAGTCGGGGGGGACTTCGGCAGTATGCACGACACGACTGGTCTTCCCTTGCCATCGGGTCGGTGGTCCACACTATGTGACTGGGAACATGCAGAGGTACACACATGACGACCCCCGGAAAACTCGCTAAATCTCCCAGTTCGTTCCCCTTCTCTTCCTCCTCACCTCACATCCCATTGGCCATTCCGGATCTCAAATGTCATCCAGCCAGCCAGCGTAATCGGAGATCTCAGTCTCAGTGCCCCCCCCACACTACACGAGACGGGCCCGATAAATCAAACTGGTTTGATGGAGTCTTTGCCCTCCCAACTTCACAGGGGGGCGGTGAAATTGTGTGTCTTGAGACCCCCCACACTACACGACAATCAGAGCCGACTTCAGCCCCGGTGCCCCTCCCTCCCCGACTCAGTGGGCCCTAGAAGGTTTGTCGCAGAGTGGAGAGCAGCCTTTGACTGAGCAGATCAGAGGGTAATTAACTGTGATGTGATGTTGAAGAGAAGCTATCTGAAGAGAAGTGTTCACAGCCACACTCTAATGCACACATGTATACTATGCACACACACACACACACACACGCACACACACACACACACATATACACACACACATGCACACACACACACACACACACACACAGGTGTCCTGAACACATTGGCATCAACACACAGTTCACAGCCCTGCTGTGTCTCACAGGGCGCTGGAAAGACACTCCTCTAATGTGTGTGTGTTGATGCAGGTGTTGATGAGGATGAGGAACAGGGAGGGGAGACAGAGAGAGCGTCTGGATGTTAACGTGTGTCTGTATGTTGATGTGTGTCTGTGTTAACGTGTATCTGTGTCTTAATGTGTATCTGTGTCTTAACGTGTGTCTGTGTGTTAACATGTGTTAATGTGTATCTGTGTGTTAACCTGTGTCTGTGTCTTAACGTGGGTCCATATGTTAACATGTGTCTGTATGTTAACGTGTCTGTATGTTGTTAACATGTTTCTGTATGTTAACACGTGTCTATATGTAAATATGTGTCTGTATGTTGTTAACATGTGTCTGTATGTTGTTAACATGTGTCTGTATGTCACCATGTGTCTGTATGTCACCATGTGTCTGTATGTTAACACGTGTCTGTATGTTAACATGTGTCTGTATGTTAACATGTGTCTGTATGTTAACATGTGTCTGTATGTTAACAGGTGTCTGTATGTTAACATGTGTCTGTATGTTAACATGTGTCTGTATGTTAACAGGTGTCTGTATGTTAACATGTGTCTGTATGTTAACATGTGTCTGTATGTTAACGTGTCTGTATGTTAACATGTGTCTTTATGTTAACGTGTCTGTATGTTGTTAACATGTGTCTGTATGTTAACACGTGTCTATATGTAAATATGTGTCTGTATGTTGTTAACATGTGTCTGTATGTTGTTAACATGTGTCTGTATGTTGTGTCTGTATGTTAACAGGTGTCTGTATGTTAACATGTGTCTGTATGTTAACATGTGTCTGTATGTTAACAGGTGTCTGTATGTTAACGTGTCTGTATGTTAACATGTGTTAACATGTGTCTGTATGTTAACATGTGTCTGTGTTATGTTAACATGTGTCTGTATGTAACGTGTCTGTATGTTAACATGTGTCTGTATGTTAACATGTGTCTGTATGTTAACAGGTGTCTGTATGTCACCATGTGTCTGTATGTTAACATGTGTCTGTATGTTAACAGGTGTCTGTATGTTAACATGTGTCTGTATGTTAACATGTGTCTGTATGTTAACAGGTGTCTGTATGTAATATGTGTCTGTATGTTGTTAACATGTGTCTGTATGTTGTTAACATGTGTCTGTATGTCACCATGTGTCTGTATGTCACCATGTGTCTGTATGTTAACACGTGTCTGTATGTTAACATGTGTCTGTATGTTAACATGTGTCTGTATGTTAACAGGTGTCTGTACATGTGTCTGTATGTTAACATGTGTCTGTATGTTAACATGTGTCTGTATGTAAACACGTGTCTGTATGTTAACAGGTGTCTGTATGTTAACATGTGTCTGTATGTTAACATGTGTCTGTATGTTAACAGGTGTCTGTATGTACATGTGTCTGTATGTTAACATGTGTCTGTATGTTAACGTGTCTGTATGTTAACATGTGTCTGTATGTTAACATGTGTCTGTATGTTAACATGTGTCTGTATGTTAATGTGTCTGTATGTTAACATGTGTCTGTATGTTAACATGTGTCTGTATGTTAACAGGTGTCTGTATGTTAACATGTGTCTGTATGTTAACATGTGTCTGTATGTTAACATGTGTCTGTATGTTGTTAACATGTGTCTGTATGTTAACATGTGTCTGTATGTAACAAGTGTCTGTATGTCACCATGTGTCTGTATGTTAACATGTGTCTGTATGTTAACAGGTGTCTGTATGTTAACATGTGTCTGTATGTTAACATGTGTCTGTATGTTAACATGTGTCTGTATGTTAACATGTGTCTGTATGTTAACATGTGTCTGTATGTTAACATGTGTCTGTATGTTAACATGTGTCTGTATGTTAACATGTGTCTGTATGTTAACATGTGTCTGTATGTAAACATTTGTCTGTATGTTAACATTTGTCTGTATGTTAACATGTGTCTGTATGTGCCTTCTCAATATTGTCAGCGTAGCTGTACCCTGATTGGTTCGTTAAATACAACATGATTACATTTCCTTAAACGCAGCCATGGTCGCTCTGTTAAACACCCAATTAACAGGGCTGGCTATATGATAATGACAATGACACGCTGAGCAGGTAACCCGGAACGTCTTTGAGGAGAATGCAGTTAGTTTGTTGACCATTGGAAAGCTTATTCAAAGGCAGAAAGTAGACTAAATGTAAATAATGAAAATGTAAAAACTGTGGTTTTACGTAATGCTCACCCTTAGTTTTGAAAATGCTGTCCATCTGCATCAAAACAGCATTTTAGCACACTTTTGCAGACAGCCGATGTCTGGATGTCTGAATATACTCGCGTTTACAAAAAAACCCTCAGTTTCTGTGCCTTTTCCCGGCTACATTACGCGTAGCAAGGCCATTTCAAAATCATCCACTTGGGAGAGCATCTTTGAATATATAAAGTTTTCTGGTGGTCAGAAAACACCATTTCAGTGTGGACAACAGGCCAAATGTATTTTCAAATCCATAATAGTGGATCCGTGTATGAATCTTTGTATTCATAAGATTGTATGAATCTTAAGAATTGTATTAATGTAATGCTCGCATTAGATTCAAGACACTGGTACTGGCCTACAAGGCTGTCAGTGGAACTGCCCATACCTACCTCTAAACATTAGTCAGACCCCACGCCCCAGCCTGAGTGCTCCGCTTAACAACTGCGGCTGGACGACTGGTACCACCTTCACTAAGAACAGGCAAACAACTCTTCTCTGTTTTGGTGGAATGAGCTCCCGGCTGACGTCAGGACGCCAGAGTCGCGCATCACCTTCCGCAATAGACTCAAAACCCACCTGTTTAAATAAAATAAGCAAATGTTTAGCTGGTGGACAGTCTAAAAAATGCTATAACGTTTGACCCGACCCTGTGTGCGTCTTTACCGGCCCTCTCTGTGTTTGTGTCATTCCTGATGCTGTGTGCGTGCTCCGGGACTCTGCTCTGGTCACGGAAATAGCGTTGTGGGTCACTTGAGGAGGCTTTTGGTTTTGATTTACATTTGAAAGCCTGTGCCTCTAATGCCTGCTTCCTTTTTACTCTAATTTACTTTTTGATATTTTCTGAATGAATGACAGGAACAAAGAGAGGGCCGCTTAAAACATGACAGCATTTTTTGACGGTCCACCGTGATTTGTACGCCCGATGGCCAGTACACCACCACTGACCGGAAGGCAAGGGAATCCAATGGGATGAGAAAAGAATACCGTATAAGAAAGTCGCATAAGCGGGAATCTAAATCAGAGACGGTTAAAGACCCCTGGCCAGGTTTAATCGAGGCTTCCATCCACAGAACAGAGCGGTTACCCTCCGTCTCGTGGAGAGGGAGAGTGTGTTCCTCCGCGGCCGTGCTCCGCGTGTCTCCTGACCGTGACCTCCGTGTGAGGTCATTAACACCCGCCCTCGCCATGCCATGAGTCGACACCATGACTAACAGCATGTTGAGTCACCGACGCCTTTTGCTGCACACGCAATACACACTCACACTCACACACACACACACACACGCACACACACACACACACACACACACACACACGTGTCGGTGTGTAAAGGTCCGCGTGGTAAATGGTAATATTTTGAACATTTATAATACATATTGAGACATGATAATGTTCTCATGAGATAGTAAAGGAATTAATTCATATGAGCAACGTGAAAAGGTCAGGGATGGAAAATGAAATGCAGCAAGCGAACCGAGTCTAATAACTCAAATAATCATCATTATGCTAAATATCATTGTTGTCATTCTGAAGGTGACATAACAATAGCTATATATTTAGAATAAGATCATTTATCTTATTGTATTGATTCAAAATACTTTAATTTGCAATGAAAGCCTTATCATTTTTGTTTGTTTCATTCATAAGGTATTATCTTGTCATATAATATTAGTATTGTATTCATGTTGTATCCTTGTTGAAGGTATATTATGTGTATCTGTAGGAGGAAAGCAGGTCAGGTGGTAGCTGGTGTTGTCCTGATTGTGTAAAACAGACTGCAGCAGCAAAGCTAAGTTTAGACTCTCCTTACTGTACAACTCTGTCAGAAGAGCTACTGTAAACCAGGAGCTGTGTGTGTGTGTGTGTGTGTGTGTGCGTGTGTGTGTGTGTGTGTGGTGTGTATGTGTGTGTGTGTGTGTCCTTGCTGCTGTACCAGATTTACAATAAAGGTGAATGTATTTATGCAGGTGTTGGCAGCACTGTGTTTGTGTGTGTCTGCCCTTGTGTATGCGTGCATTTGTGTGCTTGCACATGTGTGTGTGTGTGTGTGTGTGTGTGCGTGCGTGCGTGCGTGTGTGTGCTACAGGAGGAATCCATCATTGTCAGCTGCTATTGATGTGATGTCAGGACCAGTGAGAGGAACAGCAGCACAACACAAAGCACTCACTATAATTAGACACACACACACACACACACACACACACACACACACACATACACCCACATACACACACACACACGCAGACATAGACATGAACATAAACACTCACATATAACCTATACATTAATACACACACACACACATACACATTCTCATGCACACACACACACACACACACTGACACATATAACTTAAGCTTCTGAGGACATTTTGTGCTCCTAATATCCTTAGGGTGCACGTGTGGGTGTAAGTGTGTGTAAGTGTGTGTAGGCGTGTGTGTGTGTGTGTGTGTGTGTACTGGCACAGTGCGTGTGCGTGCATGTTTGTGAATGAATGGCCGTCGGCTTGAAGAATATCTCTGCCAACATCAACCAGGTCAGGTAGTAAATTAATAAATAAAACGTGTTTATCCTAAACAATCTTGACACACAGAGACATGAAAGCCAAAACTAGTCACTGTGTATTAATATTAATATTTCAGAATCTCCCGCCTGGAATTAATAAGTATCCTGCTAATATGCTAATAAATCTTAGCATCCTAATGTGATTGTATGTTTTCAACTTCAGTGATAAGTCATTTTGGATAAAAGCAAATAATTCAATATAAAGATCTGAATGGACTATAACACTTAATACACAACAATATAACATATTGTCAGTGTACAAAATAAAATAGGTCAAATATGAGCCAATTTTGTACTTTGTGTTATTTGGTTGTTCTCCGGCAGTTGAAAGTTGCTCTGGATAAAAGTGTCGTTGAATAATGTAATGTAATGTAATGTAATGTAATGTTTAAATGTGCTACAACATCAAACACATGTTGGTATGCAACAAACAGCAACTTAATAGGTCAATATGAGGTCATATCGTATGAGGCCTACTTGTTGGATGCCCCGACAGTCTACAAGGGGTCGGTCATATTTATTTACCGGCCGGCGGTGCACTTGTGTAAGCAAACACGTGCACGCCCATCCAGTCACGCAGCCGCTCTCCAACACACTGTCTGAATGCTTGTCAGTCTGTCTGTCTGTGACCCATCTCACAAGCCCATCTCAGTAATATTAGTCTTGTTGTTTCCTGTAGTAATATATATTTTATTAACACTGTATATTGCATGCATATATGTTAAGTATTTGCCACTGCTTTCTCTGGGCCGGGCGAGCTGAAACTGGGAGAATCGAGTACGCGAGGAGCTAGTAACGAGACTGGGTGCGATCTGTTGTTGTTTTGCCGCGGTTACGGCCTGCAATAACCAAATGTTCCGCAATTAATGAATGCACAAATTGCAAGTCCCCTTCTCCTCTACTATGTCAACGCACCGGCCCTGGATGGGTCACGACAATATATATATATTTTTTGTCTCTTCCTGTTACTACTACTACTACTACCTGTTACTACTACTTTGTCTACTTCCCACGTACTGTCGCCTGCCATGTCACAAGAGCGTCACTGTTCAGAATGGCCCTGTGTTGTTTCTACCGCCATTCCACTCACGCAGTTCTACTAGCGGTGTGTTACTAACCCGTTCTACTAGCAGTGTTATATATACTAGCGGCCGGCAGAATGCTCAGGCCTGTGGGAATGTGAGGCATGTGGAGGTTAAGAAAGCAGAAGTGATTTCTTCCCTCCTTTCTTTTGCATCTTCCTCTGATTCCTCCTCTTTCCTTACATACACACATTTCATTGTATTCATTGTCAATCCTCTCTCTCTCTATCCATCTCTCTCCCTCTCTCTCTATCCCACTCTCTGTCTCCCTCTCTATTATTCTAGGAGGTCGGGTGCCCAGCTGGGTTTCCCTGGGGCAAGCAGTGAGCAGATGCAGCCAGTGAACACAAAGAAAGAGAGAGAGAGAGAGAGAGAGAGAGAGAGAGAGAGAGAGAGAGAGAGAGAGAGAGAGTCACAGAGTCACTCTCAACGTGTAAAAGGAAAACGTTAAAAAAAAAGTCTGACAAATGTGTCCTCATTCGACCACGTGATGACGTCATCGGTGGCCACTCACTTCTCCAATTTCTTATCCCCCTCTTTCTCCTCCCCCTCCCCCACCTCCTCCTCCTCCAACCCCCCCCCTCCCCCCTCCCCTCCCCCTTCCTCCTTCTCCTCTCCCTCCTCCTCTCTCCTCCTCCCTCCTCCTCCTCCGTCTGCTCCTCCTCCTCCTCCCTGCGCTCCTTTGGACACCTCTTGCGCACCGTGCTGCTCTGTTTTGCGTGTAAAGACGTGACCGTGACAAACGAGGTGCCACGCGTTGCCCTGAGCGCCGTGCACACACACTCCCCCCCCCCCCCCCCCCCACGCTGTGTCTTAACGTGGGTCCATATGTTAACATGTGTCTGTATGTTAACGTGTCTGTATGTTGTTAACATGTGTCTTGTATGTTAACATGTGTCTGTCTATGTTAACGTGTCTTATATGTTAAATATGTGTCTGTATGTTGTTAACATGTGTCTGTATGTTGTTAACATGTGTCTGTATGTATGACCATGTGTCTGTATGTTAACATGTGTCTGTATGTTAACATGTGTCTGTATGTTAACAGGTGTCTGTATGTCACCATGTGTCTGTATGTTAACACGTGTCTGTATGTTAACAGGTGTCTGTATGTTAACATGTGTCTGTATGTTAACATGTGTCTGTATGTTAACAGGTGTCTGTATGTAATATGTGTCTGTATGTTGTTAACATGTGTCTGTATGTTGTTAACATGTGTCTGTATGTCACCATGTGTCTGTATGTCACCATGTGTCTGTATGTTAACACGTGTCTGTATGTTAACATGTGTCTGTATGTTAACATGTGTCTGTATGTTAACAGGTGTCTGTATAACATGTGTCTGTATGTTAACATGTGTCTGTATGTTAACATGTGTCTGTATGTAAACATGTGTCTGTATGTTAACATGTGTCTGTATGTTAACATGTGTCTGTATGTTAGTCTGTATTAACATGTGTCTGTATGTTACATGTGTCTGTATGTTAACATGTGTCTGTATGTAACATGTGTCTGTATGTTAACATGTGTCTGTATGTTAACATGTGTCTGTTGTATGTCACCATGTGTCTGTATGTTAACATGTGTCTGTATGTTAACATGTGTCTGTATGTAAACATGTGTCTGTATGTAAACATGTGTCTGTATGTTAACACGTGTCTGTATGTTAATATGTGTCTGTATGTTGTTAACATGTGTCTGTATGTTGTTAACATGTGTCTGTATGTCACCATGTGTCTGTATGTCACCATGTGTCTGTATGTCACCATGTGTCTGTATGTTAACACGTGTCTGTATGTTAACAGGTGTCTGTATGTTAACATGTGTCTGTATGTTAACATGTGTCTGTATGTTAACAGGTGTCTGTATGTTAACATGTGTCTGTATGTTAACATGTGTCTGTATGTTAACATGTGTCTGTATGTTAACATGTGTCTGTATGTTAACATGTGTCTGTATGTTAACAGGTGTCTGTATGTAAACATTTGTCTGTATGTTAACATGTGTCTGTATGTAACATTGTCTGTATGTGCCTTCTCAATATTGTCAGCGTAGCTGTACCCTGATTGGTTCGTTAAATACAACATGATTACATTTCCTTAAACGCAGCCATGGTCGCTCTGTTAAACACCCAATTAACAGGGCTGGCTATATGATAATGACAATGACACGCTGAGCAGGTAACCCGGAACGTCTTTGAGGAGAATGCAGTTAGTTTGTCGACCGTTGGAAAGCTTATTCAAAGGCAGAAAGTAGACTAAATGTAAATAATGAAAATGTAAAAACTGTGGTTTTACGTAATGCTCACCCTTAGTTTTGAAAATGCTGTCCATCTGCATCAAAGCATTTTAGCACACTTTTGCAGACAGCCGATGTCTGGATGTCTGAATATACCCGCGTTTACAAAAAAACCTCAGTTTCTGTGCCTTTTCCCGGCTACATTACGCGTAGCAAGGCCATTTCAAAATCATCCACTTGGGAGAGCATCTTTGAATATATCAAAGTTTTCTGGTGGTCAGAAAACACCATTTCAGTGTGAACAACAGACCAAATGTATTTTCAAATCCATATTAGTGGATCCGTGGCCAGAATGGACCGGAGGCACGGGTGTACTGGGGAACAAATTTGGCCCTGGACCGGCCGGTTGTATGAATCTTTGTATTCATAAGATTGTATGAATCTTACACATTTTGTTAATGTAATGCTCGCATTAGATTCAAGACACTGGTACTGGCCTACAAGGCTGTCAGTGGAACTGCCCATACCTACCTCTAAACATTAGTCAGACCCCACGCCCCAGCCCGAGTGCTCCGCTTAACAACTTCGTCTGGACGACTGGTACCACCTTCACTAAGAACAGGCAAACAACTCTTCTCTGTTTTGGTGGAATGAGCTCCCGGCTGACGTCAGGAACGCCAGAGTCGCGCATCACCTTCCGCAAGAGACTCAAAACCCACCTGTTTAAATAAAATAAGCAAATGTTTAGCTGGTGGACAGTCTAAAAAATGCTATAACGTTTGAAGCGACCCTGTGTGCGTCTTTACCGGCCCTCTCTGTGTTTGTGTCATTCCTGATGCTGTGTGCGTGCTCCGGGACTCTGCTCTGGTCATGGAAATAGCGTTGTGGGCCACTTGAGGAGGCTTTTGGTTTTGATTTACATTTGAAAGCCTGTGCCTCTAATGCCTGCTTCCTTTTTACTCGAATTTACTTTTTGATATTTTCTGAATGAATGACAGGAACACAAGAGAGCTTAAAACATTACAGCATTTTTTGACGGTCCACCGTGATTTGTACGCCCGATGGCCAGTACACCACCACTGACCGGAAGGCAAGGGAATCCAATGGGATGAGAAAGCAATACCGTATAAGAAAGTCGCATAAGCGGGAATCTAAATCAGAGACGGTTAAAGACCCCTGGCCAGGTTTAATCGAGGCTTCCATCCACAGAACAGAGCGGTTACCCTCCGTCTCGTGGAGAGGGAGAGTGTGTTCCTCCGCGGCCGTGCTCCGCGTGTCTCCTGACCGTGACCTCCGTGTGAGGTCATTAACACCCGCCCTCGCCATGCCATGAGTCGACACCATGATAACACACACACGCAACTACACACACACACACACACACACACACAAACACATAAACACACACACACACACACACACACACACACACACACACACACACACACACACACACACAAACAAACACGTGTCGGTGTGTAAAGGTCCGCGTGGTAAATGGTAATATTTTGAACATTTATAATACATATTGAGACATGATAATGTTCTCATGAGATAGTAAAGGAATTAATTCATATGAGCAACGTGAAAAGGTCAGGGATGGAAAATGAAATGCAGCAAGCGAACCGAGTCTAATAACTCAAATAATCATCATTATGCTAAATATCATTGTTGTCATTCTGAAGGTGACATAACAATAGCTATATATTTAGAATAAGATCATTTATCTTATTGTATTGATTAAAAATACTTTAATTTGCAATGAAAGCCTTATCATCTTTGTTTGTTTCATTCATAAGGTATTATCTTGTCATATAATATTAGTATTGTATTCATGTTGTATCCTTGTTGAAGGTATATTATGTGTATCTGTAGGAGGAAAGCAGGTCAGGTGGTAGCTGGTGTTGTCCTGATTGTGTAAAACAGACTGCAGCAGCAAAGCTAAGTTTAGACTCTCCTTACTGTACAACTCTGTCAGAAGAGCTACTGTAAACCTGGAGCTGTGTGTGTGTGTGTGTGTGTGTGTGTGTGTGTGTGTGTGTGTGTGTGTGTGTGTGTGTGTGTGTGTGTGTGTTGCTGCTGTACCAGATTTACAATAAAGGTGAATGTATTTATGCAGGTGTTGGCAGCACTGTGTTTGTGTGTGTCTGCCCTTGTGTATGCGTGCATTTGTGTGCTTGCACATGTGTGTGTGTGTGTGTGTGTGTGTGTGTGCGTGCGTGCGTGGTGTGTGCTACAGGAGGAATCCATCATTGTCAGCTGCTATTGATGTGATGTCAGGACCAGTGAGAGGAACAGCAGCACAACACAAAGCACTCACTATAATTAGAACACACACACACACACACACACACACACACACACACACACACACACACACACACTACACACACACACACGCACAACATGAACATAAACACTCACATATACCATACATTAATACACACACACACACATACACATTCTCATGCACACACACACACACACACACACATATACACACATATTGACACATATAACTTAAGCTTCTGAGGACATTTTGTGCTCCTAAGATCCTTAGGGTCCACGTGTGGGTGTAAGTGTGTGTAAGTGTGTGTGTGTGTGTGTGTGTGTGTGTGTCTGGCACAGTGTGTGTGCGTGCATGTTTGTGACTGAATGGCCGTCGGCTTGAAGAATATCTCTGCCAACATCAACCAGGTCAGGTGGTAAATTAATAAATAAAACGTGTTTATCTTAAACAATCTTGACACACAGAGACATGAAAGCCAAAACTAGTCACTGTGTATTAATATTAATATTTCAGAATCTCCCGCCTGGAATTAATAAGTATCCTGCTAATATGCTAATAAGTCTTAGCATCCAAATGTGATTGTATGTTTTCAACTTCAGTGATAAGTCATTTTGGATAAAAGTAAATAGTTCAATATAAAGATCTGAATGGACTATAACACTTAATACACAACAATATAACATATTGTCAGTGTACAAAATAAAATAGGTCAAATATGAGCCAATTTTGTACTTTGTGTTATTTGGTTGTTCTCCGGCAGTTGAAAGTTGCTCTGGATAAAAGTGTCGTTGAATAATGTAATGTAATGTAATGTAATGTAATGTTTAAATGTGCTACAACATCAAACACATGTTGGTATGCAACAAACAGCAACTTAATAGGACAATATGAGGTCATATCGTATGAGGCCTACTTGTTGGATGCCCCGACAGTCTACAAGGGGTCGGTCATATTTATTTACCGGCCGGCGGTGCACTTGTGTAAGCAAACACGTGCACGCCCATCCAGTCACGCAGCCGCTCTCCAACACACTGACTGAATGCATCGCAGCGCCGCA
>PIJE02000341.1:59724-64724 GCA_002895965.2 Coryphaenoides rupestris
TCCCCCCCCTCTCTCTCTGTCCCCCCTCTCTCTCCCCCCCCCTCCTCCCTCTCTCACCCCTCCCCCCCCCTCTCTCTCACCCCCCCCCCCCCCTCTCTCTCACCCCCCCCCCCTCTCTCTCTCACCCCCCCCCCCTCTCTCTCTCACCCCCCCCCCCTCTCTCCACCCCCCCCTCTCTCTCTCACCCCCCCCCCCCTCTCTCTCACCCCACCCCCCCCTCTCTCTCTCTCTCTCTTTGGAGGGGGGCGTGGGGTGTGAGAGAGGGGGCAGAAGGTACAGAGGATAAAGAGAACAGAACACGATTCATTAGGCTATATTAGGAAGATTGTCCTGTGTGAATCCAGAGAGATAGGGCTCATAATGTGATTGCCAGGGGCAACCATCCCATAACTCAAGGTTGAGCTTGGTTGTGAGGGTTGAGGTTCATGTTAGGCTGGGGGAGGAGGCTTTTACTGCCCAGTACAACCACAGTCTTCTACTGGTGGACACACTGGGAGCTTCCCAGTACAACCACAGTCTGCCACTGGTGGACACACTGGGATCTTCCCAGTACAACCACAGTCTGCCACTGGTGGACACACTGGGATCTTCCCAGTACAACCACAGTCTGCTACTGGTGGACACAATGGGATCTTCCCAGTACAACCACAGTCTTCTGCTATACCATGAACCAATATTCAAACATCTCAACATGAGTCATTGCTACTAAGGTGGTCCTGGGGGACAGGAAGCCTCAAGGTATCTCCCCTTTCCTCTATTTGGTTTGCCGGGCCACTTAGGTCAGGAATTCAAATCTACGTCCGTCTGGCTTACAATAACCAGCGTCTCCGACCTTCTCTGAGCAGCGACCTTGGTTGTAAGCAGCAGCAGCGAGCGACCGAGCAAGCGAGCGAGAAGCCGCCGCCGTCCCCCTAGTAAATAATGAATCAAAATGGACACCTTCTTCATCCTCTGAAGCCCTGACCTTTGCTGCGCTGGGCTTTATATAAAAGGTGCTAATGTGTGGAAAATGCAACACTTCGAGACCTGTTAAGCAGGAGGGTGAGATGTCTGGGCCCACTGACCTTGGGGAGGGAGGAGGTGGGGAAGAGAGGAGGGGGGAGAGAGAGGGGAGAGGGCGGAAGAGAGAGTGAGAAATATCAAAGAGAGAGAGAAGAAAAAGAGAAAAAGAGAGAGAGAAAGAGAGAGAGTGGATGAGAGAGAGACAGACAGAGTATGTGAGATAGAGGAGAGCGGATGAGAGAGAGACACAGACCATCTCAAAGAGAGGAGGGAGAGAGAGATGATAAGAGAGACAGAGAGTGTATGAGAGAGGGGAGAGGGAGGATGAGAGAGAGAGAGAGAAAGAGTGTGTGTGTGTGTGTGTGTGTGAGAGAGGAGAGAGAGAAGATGAGAGAGCAACACAGAGCATGTGAAAGAGAGGGGAGAGCGAGCGGATGAGAGAGAGACAGAGAGCATGTGAGAGAGAGGAGAGAGGATGAGAGAGAGACAAGGAGCATGTGAAAGAGCAGAGGGAGAGAGAAGATGAGAGAGACAGGGTGTGTGAGAGAGGTGATAGAGAGGGTGAGAGAGAGACAGAGAGTGTGTAGGAGAGGAGCAAGAGAAGATGATAGAGAGACACAGAACATGTAAAGGAGAGGATGAGAGAGAGAAAGAGAGCGTGTGAGAGAGGAGAGAGGATGAGAGAGAGACAGAGAGTGTGTGTGTGTTTATGTGTGAGGAGAGGGGTTGAGAGCGAGAGAGGGGAGAGAGAGGATGAGAGAGAGACAGAGAGCATGTGAGAGAGAGGAGGGATGATGAGAGAGGGACACAGAGTGTGTGAGATAAGGGAGAGAGAGAGAATGAAAGAGAGACTGAGAGTGTGTGTGTGAGAGGACAGAGAGGATGAGAGCGAGAGAGGGAAGAGAGAGAGACAGAGAGACTGTGTGTGAGAGGAGAGAGAGGGTGAGAGAGAGACAGAGGGAGTGTGTGAGAGGAGAGAGGATGAGAGCGAGAGAGGGAAGAGACAGGATGAGAGAGAGACAGAGAGCATGTGTGTGAGAGGAGATAGAGAGGATGAGAGAGAAACAGAGAGTGTGTGTGTGTGTGTGTGTGAGAGAGAGAGGAGAGAGAGAGGATGAGAGCGAGAGAGGGAAGAGAGAGGATGAGAGAGAGACAGAGATCATGTGTGTGAGAGGAGATAGAGAGGATGAGAGAGAAACAGAGAGTGTGTGTGTGTGTGTGTGTGAGAGAGAGAGAGGAGAGAGAGAGGATGAGAGTGTGTGTGAGAGGAGAGAGAGAGACAGAGAGCGTGTGTGAGAGAGGGCAGAGAGAGAGGATGAGAGAGACAGAGAGCGTGTGTGAGAGAGGAGAGAGAGAGGATGAGAGAGAGACAGAGAGCGTGTGTGAGAGAGGGCAGAGAGAGAGGATGAGAGAGACAGAGAGCGTGTGTGAGAGAGGAGAGAGAGAGAGGATGAGAGCGAAGTATGAATGGACCAAAGCAGCCGGTGTCTGTGTTAAATAATCCAGTGAGCTTTGCAGAGTAACACATCTTAACAGGGACTCCCCACTGACCTGACGGCGTGTGGTAAACAGTGGTTTGGGGGGGGGGTGTTCCACTGTCAGCTGCAGGGTTCTGGGTTCGATTACCCCAATGTCCACAGCTCAAACCTGGAGACAATCCCAGAGCAAGATGCGTTATACCCTCTGCAGGTTCCTTGATGACATGAAGTTACTGAAAGTGACTGGCTATACTAAACACTGCATGGCTTGATGTGTAAAACGAGTCGACAAGTTATAGCAAGAAAGGGGATTGTCGCAGGCAGGGGGGGGGGGGGGGAGGGGGGGGGGGGGGGTAAGTGGAGTTAGGGGAAGGGGGTTTGGTTTATAGTTTGGAGAAAGTTCAATTCCAAGACGTTTGAAAACTTTTTTTAATCTTTATATTCAGATGGTCTTGGAAATCATTTTTCACTGTCTAATGTCCCAGGTAACACCATGGTTACCGTTTTAATGTCATCAATAATCAATAATACGCAATTTGCTCTAAACCAGCCTAAAGGCAAACTGAGTCGATAGGAAAAAGCACAATTATTTGGGGGATTTTTTTCACCCAGACAACCTTTGTTTTTAATTGAATCTTAGATGTACTGTTATGAATTGTCCAGTATAACCACTTCTACTGTGGACACACTGGGAGCTTCCTAGTATAACCACAGTCTTCTACTGGTGGACACACTGGGAGCTTCCCAGTACAACCAGAGTCTTCTACTGGTGGGACACACGCGGAGCTGCCCAGTACAAGCAGTCTCTACTAGTGACACACCTGGGACCTGCCCAGTACAACCACAGTCTTCTACTGGTGGCACACTGGGACCTGCCCAGTACAACCACAGTCTTCTACTGTGGACACACTGGGAGTTTCCCAGTACACCACAGTCTTCTACTAGTGGACAACTGGGAGCTTCCCAGTACAACACAGTCTTCTACTGGTGGACACACTGGGAGCTGCCCAGTACAACCACAATCTTCTACAGCAACTATTTGAACTATTGGACCAGAATTGAATTTTCCTGCTGCAAATCATGCTTGATGCATTCAATGAATAATCAACGATTGAGGTGAAATGCAGATTTATTTTTCTCATGAGTGAATACGTTTAGGAGACGAAACGGCCTTCAGTTGTGGACCGACAATCACGCTCCATCCCGCGGTGTCACTTCGCCACGTGACCGAAGAGCTCCGGGCGTCACGTTCCGCTGGACACCCCGAGCACTCCGGATCGGGGTGTGTGTGTGTGTGTGTGTGTGTGTGTGTGTGTGTGTGTGTTCATGGTTCCTTTTGATCCCTTATTGATTGATCCTTTATTTGATCAGTACGAATTCCCTGATCAAATCAATCGACCGAACCGCACACTGTCATTATGAACAGCAGTAGAAGAAGAGATATTAAAATAAATACAAAATATTCCCCCAAAATATCCCAACAATATAAACGAGACATAAAGGATCATTCTTTTGTTATGGAATATTGTTTTGCTGAAAAAAGTCCAATAATAATTCAGAGACTTTACTTTTTAATGTAAATGCTCTGCTTGTGCTCTGATTATGAAGACGAGAGAACAGTGTGTACAACGTGTTCCCATCTATCGATTATTGATAGATTCGGTTTGTGAACCTTTCTCCCGGTGACAGCGGTGTCTCCAAGCTGACTTGTCACCTGTCCAATCAGAGACCTCCGCTCTACTTCCTCTCCCAGAAACACGGCGGCCAATCGCGGCGGATTTGTGGGCGTGCGCTCCGGTCCGAGGCGCGTGTTGGAGTTTGCTAAATGACTGCAGCAAGAAATACAGTGGGGGCGCCGAGCGCGCGCGTGTGTGTGTGCGTGTAAATGCGTGTGCGCGCGCGCGCCGGCCCCAGCCATTCTCCCGCTGCCATGGAAGAGAGCAGCCTCGCGAGCGCAGAGCAGCAGCACGAGCACCGCCGCCGCCGCCGCCACCACATCCTCTCCCGTGTTTCCGCCGCTCGTGTCTCCGCCGGTGTGTGTGTCTGAAGAAGAAGAAGCAGAAGAGCGTCCTGCCGGCGCTGTCCTGCCGAACTTGACCAGCAGCAGCAGACAATGGAAGTGGGTGCGGGTTGCTGCAGCGCGCACTCCTCCTCCCTCCTCCTCCTCCTCCTCACCACCCCTGGGAACCAACTACTGCGAGAACAGAGCGACCACCTCCCACCTCCACCTCCCCCGCGACACCACCACAGCTCCCCTCCTGCCTCTGCTGGGATGCATGTGAGCGCGGACTGAAAGTGAAGTGAACCCGCCGCTGCGTGTACGTGGTGCACGTGTGACCGCCGGAACAACTGTGGATATCCGCCCCCGTGAGGATCTATACACACGCGCGCACACACACACGCGCACGCACACACGCACACACGCGTGCGTGCGCGCGCACCGGAGAACTAAAGCCCGAGCGCGAGACGCAGCAGGGTGCATCCCGCCGCGTGCCAACCATCTTCTGATATATATTTATA
>PIJE02000341.1:69724-117224 GCA_002895965.2 Coryphaenoides rupestris
CATCGGTCGGGCAGGAGTTGGGGATAAGTCTCATCTCCCAATTGGCAGAGAGAGCGAGGCAGAGAGAGCCAAACCAATTCCCAAACAGCTTCAAGCCCCTGTGAGTTACCCCAGATGGCCTAATGTGCGATCTCCCCCTTCTCCTGTAGTACTTCCTGGAAGTCCATCCACAGAGGAGCCTATGCAGCTAGGAGGCACCTGCCTATCCACACCAGAGAGGGATAGCTCTCCTCAGCTCTTTGACTGAGGGAGAGATGCCGTGTATACTGTAGTCCAGGGGTTCTCAAACATTTTGGGGCCAGGGACCCCTTACAGGGGAGACAGTTTTCCAAGGACCCCCTCATAACATTTTACTCTTAGATGCCATTGGAGCTATTTGTTTTCTAAAAATTTTCAACCTAAATACTTCAGACATACATTACAATTTGAATCATGTTAATATCACTTATATACTTTTAAACAGTCATTTTATTCAAATTGCATTTGATTGACACATCATACAATCATATGGCCCAAAGCTAACATGTGTGGGTGTAATGGACACAATATGCTGGTTTTATTGGTGCAAATGGTCCCCGTCTGTAGATATGCACTTTTTATAATGATACATTAGGGCTTGCACGACTACTGATTTTTTCAAGTCGACCATTCTATCAATGAAGTCGAAAAAAACACACGCAGAGACAGAAGGTGTCCAAAAAAATTAAGTAACTTAAGTGAGTAAAAATTATTGTAACAAACATTGAACTGAAAATGTGTTCCTGCAGAGGTCTGATTTTCAAGACCTGCCCCCTCCCCACACCCGCAATGCGCAATACCGAACCCACATCCGCACAAGACCTGCAGCCCGACCCAAACCCACATATCCTATAATAACCATGACCAGTGGAAACGTCTCATAATTATCACCTTACACTCATCAGCCACGCATTTGCCCCAAAATGCGCGATCCAACCCACATCTTCTTTGTTTCACCCTTTGAGAACCAGTGCTGTAGTCAACCGGGCCATTCCCGTTCCTCCTGGCCTGAATGACAGGGAAAAGACAGCCCCAACAGATGGTCCAGAACATATTCCTCCTCCTTGGACGGCCTCGGGATGTAGTCTCTGACCAGTGGGCCTCAGTTTTCATCCAGGTTCTGGAAGGCATTTTGTATCGTTGTTGGTGCCCCAGCCAGCCGGAGAATCCTGATGGAATGTCGGGGGGATCCGGTCGCAGTTCCGCTTTTTTAGTTTCCACTTCATGTCGCCTTGTGTTATTCGCCAAATTAAAGCAAGTATTGACAAGTTAGCTCTCCTTGCGTCTATTAGATAGATTTGTTTTTTGTCCAGTTGCTTTTTTGGCTAGTTTTTACTATTTTTGTGTGTGTGTGTGTGTGTGTCTGTGTGTGCGCTATACAGTGTGTGTAGTTGTAACCTTGGGCTGCAGCCGGGAGCTGGAAGCAATGATTAATCTTATTGGTCAGCGTGTCTGAGGCCAGAATACTAATGCGCGAGGCATCGGGGAGCAAGCGGTCCATTAATCAATTAATCAATCAAGCTGATTGACAGTGGCGCGGACAGTGATTGACGTGCTGTTACTATAATATACTGTATATATATTTTTTTAGATATCATATAAAAAACACAATAAGCACCGAATTGGTCACGGATGCGTGTGTGTGTGTGTGTGAGAGAAAGATATACTTTATTTATCCCCCTCGGGGGAACACGAGTGTGTGCATTATTTGTCTGTGTGTGTTTGTGTGTGCGTTTGTGCGTGTGCACACTGCATTCATGTGATGCCACTGCATATGTGTGTGTTTTGATCCTGTATGAATGTGGTGGTGCGGTGAACATGTGTTTCTCTTCCTGGGACAGGACTCCATAACTGGCACACACGTATGCCACAACCACACTGCTTCCTGGGGGTGGAGGGGGCGGTGCATGTTGTTTAAATTCAGCGATTTAAACAACTACATCTGGTGACGGCAGCGTAACTGTGGAAACTCCACAGATCCGGGTTCCTTTTCTTGAGTCTTCCAGCGGCTAACACCACATATTTGCGTACCTGCAGGACAGCGCGTGTTTCAATGGCTTCCTCTTCCACTTCCTGTTTCGGTGATGCTGTTGCTCTGCCTTTTCCCTCGGCCTGTTGGTGACCGTCCGTCTGTACTGACAGTCATGCAACATGCACAAACAAGCCCTCTGGCAGAATGTCTATTTGTATTCATATTACAATTTCCAGAAATGTCTTTTCCTTATTTTCTATACCTATTTTTTTCTTTATTTAACTGCAAGGTCTCATTGAGATTTCAAACCTATTGCCCAAGCGCATGAAAAGGACAACATATAAACACAGAACAATAAAATCCCAATAATGTATTGAAATTCATGCGCAGTACGAGTCACCGTGTATATGGACTGGAATCATTGACCCGGGTTATTCTGCATCCCACGGTAGTGCAGTATAGATCACTCTACGCTCCACGCAATGGGAAGAAAGCATGCCGTTTATCCGCACGTTTAATGAAAACAATTCACCTCTGAAGGCGTGCAGTCGGAAAACGGAATGGGGAAGCCAGCGAAGGGGAAAATGTATGCGGCTTCCGCAGGCCCAATGTCAGCCACCATGCATCTGATGAGCGAGGATGGTCACTCTCACACCCAGCGCACACAGTGCACCGCATGCTCAGGAATGTTTCAGTACCTGGGAATGCGCAGATACGCATGTATGCCACTGAACACACATGCACACACAAAGCCAGAGACACATACAGACACAAACACATGCACGTAGACACAGATACACAAACAACACACAGACGCAGGCAACAAACACACACACACAAACACACACACATTATGCTGCTGGATCTTGCCTCAGGTTCGTCTGAATGTGACTGCTGCGCTCTGCTTGATGAAGTGGATTGATATTGACTCTGGTTTGGTTTGAAGGTCATTCCCTCTTAATTATGCTTTTCTATTATTTTGAAAGAACAACGTCTTGCGGGGTCAAGCAGAGTTTGACCCCAGTGCTATTATGTTTAAAGTCCTCTTCCTGAAATTGGTGTAATTGAAATGCGACAGTGTTGACTTTTCCCCGGGAACAGACGGACTTGTCCAGAATATAGACCTGCTTCCCTGACCGGCGAAAAGGTTGGCGCGGTCACGGGAATGATGCGGCAAAATGTCAGCTTACCGCAGTGGAGTTCAGGCGTTGATTTAACGATGCGTTTTGCTATTGCTCTCGCCCGTCATTACCGCTCCATTTCGATCCATATGCTGATGTGTTGTGGTGTGTACGGAAGGGAGTTTAGATGTTGTGAAGAGGGAACAAAGTCAAACACTCAACGTTGAGTTTGTTTTTGCGCAAAAGGATCCTTGAATAGTACAGACTGCCAGCCTTCAGCTCTTTTTTTGTTGTTTAGCAGAATAGACTTTAGAAAACTTAAATAATAGAAATGCATGAACAATAACAACATGAAACAAATTCACGATGAAAGCACAAATATAAAAAGTAAAAATATAAAATAAAACAACAACCCAATAAATGAGTTTTCCTCCACTGAGTAGGGAAGACGTCTGTCTCCTGATACCGAGTCAGCAGATTCAGTTATTGGTTCGTTGAATGATTAATTAAGTCATTCGTTCATTCATTCGTTCATTAGTTTATTGTTTCCTGCCCTCTTATAGCCATCCTTCGAGAGGTCAAAGGTTACAGTGTACGAGCCACCTGCCATTGTACCACATCTCTCACCAACATCTATACATAACATAACCCTATAGAGCATATATAAACCATGCTTACACATATACAGTATATACACCATCTCTAACATCACACGTGTGTATATATACACAGTATAAACAAATATGTATTCAACCATATATAACCTAATATGTTATATGTATCCATAACTATCCCAGACTGCAGATCAACACTACCAACCTCTCGGCCTGTTTCTCTGTCGAGATGCAAATGCCTTGCTCGTGGGCACCGGGGCAGGTCGTCCGCCTGTCATTAAGACCGATCTCCTTCATCGTTATTCAGCTTGTCTACCTCGTCTGTCTCACCGTTATGATCCCGCATCTGGTGCTGTGAGCGTCGGCGTGGACTAAATTAAATCTAATATGCGGTTTAATGCCCTGGCCCTGCGGCCGTTCCTCTGCGCTGGCGTTTATCACACCACGCTTCCATCATAACAAACAACAATAAAAAATTGGAATGTCACGCGCTGTAAATTTCTCAAGAGGCTTTAATGAAAAACAATTGATGACTTCAGCAGAACCGATTTCCACCGTGACTGTAATTATTAACTCCTGGACAGGTTCATTTCCAATACCTGATCTATGATATTTCAATACACCGAACAATTCAATGTATGATATAGGGTACCATAAACAGCGCCACCATATCTGCAGTGAGCTACCAGTGCAACTGTAACCATGGTGCAGTGAAGAGCTATGGTGCTCTATGGAAATGACAGGGTCCCAAGTAGTGTCCCCTGGGGTTCGTATGAACTACAGGGTCTTTTCTGAGGATTCTGTCTTCCCGATTCCAAATTTTTATTCTGCAGAGAGTTGGACCCTGTAATTAATTGTTCGCATGAACTCTCAAGGTCCCTGTTTAAACTTAATTTAACAAGGAAAGACATATTGAGATTAAAAAAAATTCTTTGCCAAAAGTGTCCTCGCCAAGATAGGCAGCGGCAGGTTGTCACAGAAACGTTAGCGACAGACAGCATTCAATATGGACAATAACATTTAAAAGTCACCAGTTTCAAAACGTAAGAGAAGAGAAGAAAAGGGACCAGGCTCAAAATCCCTCAGTGGGACAATTTCCTTCATCTATTCTCAAAGGCAGAGCTCAGCACAGAGATCAACGTCGTGAATTACAGCGTGTCTGTTTCTGTCATTAAAGCATCACTCGTCAGAAACCGAAGCTGCTAACGTCACAACAGCTCCAGCACCGTGACAGTGTTCAGAGCAAGGTGTCTCCACGGCGGAACTTCCACCGCTTGGAGGTGTCCTGAGAGGTATGAAAGTGCTGAAACATGGTGTTACTAAGACTGAGATGAGAGCACACATAGGCCTACGCAAACCAACCAATGGGAGCGTGCGAAGGGGAGGCCATCTCGGCGTGGAGTCGGCGCTTCCCCCCGCGGAGACGGGAAGCCCTGGCGGCGCGTTTTAAGCGAGCGCTCTTTGGTTTCCGGAGCGCTGCTAAACGCGAGGATGAGATCAATTAGAATGGAGGTCTTCAGAGGGTTTAGCTACATAATGAGGCCCACTTAGGGCTAATCACTGAAGCTCTGCGTTAGCATGCACCTCTCTCTCTCTCTTTCTCTCTCTCTCTCGTATCCCCCCTCTCTCTTTTCCCTGTCTCACTCTTTTTCCTGGCCCTCTATTTCTATCTTAGCTCTCTTTCCACTATATTTCCCTCTCCCCCTACTCTCTCTCTCCCCCTCAATCTATCTTTCTCTCTTTCTTTCTCACTCTCTCACGCTTCTTCCTCTCTTCTCTCTCTCTCTCCCCCTCTCTCTCTCCCTGTCTCCCTCCACCCTCTCTCTCTCTCTCTCTCTCTCTCTCTCCCTGGGGTTGTTTGCATATTACACGCTGGCAGGACGAGAACTAGTCTGCCAGTGTGTAAAATTTATTTAAATACCTCTCTTCCTCGCTGCCTCAGCATTAGGCGAGAGTAGGGTGGGGGGGGTGAGGTGGAGGCGGTGGGGAGTGCTGGGAATGTCGGGTGCGGGGGGGGGGGGGTTGGGGGGGGGTGATAGGAGCAGTGTTCTCCCATTGATCAGGGACGATTCAAGCAAATCCACACTTTGATCTGGATGACCGGAGACATGGAGCCCGTGGGTGCGGGGCGGTCATCATCACATAGACCAAGCCCGACCGAGGAGGCCGGTTGATGGGGCTGGACGGTGCTGGAAGAGGAGGGGGTGGGGTGTGGAAGTGTGTGAGTTTAATGCTAGGCACTAATTAGCGTTGATGACTAAGTGAGAGTGGGCTAGTGCTGCGTCAGAGGAACATAGCTCTAATTAACGCGAGCAGAGAAACATTAGAAGTTTAATCTGAGATGGAAAGTACCTCTATGGGGGTGGTCTGTTTGTTATTCTAGCCTGGTGAAAAATAATATACATCAGACGTTTCTTAATGAGTGAAGATACTAAGATATTGCAACAGATCAGGATCTAAAATAATACATATTCCATTTTCTACAATGCTCTAAATCACATTTAAAACTCAACATGTTTTGATTGTGTAAATAAAAATAAAGAAATATAACTGGAACTGGAATGTTACCCTCACCCTAACACATTTATCCATCCATTCATTCATCCATTTTCTTCCTCTTATCTGGGGCCGGGTCACGGTGGCTCCTTCTGGGAGATCCCTGAGGCGTTCCCAGGCCAGATGAGATATATAATCCCTCCAGCACATCCATCCACCCATTCATTCATTCATTCATTCATTCATCCATCCTTCTATTCATTCATCCTTCTATCAACCCTTTATCCATCCATCCATCCATCCATCCATGCAATCATCAATCATTCATTTAACCATCTATGAATCTATACAGTACATTCACACATTCCAATTTGCATATTATTGTCCTATTCATATTATGTGGGGTGCTTCCTGAATTAGGGATTCCACTTCCTGCTCAGTATGTAAAGGATGAGTTCCTGTATGTCCCTCTGGCTGTGTGGGTATGGGGGTCGGGCGGGAAACACACACACACACACCAACCAAACTCCGACGCAGGCTAATTTCACCGTGGCTACTCGTGCGTTTAAGCTAGTGTGACCATGTGACCACAGTGTGTGATTTAACGGGACCTTGGGTCACGTGACAGCAGGGCTAGAAGCAGCAGTGTAATATTATGGGATGGATGTGTGTAGGAGAGCGTGTAGTCAGACTAATTCAGTCTCCCTTCCGCACTCTGACTCATCCACACGATTTGATATTTAAAAAAAATATGTTTGTTTTTCATTTATGTGAAGGATGAACTGAATCAGGCATGCATTTCGTTTTCCATGAATTCCATTCCTTGGTGAAGATCTGGTGCACCTCAGAGCTTCCCTGCAGGGAGAGTCCTCCGGTTCCTCCGAGTCCTCCGGTTGTTTGCTTCTCGTCTCCTTTTTAGCATTTTTCTCTCCCCGACCACGCGCTCCACTCACACATTTCAGCACAAGCCTCCTTAAAACTCCCCATCTCTTCAGATCTCGTCAGAAAATCCAAGGGGAAGTCTCGAGAAATACAAGTTGAGTCTGGCCAACTCCTGAGGTGTTGGCAGCCGCCGCTCCTCTTGTGCGGACGACAGCTGGTTTAATCTTAATCTTAATCTGTGACTAATCTCACTTTATTGTCCCCGCATTCTCTGCCGGATGTTTATTCAACACTCGATTCAAATCCGTTTTGCACAGCCTTTGATGGTAGCGTAGCGCGCTAAGCGCTACGCTACCATCTCCTAAGCAACTCAGATCTGTTTTAGCTTAACTTCGTCTGCCGCTGTGGTCACTAATAGGATTATTTGCGCCGGGTTAATGACTTTCATGTCGAGTTCATCTGCCACCCGGCATCTGAAACATGATAAAGCCTCAAAAACACTAATGTCTCAATGCTGTTGATGTCTCGGTATTGATGAAAATTGATCGGTAGTGATGAAAATTGATCGGTAGTGATGAAAATTGATCGGTATTGATGAAAATTGCTCAATGTTGAAGATGATTGATTGTTATTGACAATGCAATTGGGGATCGGGACAACTTTTTGATCCATACTATCAATTACATTTTTTACATTCTGTCTCCCAGAATTTGTGTGTCTGCTCAAGACGTGTCCGTTTGAAACGGACCAACTGTGTAGCCTGCGGTGTTGCTGCTGATTGAAAATTTTTGAGAACCGCTCACCTGAACAACTCAACGCTCGATACTCTACCTCTTTGTGTCCTCAGCCATAAACCTGGCAAGTGTGAAGTCAATCGGATGAACGGTTGTCGAGAAAATCGTATTACAGACATGCATAGGCCTACATATAAAGACTCCTTACATTCATCACATACACCCACATTTTGGACAGCGTTGTTAATATACCTGTCCTCAGGGCTTGTACATCAGAATGCGTCATGGGATTTTTGGTTGGCAAAATCACTAATTCAAGAAATGAACATAAATATACCATAACCGAATTAAAACTTTGTCTTGCATGAGAAGCACTGTGGCAGTCTCATACCCACCAATGTCCTTCCATAATGATAACTCATTTTAGAATTAGTTACTTAACAATAATCAAAAAATCATAACTATCAACATAATAACTGACATTCCAATTCTCCTTTGCTCCCAAAATGGTGCCGGTCATTGGCAATGTGCGATAGCGATGTCAAGCCTGACTCGGTGTAAAAGTATTCTAATATACGCATCCAATACATGAAATGAAAGCTCCCAACCTCCTGATTACAATGATTACAATCTAACACAGTGTAGGACAACATGGATTGCAGCCTATAAGCATGTATTTATTATTACTGTTTTTAACATTCATCATATGGCAAACAAATGTTGATGTTTGTAACTTTGATTGGGGAACAAAATATTTAATGTCAATGTTTGCATCAAAATTGGGTCATAATAGCGTAGAGAGAGAGAGAGAGACTAATTGTTGGGAGAGACTGCAGAGCTTGACCTCTGACGCTGAACGACTAGAAGTAGCGTGAAGCATGGATGCAAACAGCAACCAAACCCCATCTATTCTCTTTCTTTCTCCTCCTCGTAATCGGGTCTTTTCTTCCTACCTTTCTGCTCTCCTCCTCCTCTCCATCTCTCCTCCTTTCTCTCCCTCTATCTTTCCACCTCCACCTCTCCTCCTGTCATCTTCCTCCCTCTCTCTTTTTCCTCCTCCTCCTCCTCCTCATCCTCTACTTCTGCTTTCCCGTCCTCTCCTTCCTCGTGTACCTCACTGTGTGTGTGTGTGTGTGTGTGTGTGTGTGTGTGTGTGTGTGTGTGTGTGTGTGTGTGTGTGTGTGTGTGTGTGTGTGTGTGTGTGTGTGTGTGTGTGTGTGTGTGTGTGTGTGTGTGTGTGTGTGTGTGTGTGTGTGTGTGACTGCACGTGCACGTGCGTCTCTATGTGGGTGTGAATACATAATTGGAGAGCACTTCAGCGGACCTGCTGATTGGCTGTCTGATCACGGCGGCGATTCCCAAGTGGCCAGAGATTTCGATCAGCAGTTTTCTGATAAACCCGCAGAGGGGACTGGATTACATGTTTATGAATTGCTAATGGCGCCATTTGTCATCGTCTCCTTCCCGCCTGACCATATTGGGACGGATCTCTGGCACGGTAATATTTTACATCTCGAAGGTGGGAATCACAGAGCAATCGACTGTATCTTCTGCCATCTCTATTTATAAGAGATGCATGTGTGGGAGGGGAAAGCTCTGCTCCTCAGCACTTATGAGTTAAAATGAAAAGCTGAATCATTTCGCCAAACTTTTGTCAAACTCTTATAGTAAGTAATAACTGCCGGAGTGTGAGCTATCGTCGGTGACCAAAGTAAAGCAAATAAGAAACTTTCCAAGGTTAGACTCTAAAGGCTATGCTATTAGTCTTAGCATAAGTCTGCACTCATGTATAAATCAGTCATGCACTCATTTATAAGTCATTTATCTTGTTACTGGCACATTTACAAGGCAAACCCAACACACGTTTATTACGTTTTCCGTTCATTCATTGTTTTAACAAAAACCCCAAATTATATCTTATTATATATGATAACCATGAATGAACGAATGCAAGAGCGGTGCGTCCTCGGTAAATCACGGTGACATGGTCAAAAGTTTCTGCGGTCGGAAAAGTATCATTTAAAATTTCGGCGAGCATCATGTCGATAAAGTTTTGACTTTTTTTCTCCTGGAGGCGTACTGAGTAATGATCAGAAGAAGAGAGGGGACTGGAGCCAAGATGGATGAGTGCTAATGCAGGCCCATTATGATTCCTCAGTGGCAGCCTCCACAGTCATTCTTTAATGAAACTACAAGAGGCAGAGGACAGTAATAGACCGAGCGTGCTCCGATTGTTGCCGGGCAGGACACATTAGTTTTATGTATGATTGCGACAATGTAAATAGCTCCATGAATATCATAATAAATGGCACGTAGCTCCCGGCTAATAGCTCATACTTCACTTGACGAGCGAGAAATATATGCACATGAATTTACATGGGGTTGTAGTACCGTTAGACCCTCATCACAGGGCTTGAGGTTAGGGGTCATGGGTCATGGCTAGGGTGTTCGCAAGGTACTGGGATCAAAACAACGTCTTCAGCCTAATCTGTAGGCACTGGAGAGCAATGCCCTAATAAGTAAATAAGTTAGCATAAATAGCGACCAGAACCGCGATCACTTGCGAGGTGCTGGATCTGCAGTGAACGCGTACAAAGGGATGAAAGTTCGATCGATCAACCAGATTCGCCTGTCCAGTCTGTTGCGTCGGACCGACACGAATAACACAATAGAATGATTTTGGCGAAGGGAGCCTGACAAATTATGATCGCTTTTGGTTGGTTGGTTAGGGGGGGCTCCGTCGCCATGACAACAGCAGAGACCGCCTCGATTGGTAATATTCCTCATTTTTGCCTTTATTACGTTATTGATGATTACTTTTGCACAACCCAAGGTGAGACGCAAGTATGATCAATGACTTCATTTTGTGTGTGTGTGTGTGTGTGTGTGAATGTGTGTGTGTGAACGTGTGTGTGTGCGTAAATTGAACGTGTCTGTGTGCGTGAATTGATGTTTGTGAGAGAGAGAGAGAGAGAGAGAGAGAAAGAGAGAGAGAGAGAGAGAGAGAGAGAGGTGCATGTGAGTGTGTCTGTATTGATGTTTACCATAATAGACATTTTAAAGGGTAAAGGGTTCTTGTGTTGAGGTTCTGATGTTAATCAGGGCTGCAGGTAATGTGCTGGATGGGCCTAACAAGGTAACAGAGTCAACCGTGGCACATCACTACCAGGGAAATCAATAGGCCTGCTCACTAAACTGCGGATTAATGGTTCAAAGAATGGCTATCAACTAAAAGTGCAATATCGAGTACACGTGGCGATCAATGGCGACTGGAATTCAAGGTTTGGCGCTGTAAATATAGTCTCACATTAAACAGAGCTTGACTGAGACAAATCGATGACATAACGATTGAGTTAATCTGAAATTATATAAAAAAAAAAGGTTAGAACACATCGCTAAAAAGTATTACTGTAGTAAAAATGCCATGATTCACAATTCATGAATTCAAATCCAAATGTTGCTTTATATTTGAATAGGTATCAAACGAACTTGCCCCCCCCCCTCCGGGCAAGTTCCATCTGCAGCTGGGCAGGCAAAGTACTCGAAACTCAGAGTATATACAGAGTACTAGTTTACTATTTGACTCAATGTGTGTTCAAATACAAGAACCCAGTGTAGCCGCACAGGAAAAGAAATGATTGTATAATAACTGTGAATACATGTACACACAAATGGCCGACAGGGAACCGTGGAGGACTATGGGTAACCAAAAGGAAAAATGATTCGCTGAATAATGTGTGCTGTTTGAAGAGGGTGACAGAATGAATGCATCTCTGGGAAGATTGTTTACCTTAAGACTTATCTACTCCTGCCGGGAGAGAACCTTTCATCTGGTGTCCCATAAATATTATCTTCTCTGATGTACGTGAGGAGAGAGAGAGAGAGAGAGAGAGAGAGAGAGAGAGAGAGAGAGAGAGAGAGAGAGAGGTGCATGTGAGTGTGTCTGTATTGATGTTTACCATAATAGACATTTTAAAGGGTAAAGGGTTCTTGTGTTGAGGTTCTGATGTTAATCAGGGCTGCAGGTAATGTGCTGGATGGGCCTAACAAGGTAACAGAGTCAACCGTGGCACATCACTACCAGGGAAATCAATAGGCCTGCTCACTAAACTGCGGATTAATGGTTCAAAGAATGGCTATCAACTAAAAGTGCAATATCGAGTACACGTGGCGATCATGGCGACTGGAATTCAAGGTTTGGCGCTGTAAATATAGTCTCACATTAAACAGAGCTTGACTGAGACAAATCGATGAGATAACGATTGAGTTATCTGAAATTATATAGCGATGTCAAGCCTGACTCGGTGTAAAAATTATTCTAATATACGCATCCAATACATGAAATGAAAGCTCCCAACCTCCTGATTACAATGATTACAATCTAACACAGTGTAGGACAACATGGATTGCAGCCTATAAGCATTGTATTTATTATTACTGTTTTAACATTCATCATATGGCAAACAAACGTTGAAGTTTGTAACTTTGATTGGGGAACTAAATATTTAATGTCAATGTTTGCATCAAAATTGGGTCATAATAGCGTAGAGAGAGAGAGAGAGACTAATTGTTGGGAGAGACTGCAGAGGCTTGACCTCTGACGCTGAACGACTAGAAGTAGCGTGAAGCATGGATGCAAACAGCAACCAAACCCCATCTATTCTCTTTCTTTCTCCTCCTCGTAATCGGGTCTTTTCTTCCTACCTTTCTGCTCTCCTCCTCCTCTCCATCTCTCCTTCCTTTCTCTCCCTCTATCTTTCCACCTCCACCTCTCCTCCTGTTCATCTTCCTCCCTCTCTCTTTTCCTCCTCCTCCTCCTCCTCATCCTCTACTTCTGCTTTCCCGTCCTCTCCTTCCTCGTGTACCTCACTGTGTGTGTGTGTGTGTGTGTGTGTGTGTGTGTGTGTGTGTGTGTGTGTGTGTGTGTGTGTGTGTGTGTGTGTGTGTGTGTGTGTGTGTGTGTGTGTGTGTGTGTGTGTGTGTGTGTGTGTGTGTGTGTGTGACTGCACGTGCGTCTCTATGTGGGTGTGAATACATAATTGGAGAGCACTTCAGCGGACCTGCTGATTGGCTGTCTGATCACGGCGGCGATTCCCAAGTGGCCAGAGATTTCGATCAGCAGTTTTCTGATAAACCCGCAGAGGGGACTGGATTACATGTTTATGAATTGCTAATGGCGCCATTTGTCATCGTCTCCTTCCCGCCTGACCATATTGGGACGGATCTCTGGCACGGTAATATTTTACATCTCGAAGGTGGGAATCACAGAGCAATCGACTGTATCTTCTGCCATCTCTATTTATAAGAGATGCATGTGTGGGAGGGGAAAGCTCTGCTCCTCAGCACTTATGAGTTAAAATGAAAAGCTGAATCATTTCGCCAAACTTTTGTCAAACTCTTATAGTAAGTAATAACTGCCGGAGTGTGAGCTATCGTCGGTGACCAAAGTAAAGCAAATAAGAAACTTTCCAAGGTTAGACTCTAAAGACTATGCTATTAGTCTTAGCATAAGTCTGCACTCATGTATAAATCAGTCATGCACTCATTTATAAGTCATTTATCTTGTTACTGGCACATTTACAAGGCAAACCCAACACACGTTTATTACGTTTTCCGTTCATTCATTGTTTTAACAAAAAACCCAAATTATATCTTATTATATATGATAACCATGAATGAACGAATGCAAGAGCGGTTCGTCCTCGGTAAATCACGGTGACATGGTCAAAAGTTTCTGCGGTCGGAAAAGTATCATTTAAAATTTCGGCGAGCATCATGTCGATAAAGTTTTGACTTTTTTTCTCCTGGAGGCGTACTGAGTAATGATCAGAAGAAGAGAGGGGACTGGAGCCAAGATGGATGAGTGCTAATGCAGGCCCATTATGATTCCTCAGTGGCAGCCTCCACAGTCATTCTTTAATGAAACTACAAGAGGCAGAGGACAGTAATAGACAGAGCGTGCTCCGATTGTTGCCGGGCAGGACACATTAGTTTTATGTATGATTGCGACAATGTAAATAGCTCCATGAATATCATAATAAATGGCACGTAGCTCCCGGCTAATAGCTCATACTTCACTTGACGAGCGAGAAATATATGCACATGAATTTACATGGGGTTGTAGTACCGTTAGACCCTCATCACAGGGCTTGAGGTTAGGGGTCATGGGTCATGGCTAGGGTGTTCGCAAGGTACTGGGATCAAAACAACGTCTTCAGCCTAATCTGTAGGCACTGGAGAGCAATGCCCTAACCCCTACCTGCTCTTCAATGACAGCGCTTTGTATCGATAGTAGTAATCAGTAAATAAGTTAGCATAAATAGCGACCAGAACCGCGATCACTTGCGAGGTGCTGGATCTGCAGTGAACGCGTACAAAGGGATGAAAGTTCGATCGATCAACCAGATTCGCCTGTCCAGTCTGTTGCGTCGGACCGACACGAATAACACAATAGAATGATTTTGGCGAAGGGAGCCTGACAAATTATGATCGCTTTTGGTTGGTTGGTTAGGGGGGTGGGGGGCTCCGTCGCCATGACAACAGCAGAGACCGTCTCGATTGGTAATATTCCTCATTTTTGCCTTTATTACGTTATTGATGATTACTTTTGCACAACCCAAGGTGAGACGCAAGTATGATCAATGACTTCATTTTGTGTGTGTGTGTGTGTGTGAATGTGTGTGTGTGAACGTGTGTGTGTGCGTAAATTGAACGTGTCTGTGTGCGTGAATTGATGTTTGTGAGAGAGAGAGAGAGAGAGAGAGAGAGAGAGAGAGAGAGAGAGAGAGAGAGAGAGGTGCATGTGAGTGTGTCTGTATTGATGTTTACCATAATAGACATTTTTAAAGGGTAAAGGGTTCTTGTGTTGAGGTTCTGATGTTAATCAGGGCTGCAGGTAATGTGCTGGATGGGCCTAACAAGGTAACAGAGTCAACCGTGGCACATCACTACCAGGGAAATCAATAGGCCTGCTCACTAAACTGCGGATTAATGGTTCAAAGAATGGCTATCAACTAAAAGTGCAATATCGAGTACACGTGGCGATCATGGCGACTGGAATTCAAGGTTTGGCGCTGTAAATATAGTCTCACATTAAACAGAGCTTGACTGAGACAAATCGATGAGATAACGATTGAGTTATCTGAAATTATATTTAAAAAAAAAAAAAAAAAAGGTTAGAACACATCGCTAAAAAGTATTACTGTAGTAAAAATGCCATGATTCACAATTCATGAATTCAAATCCAAATGTTGCTTTATATTTGAACAGGTATCAAACGAACTTGCCCCCCCCCCCTCCGGGCAAGTTCCATCTGCAGCTGGGGCAGGCAAAGTACTCGAAACACTCAGAGTATAGTACAGAGTACTAGTTTACTATTTGACTCAATGTGTGTTCAAATACAAGAACCCAGTGTAGCCGCACAGGAAAAGAAATGATTGTATAATAACTGTGAATACATGTACACACAAATGGCCGACAGGGAACCGTGGAGGACTATGGGTAACCAAAAGGAAAAACGATTCGCTGAATAATGTGTGCTGTTTGAAGAGGGTGACAGAATGAATGCATCTCTGGGAAGATTGTTTACCTTAAGACTTATCTACTCCTGCCGGGAGAGAACCTTTCATCTGGTGTCCCATAAATATTAACTCCTCTGATGTAACCTCCCCCCCCCCCCCCCCCCCCCGCACACACACACACACACACACACACACACACACACACACACACACACACACACACACACACACACACACACACACACACACACACACGCACCGGAATGGATCGTAATCCGGCCGCGTTGTGTGTAAACTCATTACCTGTACAGGTACGGCTGACACGGCTTCCCCGTCTCTCTCTGAACCGTGTTACCGCAGAACTGTTTCTGTATCTACAGAAGACGCCAGCCACCGCATGAACGCCAGGCCGATCAGCCCCGCTCCATGGCGGGGACCAGGAAGGAAGGGGGGATGACAAATGCGTTTATTGGACAGGGGGTGAAACGAGCCGCTCTGGAAACGTGTGATGCGATGCGTTTCTTCCTGGGGACAGAAATTGCGTTAGGGCGGGACGAAGTGTGGGAACGGTGTGTATTATGGATCTCCAGGTTTTGATTTGGGATAGCAAGGGGTTCTTAGAGGATGGTCAACGATAGTAATGGTATTATGTAGTTGAGAAGTAATGCATGCTCTGACAAAAAATATTGTGTTCCAGAGGAAATGGTCTGACTTGTCCTGCAGTCTAAGAAAGATGCATTTTAAGAAGGTTAGGAAGCATTTCTCTGTATTTCTGCTGGATCTCTGGTTATAGAAACCACTCCAAGATTAAGATAGAGAAAACATTTTAAACTTTTCCAATCCTAATTTTGCGCCTCAACAGTCCATTGTTCTTGCTTGGTGGCAGGAAGAGGAGGGACCATTTGGGGGCATTTGTGTTACCTGATTGACAGGTATGTGAGGGGTGATTGACGTGTTTCTTTGCCGGGTGATTGACATGTTGCTCATGTCACGCACATCAGCTCTAGCCAGACTGCAGACGCTTGCCAAAACTGAGATATTCTGGCTGCAATCACTGACGATATGGCTGAGAGCAGGAAGCCCGAACTCCCGGCTTCGACCAGGCCTTCAGAAAAGACGCTTTTTACCTGCTCTGTAAACATGTACACCTGCATATGAGTGTGCATGTGGACTGTCTGTTTGTATATACCGTATGTAAACATGTATATGTGTACACGTTACACAAGGTTACACTCCATCAAGATGTTGATGGAGACGATGATGATGAAGTCGTTTTCTTCGTCTTTCTCTCTCTCCTGCTTATCTTTTCAAATCTCTCTCTCTCTCTCTCTCTCTCTCTCTCTCTCTCTCTCTCTCTCTCTCTCTCTCTCTCTCTGTCACTCTCTCTCCCTGCAGCTTGGCGGCATCTAAAGAGGCCACAGCGAGGAAGGCTGCGTCTCCGATGGCCCCCTCAGAGTTCCTGGACAAGCTGATGGGCAAGGTGTCCGGTTACGACGCCCGCATCCGGCCCAACTTCAAAGGTATGATTGGCCAGCAGTACACAGCTGGAGAACATGATCAGTTAACTATGCACAATTTTTTAATGACTTTTTACAGTTTGTTTGTTTTATGAGTAAAAAAGTTCACTCAGGTTAACTCAAGGAGCAAAGAACAGGTTTGAAAGCTGCAACAACAACAACAACAGCAACAACAACAACAATAACAAAATAAGAAACAAATATTCATCACAAATATTAACAAGAATGTTTAAATTCAACTGTTTTACTGACATGATGCAGATCTTAACCCTCTGTTTATTTTGGTTGTTTTCAATCTATTGACTTCTTTTATTGGTCCTGAGCAGTGTCGAACAAAGGTAATTTCTGCGCATTCTTCGGTATTAAGATACAACAAGGCTGTTTTTTTTCAGGTTCCATATAGAGAACCCCTCCTCTTTATTTACATAACCCCGCCTCCTTGACCCCTCCCCCTCGTTAAGCACCACTAGAGGTGTACCATTAGATGTAGCAACCATTAGCTGCCTGTGATGCTAATCTATTTGGATAGATAGATTAGAGCGATCATGGTACTAGCTCGGCTACATTCTTTGGTATCCTCAAAGTATCCTGACTGCTTGTTTTGGTAGTCAAGGTAACGCCTGACTGCGGATGTCTGCTGCTTCTTATATTCTTTTGACAATGATGATGATGATGCTCATGATGATGCTGATGTTGATGATGATCATTACATAACACTGAGTTGACCTCTCCCTGAATGGAAGCCCCCCTTTTAAAGACGCATGTCAGAGGTTTCTGCTATTATTTATTATTATGTAGTATATAATATGTAAATATATATACACATATATAATATAATTTATATTATATTTATCCTGTGTTGCTGTTCATCAGCTATACAGAGCGAGAGCAACCCTCCATACCTATTACCTGGTGTAAGCACTTTCTTTTAATAGAAGGAACACATTTCAGACACAAACAACATATTATAAAACCATGAACATACACACATGGGTTCTGTAGAACTGTTCAACCATATTTGGAATTGGCTTCACTTTCCAATATTGCATTATTCTAGCAATTAATCTCCTGCTAAATTAGACAATAATATAGTAGGATGAAAATATGGAAATTATAGCATTTCTTCTCAAAGAGATGTTTTAATCAAATTTTCGAATTATGGAATTATCTTTAGCTTGGCATCAGCTGATTCTGTGTGCTAAGTACAATTGTATTAGTTATCAATGGAGCCACTTCCCTTTGTTCTCGCCTGCTTAACAGTTTTCAAACATTTTATCTTTATCCTTTATAATGCCACCCAGCTTTCATCAGATCGCTATTGAGCAATGGCCTAAAATAATGCATTACATTGATTACTACAAGGAACAATTACACAAACAGTGTTGAATTCAATCCTTGAATGTCCTTGTTTCCCTCTTTTTTTTTTAAAACCTTTATTAAACATACTGCGTCTACAAAACAACAAAATCTCCCTATATGTTCGTCAACTGACAAACGTTAGGTCGCCATCTTGTCTTCTTTCTCAGCCACCGGCACTATTAGTTCAGGACAGGTGTTGGCAAGCAGAGACCTCAGGAGAGTCTCTGGGAAAACATTTATTTCAATCTTGTCTCCTTTCTTTGTTTTTTAAAATTGTATTTCCTCTCAGCAGAGAACTAAAACAATATAGTCTGAATTTACTGAGCCTGGCGCTCCGTGACCTTTTTCAGATAACAGTCTTAAAATTGGAAGACTTGGCAGTTATTGAGATTCATAGATTGAGATACAAACATGGCGGAAATAATTAAAAGGCTGATAAATCAGCTAGCAACCAACACAAGATAATTCCAATTCTTATTCCCCTGAATGCTAAAACACGTGCATAATTAGCATAAGTGCACTGACTTTAAATTCAAACATTGAGGCCTATTTAATTATAATTAAAATAGGCCTCAGCCTACAATTTTCTCAATTACATTGCATTCATTTATTTTAATAATCCAGTCTTAAAGACCCGCCAAGAGCAATCAGCAATGTCTATATGCACATATTTTGGAGGTTCCCTACATCTTTAATTTAATATAAACCACTGTGGTTCTTGGATGGTAAATCGTAGCGGGAAATCCTGATTGCTCTCATTGGTGCCGTCTTCTGTTACTTCTAAGATACTGTAGCTCGTCTGTCATGTTTACCGAAACCAATCGGCTTGAACAGCCAAGACTACTTGCACACATCCAGAGTAAAAAGACACAAAGACATGGGGCAAACCCACACTCGCAGGTAAAAGCAAAATGGAGGGTTGCATTAGTAGGAGAAAAGAGAAAATGCTAATAAAAGAAAAGAATGAAACACAAATATTATAAAGAGCCAGAGGTTTCATCTCAAGGGGTTATTTTTCAAACCATTTCATGTTTTTTTTTGTACAAAATGTTGGAATGGAATGCTTGGGTAGATGTATATACGAGAATATGGAATTCCAGAACGGTGGAATTCCTGCGCTCTTTGGAATGCCGGCATGTTAGCTAAGTTAAGGCGAACGAACTGCTGACGCTTGCGCAAATGCGGAATGTTGAAAGTATAAGGCAAATCTGCAACACTGGAGCTGGTTTACTGAAAACAACTACCACTATACTCCTTATCTCCTTACCTCCTTATCTCCTCCCCTCTCTCCTCCTCATCCTCCTCCACCTCCTCCTCCTCCTCCTCCTCCTCCTCCGTGTATCGAAGTAGCACCAGCCTAGCTAATTTGGTGCTGCATCCAAACCTGAGGGTGACGTGAGGAGGTGGGGGGGGGGGGGGGGGCAGGGGAGTGTGAGTGTGTTGGGGGGGGGGGTTTACAGTGCTGGGATTGGGGTTTGCCTGAAGCTACGAATGTGCCTGTATTAGAGGAAATTACACAGATCATACCCGTGGGGGCTGCAGACCGGCCTCAGCTTCCGATTGATTTAGCAGGTCCACCCCCCCCCCCCCCCCCCCCCCCCCGCTGGAGAGCGAGGGCAGAGCAAGTACGCCTGACACTTCCAGGACACGCCATTTATAATCCATGACTTCATTCGCTCTCTCTCTCCCTTTCTTGGTTGCCTCTTATAGACGTTTCTTTCTTCTCCCTTCGTCACTCTCTCTCTCTGTCTCTGTCTCTGTCTCTCGCTCTCTTCATCTCTTCATTCCCGCCCCCTTCTTCTTGAAAACGTTTTGTGTTTGTTTTGTCAGGACGGACTCTTATCATAAAATGGCCACTCATCTCCCGCAATGTTAAACGTTGGGGTTGATAGAGTAGTTCCCTCTCTTCTCTTTCTCTCTCTCTTCTGCTGTTTGTTTAACCTGTCTGTCCTATCCAATCCCATTACTTGTATTAACGGTTAGCTTTTCCCTGATCGATAAGTATCAACATTGATCATCTCTAACCTTCAAGATGAAATCCCGTCCTCCTCATCTCCTTTTATCTCAGTTGTTTTTGTTTTGTTATTTATATTTGCTTTCGTTCCTGTTGTCTAATTGTTTTTCTACCTTATTTCCCTGCTCCCTTTCTCTCTAGTCTTTGTTTGGGACTCCTAGTGTTATATTGTTTTCACAAATGTGTTTATTATCAATACCGAAGAAAATATAATCACACTGATGCATAGACAAGTAGGCAGGCAGACAAACAGGCAGGCAGACAGAAATGGAGACAGACAGACAGGCAGGCAGGCAAGCAGACAGACAATCAGACAGATAGATAGGCAGGCAGACAGACAGTCAGACAGATAGACAGGTAAGAAGGCAGGTAGGCAGGCAGGCAGACAAACACTCCAGTAGAAAAGTCCAGTAGACATAGTCTTCAACAAGGGGAATCTTCTACTGTGGTCTAGATTCCAAACGGCCGTGATGTACAACACAGTAATATAGACATGCAAAAAAAAAAGTGTGTGTGTGTGTGTGATAGATAGCAGTATAGCAGCTGTATCTCTCCTCCATAACCTTGTCCCTGCTCATCCCTCAAGCTACAAGTACAGCTACACTGTTAGCTCCCACTGTGGAACTCAAAACATACAAGAGCTAGATAGTTACATGCTAAACTAAATCTACTGGCTCAATGGCTTCTAGCTAGACAGATACCAGTTCAGAAGCCGCAAGCTAGATGTTGCTGTTAGCAACAGAGCCATTAGCATACAGCTAATGGCCAGAAATCTAAAAGCGAGATAAATATTAGCAGTATATCAGCTTCTAGCTGGATAAATATTAGCAACACATTGACTTGCCTAGCTATTAGCATATTAGCATCATTTTTACCGACCAGGCTTTATGACAAACAGTTCTGAGGGACATTCCAACCTTAATTCGTATAATTAATAAGCTAACAGTCAAAACATGGTGTTTTTGCCGTATCTAGATCAAATCCCAGCTGGCTATTTACTTTTTCTAGCGATATGTTACTGGCGATCGTGTCACACTTTTAGTTCCGACAGTAATTGTTCATACAACAAGAGACCATATCCCCAGAGATTAAAACACAGTGTAGTACAATATAATAATGTCAACACAGCGCACAGTAAGATTCTGTGTGCACAATGTAATACGCCAATTGAGTGAAGCTTTCCGTTATCAAAGGTCGGACGAGAGACGTCGGCGCTCAAACAGTAACAGAGCAAATATTTACTTTCTTCTGATCCTAATCGATTCCCCCAACAATAATCACTCGTGTTTGTCTATCTCTGCATTCATACATTAAATTATATAAACAACACTAATATACTTCACCACTTGGTAATGATAGTACTTATTTGGTACTCTATGCCAGTGATTTCCAACTAGCAGTATGGGTACCCTGGGGTCCTGAGCAGTTTCCACAAATGTGAAGATTTAGATTTAGATTTAATGTAGGTTACCTACAAAACAACAATTCCCACATTTGTTTGTGTTACTGTTTGCTCGGTGAGAAATCTGAAATCGAAATACACTATAGCTTCAAACATTTTAAACACTGCTGATGACACTGCAATGTAAATAATTTTAAATTATATAATATTTAAGGAAGAAATGTCTGGTTTTGTGTTGATGGAGGGGTAGGGAACAGCTAGACCAGTAGTTCAGTATTGTGTAGTGTACATTAGTGAACAACACTACGCTAGTCTCACATTCAAGCTAAAATGCTGTAGTATACAGAGGCAAGCGTAGCTCCTTGCAATCCTTCCCGTCAGGTCAGGACTGAACTTTGCTTATTAGCTGTGAGAGCCTGACGCTGGTTTCCTCCTAGATCAGCACTTGTTTAATGGCCGCTTAATGGAATTAATGAGCAGAAGGTAATGACTGTGGACCACAACAGCCATGGGGAGAGGGATTAGAGAGAGAGAGAGAGAGAGAGAGAGAGAGAGATAGAGATGGAAAAGAAAATATGAAGTGATGAGAAGAAGTTAGTGATGCCCCCAAGGGCCAATATACTATGGTTTTTCTGTTTTAGGTTTGCTATAATGATATTTAATTAAAATAAAAGTGAGGCAATACATTGGATTTAAGGTTATAGTTTTAAATTTGTAATATAGCCTACTATAGTCTACTACCATTTACACTGACCTAACCAACACAGTTGGAACTGCAAATGGTAAGTGTCACAGTGTAGTCCATTCACGATCATGCTAGCAATGGTCTTAGCATCTTAGCTTCCGTGTCTGTTGTATCTGACCAGACACTGAGCAGTCCAGCTAACGCCCTCTCTAGAGATAACTACTGTATTTCAAAGATCAACAACAAAAATCTACAACAAGGGTATCCACTACAAACGTTAAAGGCCCAAACCTCGCTTCTAGAAAGAAAGATGAAAAACATAAAAGAAACAATCTCCCAGTTCGCCAGGGGGTAATGCTACTCTGGAGTATATTTAGTGGGGACTATTTTGCACTAAGTGTGGAATTTTAATGCTGCCACAGAGGTCACTCGTCCCCCAGTTATGACAGGAATATCGATCGCACGTCACGTCTGGCCGAGGGAGAGAAGGCAAGGGCACAGGAGAGAGGAATATTGAACAGTGGAGAGAGAGTGAGGGAGAGAGAGACAGACCGCGAGAGAGAGAGAGAGAGAGAGAGAAAGAGACCGAGAGAGAGAGAGAGAGGAGAATGGATGGACGTGCCAGGGTGCCCCAGACAGAAGGAGAGGAAGACGAATAGTCTGAGTGTCCAGCAGACGGATGAGAAAATATGTGATGTCACAAAATAAAGTTGCCAGTCTTTTTACATACAGAGAGAGGGAGAGAGGGAGAGAGGGAGAGGGAGGGAGGGAGTAGTCATTGATACATACTGGGGGAAAGAGAGATAGAGAGATACTGTTTGATAAATACTAGAAGAGAGGGAGATGCTGCTTTATATACTGGAAGAGGGAGATGTAGAGATAATGCTTAATACATACTGGAAGAGAGACAGAGAGATAGATAGTGCTTGATACATACTGGATGAAAGAAAGACAGAGAGATAGATAGATAGATAGATAGATAGATAGATAGATAGATAGATAGATAGATAGATCATGCTTCATATATAATGGAAGAGAGAGATAGGCATCCATTTTCACAAAGTTATTCCATGTATCAAAGTCACAATAGTTTAAAAGTTGAAGTTTTTCTTGAAGATGTTTGGCTTACACTCCCTGCTCTAAGCCTGTCTTTGTGTCCGTGTGATTTTAACGATAGTCAAAGAAAGGAAATGACTTCTCAGTGAGCTGAATGACTAGGTGGGGAGAGGCCAGACCCCCTCTCTCTCTCTCTCTCTCGCTCTCTCTCTCTCTCTCTCTCACTCTCTCTCTCTCTCTCTCGCTCTCTCTCTCTCTCTCTCACACCCTCAATCGCTATCTCCTTTTCTATCGCTTTCCATCTCGCTGCCTCTTTTTGCTTCGTCTATTATAGTCTTTCTCTCTCTCTCTCTCTCTGCTTCCAGTTTCCCTCTCTCTCTCTCTCTGCTTCCAGTTTCTCTATCTCTCTCTCTCTGTGCCTCCCTCTATATAGCCACCTCCTATCACTATACGTCTCTCTCCCCTGCTCCACTCTCTCTCTCTCTCTGCCCCCCTCCTTTCTATATAAGACTCTCTCTCTCTATGACTCTCCCGCCTGACTCTCTCTCTGTGTGGTCAACCAAGCAGCTCTAATATGCCTGTGAGGAGATGGTGGCTTTAAAAAGGCCAGTCACTCAGTCGGCTAAAACCCCATCACTGTGTGTAACCACCACCAGGAGGAGGAGGAGGAGGAGGAGGAGGGGAGTGGAGGCCAGCCTATCTGTCCTGCAGGGCCGACACTTGGGGTCACCCAGCGCTCTCCAACACTCCAACACCCTCATTAGGAAAGTGAGATGGTCGACCCGTCAAATCAACTGCTCCAGGCATTAAGCCCATCACTGAACAATCAGGCGGGGTGGTGGGGGGTGTGTGAAGAGCTTAAGCATAAATATTCACGGCCATTCCCGCTATGATTTCGAAAAAAAAAAGGATAAAACCATTTCAGTTTTCCCATCAAATAAATGAAGGTGTTTATTTTACCGTAGGTTTATTTTGTTAGTTCTATGATTTCGCCAATCCTGTGAAGCCAAAGGTATCAGGGTTTTGTACGACGCTAGAGATTAGCTCTTGACGCTTGCTAGCTGTGTGCTACCAGCGCTAGTGGTGGTTTTAGTGCTGCCATCATCAGGTGCTTTGGTGCTGAGCAGAAACCCCGCGGCCTCCGGGTTAAACCCGGGCTTAGCCCCGCCAGAGAATGCCGCAGGAGAGAGAGAAGGGCAGAAATGGTCTTCTATGGATTAGAGGGGCAGAGCGTAAGTCACCTGTCTACAAGAGTTCACGGTGGCGTTGAATACTTTTCATTTATCTCCAGAACCATTCTCTCCCCGTCCTACCTTTTTTTTCTTCCTTCTATCGTCTGACAATGACAGATTGTACTACGGCTCCCAGAGTTCCGTTCTCTGTAGTCGCCATCCTTCAAGATGGCGGTTGTCAAGTAGGGGAAGGCGGGCGGATGCTGGGATTACACAGAATAACGGGGCTGGCTCACGACGCGCGACATCAATCATTACAGCTAGCGCTTCACACAAAACACCCAAACAACAACTTTGTCTTTCTTAAGTCAGAGGAGAGTTGGTGGTTGGGCTTTTAAATGGAAGGCTTATTATTAAAAAGTAATGAAATATTCTGGGCAGGATCATGGATCGATGGCTCCCAACATTGCAGCATCCTGTAAAAGGCTGTTCTCAACTTAGTGGTTTCAATTTGATCTTGACAAAAGTTGTTATAGCTGAGATGGCCATGAAAATGTACTGTGTTTTTATATTAAAATGTAACATCAAAATGGACATTTACGTTGAATGGTGAGGAATTCTACTGGATGTGATAATCTAATAATAAACAGCTTCTGGCATTTTCCTTGGTTTGAGATTTTCTCTGCTGAATATCAGCATTCCTGAAACTATAACACACACTCTCTGGCATGCATATATATATTTATATTTATATATATATGGCGCTCTCTGTAAGGAAGCAGTCACCGTCGGATACGGCAAACTATCAGCACTCAAAACAGATGCCACACAAACAAAAAGCACCCAAGAACAAATACAACCATGGAACAAAAATGAATATGTGTAATTTCCTCAGGGGCCGATGTGAGGCCTTGTTGAACAGAAGCCAGTTCGACATGTAGTCTTTGCATTCTCCCCTCCCACCGCACCCCTTCAAGACTCTCTTTCTATGTCTCTCTCTCTCTCTCTCTCTCTCTCTCTGTCTCTCCCTCTCTCTCAGTTCAGTCTCTCCCTCTCTCAGTCTCTCCCTCTCTTTCTATGGCGTATTGCATCTCCTGTAGTGCATTTTGCTAGCCTTTACCTTCCGCTCCCTTCGACACAACTGCATTGCAACCCCACCCTCCTCCTCCTCCTCCTCCTCCTCTTCCTCCGCTCCTCCATCGCGGTGCATTGCCTCCCCCTCTCCTGCCCGCTATAGAATGGCAGTAAGATGTTCTCTCTCCACAAAACTCTGCATCCCACCTCGCTGATCTTGCCGTAATAGATATACTCTCACCCCCCCCCCCCCCTTCCCCGCGCCGCGACCCCGGACCTCCTCCTCCTCCTCCACCCCTCCCCCTGACCTGCCACCCAGACCCCCCCTGGGTGTCTCGGGCGGCGATCCGACATCGTATAAGACCCCACCCTCAGAGCCTTGCTGTCTTGTCTCCGCCCCTGATATTTAAATACAGTGGTTGTTTTCCTATCGCTGGGCAAAACAACGGCTAGGTGGCTACATGTTGCTAGAATGTTCTGTGTTTAATTGTCATCTCTCCTCTGTCAGACTCACAAGGCTCCAAAAATGAAGCTACTCACAAGAAAGGTACTTTTCTTTTCTGGTTTTAGTTTTTGCCTTTTCGGTTTTCTCTTTCTATCTGTCTGTCTGTCTGTCTGTCTGTGTCTCTCTCTCTCTTTCTTTCTTTCCGACTTCTTTGTTACTTTCTCCTGCCCCCCCCATATGAATTTAGTCACAAATTAAGGCAAGTTTTCTTTTCCCTTGTGTTTCTAATGTTGTTCAGAATATTAATGAATCCTACCTATACGGTGCTGTTTGCCGGTGTGTTTCTGTCCAATATGCTATGGCTCCAATTTCACTTCTCTACAGATCACTGGGAACATCTGGCGGCAGCCGCGATTAAGCAAAAAATACCATAACTTTCTTACATCAGCGATATTACTGGGTTCTCTTCCTTCCCTTAACACATGTTTTCCTCCTCTCTGAACGCTGTGCCTAAACGTTTCACTAGAGTGAGAATTTGAGAGAATAAAACTCACGTCTGTACAGGAACTAGAGAGAGGCAAAGCTGATTAGTACCCCTCAGACCTCACACCTTAACCAACACAGTAGCCAGTTCTCCAACAGACTGGAGGTCTAATACAGACCCAGTGACCTTCCTATGTTACACAAAACACACTTGACATTGTTAAAGTCACATTTAGCATACTATATTAAATGATGTAAATGATCATAGCACAGCCATTTGATGTTAGCCGTACCAGCTATGTCTATTCTATTGCCGTTGGCAGTTTTTGATGGACACGTCCTGTTGGCTATTACGACAAAGGTGTCATTTTGTACGGGTGAGGGCACATTTTGCAGGTTAGCAGGTTGTGGCTATAATTTCAAGCTAAAGCTAACAGCTGAGATAGTTAGCTCCGCTTGCTCTCTGTTTGGCTCATTAGGCTAGCATGCGGCAGCGGCCAGCCCTTGTCACTTGTGTAAGTAATGTGGAGCATGGATGGCCTCAATGAGCAGGGCCGTTGTGTAAAATAGTTCCACTCTGCGTCGGCCTGTGTGATCAGTGGGTGCTGGGTGCTGAACGCACTACAAGGAATATTGCCCGCATGTCGTATCCAATAGGAAACATTTTAAATGTAGTTTTTGGTTGGCAGTGTCAACGGCTTTGGATTGGATGTTAGGAGGCACAACACAGCAGCGTGTTGTGTGTGTGCACCCTCGCGCGTGTGTGTGTGTGTGTGTGTGTGTATGTGTGTGTGCGCATAGTACATACATGCATGGATGTTCACAGCATGCGGTAATTGGTGATGGTGTGCACAGTTAGGTGAATCGATATTGAGTTGTGGTTATTGAAGCTTTTCATAGCTTAAGTGTTGCTTAAAATATTTATCACAGCCTATCGCTTTAAGGGAAGCAGTTATAGGCTGTTTCAGCCTCTGCCCTATGCCGGCCTAACGTGAGAGCGTTTGTGTGTGTGTGTGTGTGTGTGTGTGTGTGTGTGTGTGTGTGTGTGTGTGTGTGTGTGTGTGTGTGTGTGTGTGGTGTGTGTGTGTGTGTGTGTGTGTGGTGTGTGTGTGTGTGTGTGTGTGTTTATAGGTCAGTGGTTTTTTATAGATGTGTTTATAGAGATGTGTGTAAATCCTGTGGGTGTGTGTGTGTGTGGATTTGTTCTGCCGTTCCTTGTTTTTTTTCTGCTGTGTGGGAGAAGGGGGGGGGGCGTTGGGGGAGGAAGAGGGGGGCCATGGGGGAGAACGGAGACATGTATTACAGAGAGGAAAGAGCATCAAGGAGAGGAGAGAAGGAAAGCAGATGAGAGGAGGTGAGCAGAGAGAAGAGGAGATGAGAAGATATGAGAGGGAGGAGAGTGGAGAGGAGACAAGAGGGAAGGAAAGAGGGGAGGAGAGAAGAGAGGGGAGAAAGGGGAGGAGATGGAAGGAGAGGGGAGAGAGGAGGAGAGGAGATGAGAGGGGAGAAGATGGGGCGAGGAGAGGGGAGGAGATGGGAGGAAAGGGGAGGAGATGGGAGGAGAAGGGAGGAGAGGAGAGGGGAGGAGATGGGAGGAGAAGGGAGGAGAGGGAAGGAGATGGAAGAAGAGGGAAGGAGATGGGAGGAGATGGGAGGAGAGGGAAGGAGATGGGAGGAGAAGGGGGGAGGAGATGGGAGGAGGGGAGAGAGATGAGAGAGAGAGGAGGAAGAGGAGGAGAGGAGAGGGAAGCAGGGGAGGGGAGAGGAGAGGAGGAGATGAATCCATGTTGTGTCTGTTCAGCAGAAGCCAGCCGGCAGGTCAGATCCTGGAGCCCAGTGCGTTCTGATTAGAGAGACGACTCATCTGCTATTATGGGATGTTCAGCACATATTACACACGGCTCACCTTCCAGCACTCCAGCATTATGAAGATGAGCATCAGGGATATTTGTCTTCCTGCAGCGCCTGAGTCAATCTGTCTTCCTGTTGACAGAGAATTGCTCCACAATATAACACAGCTCCATATATATGTGTGTAGTATCGTGGTGTAGTATAGTATAGTATAGTATAGTATAGTATAGTATAGTATAGTATGACATCATTTGGCTGTTTGTCTGTCCGAATAAGGGTTTCCTGATCCACCAGTCTCGCCAAACTATGGAAAAATAGAAGCTATTGCCGAAAACTACATCAAATGCCAACACTGTCAAATTTCCTTGGGATATTATTTATCTTAATATAGGTTATTAACCGGTGACAAAAAATGATACTGCTCTGATCTGCACAAGGTAGCTTCATGGCAGCTATTCAAACTTTATTTATACAGGGTAGCATGACACTTACACACAGCTATGACTGACAGTGTGTGCGTGTGCGTGTGCATGTATCCCTGACAGGACTCGCCCCTGGTAATTCACTGGTTCAGGCCTGTGGTTGTGTCACTGCTTTAAACCTCACATCGATCTCTTCACTGTTGGCTGTCATGTCATAGCCTCTCCATCCACCTTAATAGTACATACTAGCCTAGCCCTTCGCTAGCACATTAAAGCCTATAGCCTGTCCATCCATCTTAACAGTACACAGCACACTAGCCTATCCCCTTGCTAGTTCACATTAGCCTTGCCCGCCGCTCGCACACACTAGCCTAGCCTGGCCATTCACCATGATACTACACACTAGCCTAGCCCCTCACTAGCACATACTAGCCCAGCCCCTCACTAGCACACAATAGCCTAGCCCCCCACCAGTCACCCTAACCCTAGCTGGCATTACATCCACTACTACTAGCACACACTAGCCTAGAATATATACCCATTACCCGTTCAAGCTAGCAAATAAACATTCACTTCTCCATGGTTTTGTCCAGAGATACTTTTAGGGTTGGATTTGTAACCTAAAACCACCTTTTTCATTGGAAGGAAACCCCTTTCTACATTTCTTCATTGTGGAATCAGGTAAAGAGAGGATATTTCTTCCTCTGTGAAGCACGTCTTCCTGTCTACTTTCTGCTGGAGTTTTAATCTTCATATTCATGCTGCCCAGAAATAAAAAAGTGCTAACCTCAACGCTGCTGGGGTCTGGACATAATGAGAGAGATATTTATTTCTCTCTCTCTCTCTCTCTCTCTCTCTCTCTCTCTCTCGCTCTCGCTCTCGCTCTTGCTCTAGCTCTCTCCCTTTCCTTTCCTCCTTCCTCTCTCTTTATATTTATAACTCCCCATGTCTCTCTCTCCCTCTCATTCTTTGTCTCCCTCTCCCATCTCCTTCGTTCTCTACCTCACGCTCTTCCTCACTCTCTTCCTCTTTCCCCCCTTTATATTGAGTTTGTATATATATCTCCTGTCCGTCTATCTCTGTCTCTGCCCCTCTCTCTCTCTCTGTCCTCTGTTTCTCTCTCTCTCTGTCCTCTGTTTCTCTCTGTCTCTCTCTCTCTCTCTCTCTCTCTCTCTCTCTCTCGCTCTCTCTCTCTCTCTCTCTCTCTCTCCTTATTCTCTCCATCTCTTCTCTCTATCTCTTTCTCTCTATCTCTTGTCTCTCTCTCCCACTACTCTACTCTTAGTGAGTCCTGAGTCAGTGCATGTGAGGCGTGTGCCGAATGAATATATATATATATATAGATATATATACAGTATCGATATATATACAGTATGTATATATATAGATATATATATATATATCTATATACAGTATAGATATATATGCAGTATAGATATATATATTTCTATACAGTATAGATAGATATATATATTTATACTGTATATCAAGCCTACAGGACCCATCCAGCATACAGGCCGATCTCACACACACACACACACACACACACACACACACACACGCAGACACACACGTCTAGAATACATCCGGTTTGTACTCCTAGCCAAGCCCAGCCCGGATGTAGAACCACACGATGCAAAGTATATACTTAGCCTTGTCGCTAAACTGACATATGGTTCTGGCTTCCATGGCTGATAAACCTTTCTTAGGTTTGCTTCCATTTTGTTTATTTTCTTCTGTCTTAGATGGCAAGGTGACTCCAAGGTACCACGGGGCTAAATGCTTTTTTATCCCAAAGTCCGATAGGTTCAGCCAGGTTTTAATTGGGAGACTTTGAGTTTGATGTTTCCCGTAATGGCGTGGAAGCGGCTCTCATCGCCTCTCGTCTGTGTCCACTCGGACGCGGCTTGGTGGGTGAAAAGTCCCGGGCTGCTGGGTTAATGTCCAGGCAGCTATCATCATTTCTGGGGCGCTGGAGGGCACGGCGGTGTCTGGGAGGAATTTGTGCTGGTGGTCTCGTAGGCTGGGTCTTTTTTGGAATGCCATTATTTCTGTTTTACCCCGGTTCACTGTCAAGGCCCTGGGTGTGAGGGGAGCTGTTCAGAGGATCTGGGTCTCTCTCTCTCTCTCTCTCTCTCTCTCTCTCTCTCTCTCTCTCTCTCTCTCTCTCTCTCTCTCTCTCTCTCTCTCTCTCTCTCTCTCTCTCTCTCTCTCTCTCTCTCTCTCTCCTCACAGTGTCTCTCTGTCTCCATGGTGGGTGTTTATCTCTTCTTCTTCGTGTGTCTCCCCATGAATCAATCCTCCCAGCTCTGTGGCGCCAAGGTGTCACTTAGAGAGTGACTATCAGTGCAAATTGGGCTGAGGGAGAGCGAGGTAGACAGAGTTAAGTAGAGGACAGGAGAGAGAGAGAGAGAGAGAGAGAGAGAGAGAGAGAGAGAGAGAGAGAGAGAGAGAGAGAGACCAGGCCTGAGGTGAATCTCCGTGGATCGCCTGCTCTCCCAGGCCTCCCAGGGCACCTTAATGGAGTGCTGACCGCTACACAGTTTTGCCCGTTGGATAACAAACTAAGTTGTGTGCGTTATTTATGCTGCTTCATTAGTTTCTCCGGGCCAAACTGCCCCAGTGCAGCATGGGTAGTGACCTGTTGACTGGGTTACCATGGCGATGAGTTGACCAGTGAGGTTGTTGAATGCAACTTTAACGAAGGCCTTCGTTAAAGTTGGATTCAACAATGCACACATCAGGGGGGCTTTAAGATTCGCCCCTGATGCAGATTTGCTGGCTATTCTTATTTTTAATGAGGTGGATGGATAAGCTTCAGGTTATAACATAGATGTATTCTAGGTGGGAACACAGCTTCAGCCAATTAAAACACACGTACACACTCCAGCAGCCAATGAAAACGCACATACACACTCCATCAGCCAATAAAAGCCACTGTGGTCTCTCTCCGGACCTTGACGATGAACGCCTCACACTCACCCTTTCATTAACAACAACTTGCTCAACGAAACCTCGGCTTTTAGCAAGGGTGCCGGCCGGGAATCAAACCAGCAAGCCAGCCTACTAGCTTATCTCTGGTACTTTACCATCACCTGGTCCACTGCTTCGCTCTTGTTCAGATTGTCCCCTACAGGATCCTGTACTCCCACTTGACCCCTGCTCCACTCTACCCTGTATAATGGGTGCTGATGAACGCGAGGCATACTGTTCTGATTGTGGGAGCACAGAGAGAAAAGGATGGAGGGAGAGGAAGAGAGGGAGAGATATAAAAAGAGATGAGTGACAAAGAGAGGCAGCTGGAGGAAGAGAGGGAGAGGGAGGGAGAGAGGGAGAGAGGGAGAGTCATACTATTCAAACTGAGAGCATGAGAGAGAAAAGAGGAGGAGAGATATTGAGGAAGAGAGAGATGGAGAAAATAAGGAAGAGAGGGAAATGGAGGGAGTGGAATAGAGAGAGGGAGGAGCCAGAGACCATGGGCTAAAATAGAGGAGCATGTCCTGGACTGACATAGCTTGATCCTCCCGGGCATATCCCAGAATGCAACTGTTCATTAATTTATTTATTTATCATATTTCTTTATGTTTGTGTGGGGTTTTTTGTTGGGCATTTGTGGTGTTTGGACACCATTTACTGACATAGCTTGGAGTCATAGAGAGATTAAATATTTTCATGCAAAATCAGGCGATCCAACAAGGATAACGCCTGGAGAACGACCTTGAACAAACTCTGTTCATCACCGTCACCACAGGAACACCTCTGCAGGACTGACCTTGAGAATGTCATGGTGCAACACACATCCCATTAACCTTTAATATTTAGCCATTTAGGAGGCACTTGCATTCAAAGAAACATACACTGAATTCATGTACAATGGGAGAACATGCTCCAGATATCGTGCATTCTGTGTGTAGGAATAGGTTGGGTTAGGGGGCATCTTGTGCAAGGATTCCTACACCAAACATTAGGGATCAAACCCAGTTCCTTTCAGAGAGAGTCAAAACAACTCCCGAAGCTTCCTGCTCTCCACTTTCCAGCCCCACACACGCGCATTGCTTTAAAAGAAAGCAATGCTGTTTGCTCAAGTTTGGACTAAAACATGATGCAAAATCCACGGCATGTTGCATGTTGGGGGAAACTGAGTCTGCTCGCCGTCGGCGATGTACACCGGCAGGGTGTTATCCCGGGGGCAGTGCTCAGATGGAACTCAGATGTTCTGCAACTGCTACGGATTTGTCTGTCGGGAATGGAATCCAACTAAGATACTTATCGAATATGGGATTCCCTGTATTAGACAGGGAAGGGTCGTTTCGGGTAAGGATGTGTTTGCTTCCTGAAGGAATGAATATCAAGCTGGCACACATGCACGAATGAGTGTAATGGGCAAGCAAGCAGTACGATTTTGAGCGCTATACGTGGTACACGTTGTAATTAAAAAAAGGTGCCCATATTTCCTCTTGCAAAAGAAAAGCGAAAACCACCATTAAACCATAAGTCTGCGAAATTGTATATCTGTACTCTGTAGCTGAAACACTGTGGGTTAGCCTCATGTTAGCATCAGATGTGCTAGCGAAGGCATGAGCTAGCAGGAGCGCTGCCGGCAGTCCGCAGTCAGTGTGTTTAGCTCGCCTTTATTGCTGTTGTCACTCGTTTTTAATGAAAGTGGAGCAGAGCTCGAGGAGGGGGATGCGAGCCCATTGTGGCTAGCCGTGTGCACGGAATGCTTAGCTGGAGCAGGGGAGCTGTGTGTGTGTGTGTGTGTGTGTGTGTGTGTGTGTGTGTGTTTGTGTGTATGCTGTGTGTGTAGAATGCTAAGCTTAGCCAAACTAAGAAGAGCTGAGATCAAAATCTGTCTGTCTCTTTGTTCCGATGTATGTTTGTCTTGTGATGTGTGTGTGTACATGTGTGTGCGTGTGTGTGTGTGTGTGTGTGTGTGTGTGCTCCTCGCCGGCGGCTGTCAGGCTGTTTGGCGTAAACAGCGCACAGCTACAGTAGCCTGTGACTCACGCCGCCAGCTCTGACTTCTCTGACAGTTAACGAGCTGTTCCTTTACCTCCTCCCCCCCTTCTCCTCCCTTCTTCTCTCTTCCTCCTCTATCTTCTCTCCCTCTCTCCCCCCTCGCCCTCTCTCCTCCCCCCCCTCCTCTCCTCTCCCTCCTCCTCCCTCTCTCTCTCCCCCCCCCCTCCTCTTTCCCTCCCTCTTTCACCTGTTTTTTCACTTCTGTTGCATACCAATCTTCTCTATCTTTATTGGAAAGCTATAAAGCTCTGTCTCTCCATCTCTTTTTCGCCGCAATTGGATTGCTATTAAATAGAAATGAAATGAAATGAACTGCGTTGCGGCGAAAGGAGGGATGGAGAGCAGGGGAGGGGTTTGGAGGAGACGGATATTAACTTCCTTCTCTGCGATGCGTCACAAGCCGCTACGGAGCTGATGAGAACATCGGCCATCTTATCCGTCGCTCGTGAAGGATTTCCTCCGATGCCAGATAGGATAAAATGGAACCTCGTCTCTAGGACAACCGGAATCAAACCACAAAATATCAGGTTCTAAAATGTATCATGTTTGTACCCTGAATGCCTGAAAACGCCACCCAATTGGGCGTCTGAGACCTGTCAATCAAACAGGCACAAGTTCTCCATAAACCCTATGAGTATTTGCGTCTCAGGGCTTCACCGCAAGAAGAGAGACCGGCCAGCGCTGCCGTGCAGAGCTCCTATAGGCTTCCTTCTGAATGAACAGTCAAACATGTCCTTCTTATGACTAGCGTGCTGCAGAGGGTGCGCTACCTCCAGCTAACTTGATGTGTTTAGGCTCTGGATGTGAAGGAGCTGCCAGGGGCCAAATCTGCTGACGAGGCACCAGAGAACGGCTCAAACTCCTGGTCGTTTGTTTGATAATGTTTTGATGTTACTGTTGCATTTGATATCTCGTGCCTAATCCCGTGTCTATTTATACAAACTAAGGTTTGTATAAATAAGAAATAGCCGTTTCCGATGGGAAGTGAGTGGACTTAATGAATGCGAGGCGCAGGATGCGTGTCCGCCAGTTGCAGGGGCTGCTGTGTTGGACAGCCGTCATGCCATCCCGGGAGTAATCATTAGATGCAGAGTTCGTAAGTCACCGGGACCCGAGAGGCCCCTGGGGCCAGCCAATAATGATCCCCTACCCACCCCCTCCTTCGGCCAGCGTCGTCCCCTCGCCCAATCTGCACGGCTTCACCAGGTTTACATGCTCTTAGTGTGTGTGTGTGTGTGTGTGTGTGTGTGTGTGTGTGTCTCAGTGTGTGTGTGTGTGTGTGTGTGTGTGTGTGTGTGTGTCTCATCATCTCATCCACACCTGGCGCCTTGCCACTGAAGAGCTTTTGACTACTTCAGTGACCTCTACCAAGGATATGGGTGAGACTTCCCCCGAGTCTTCAGACTCTGCCTCTTCCACAGAGGACGTACTGGTCGGGTTCAGGAGCTCCTCAAAGTGTTCTTTCCACCGCCCGACAATATCCTCAGTCTGGGTCAGCAGTTCTCCTCCCCGACTGAGCACAGCCTGAGCCAAGCCCTGCTTTCCCTTCCTGAGTCGCCGGACAGTTTGCCAGAACTTCCTTGAGGCCAACCGAAAGTCCTGCTCCATGGCCTCCCCGAACTCCTCCCACACCCGGGTTTTTGCTTCAGCAACCGCTGATTCACACACACACGCGATTACTTTCCTATCTCTGTTTTGTCCTGGTACAATGGCATTAAAAAGTTAATTAAAAGTGATCTGAAATCTCTCTTTCCTCTCTCTCTCTCTCTCTCTCTCTCTCTCTCTCTCTCTCTCTCTCTCTCGCTCTCTCTCCAGGTCCTCCTGTAAATGTCACCTGCAATATTTTTATCAACAGTTTTGGCTCCATCGCTGAAACAACAATGGTAAGTCATGGCTGCGTCTGCTTATATTGTCAACAACACATGTCCTTCCCTCGCCACCACATTTCAAAACGCAAACGTTTTTCGGTAAATAACCATGATTGTTGGTCTTTCTGTTCAGTGTTTTTTTCAAGCTCCAAACTTTTCTTCTATTTCGAGTTACGAATTCGGTGTTCACACCAACGTGTTCTTTCTGTTTCATCGAATATGTGTGTGTGTGTGTGTGTGTGTGTGTGTGTGTGTGTGTGTGTGTGTGTGTGTGTGTGTGTGTGTTGGGTGTGTGTGTGTGTGTGTGTGTGTGTGTGTGTGTGTGTGTGTGTGTGTGTGTGTGTGTTGGTGTGAGTGTGTGTGTGTGTGTGTGTGTGCCTGAGTAGAGAGATGGAGAAAATAAGGAAGAGAGGGAAATGGAGGGAGTGGAATAGAGAGAGGGAGGAGCCAGAGACCATGGGCTAAAATAGAGGAGCATGTCCTGGACTGACATAGCTTGATCCTCCCGGGCATATCCCAGAATGCAACTGTTCATTAATTTATTTATTTATCATATTTCTTTATGTTTGTGTGGGGTTTTTTGTCGGGCATTTGTGGTGTTTGGACACCATTTACTGACATAGCTTGGAGTCATAGAGAGATTAAATATTTTCATGCAAAATCAGGCGATCCAACAAGGATAACGCCTGGAGAACGACCTTGAACAAACTCTGTTCATCACCGTCACCACAGGAACACCTCTGCAGGACTGACCTTGAGAATGTCATGGTGCAACACACATCCCATTAACCTTTAATATTAAGCCATTTAGGAGGCACTTGCATCCAAAGAAACATACACTGAATTCATGTACAATGGGAGAACATGCTCCAGATATCGTGCATTCTGTGTGTAGGAATAGGTTGGGTTAGGGGGCATCTTGTGCAAGGATTCCTACAGCAAACATTAGGGATCAAACCCAGTTCCTTTCAGAGAGAGTCAAAACAACTCCCGAAGCTTCCTGCTCTCCACTTTCCAGCCCCACACACGCGCATTGCTTTAAAAGAAAGCAATGTTGTTTGCTCAAGTTTGGACTAAAACATGATGCAAAATCCACGGCATGTTGCATGTTGGGGGAAACTGAGTCTGCTCGCCGTCGGCGATGTACACCGGCAGGGTGTTATCCCCGGGGGCAGTGCTCAGATGGAACTCAGATGTTCTGCAACTGCTACGGATTTCACAGTCTGTCGGGAATGGAATCCAACTAAGATACTTATCGAATATGGGATTCCCTGTATTAGACAGGGAAGGGTCGTTTCGGGTAAGGATGTGTTTGCTTCCTGAAGGAATGAATATCAAGCTGGCACACATGCACGAATGAGTGTAATGGGCAAGCAAGCAGTACGATTTTGAGCGCTATACGTGGTACACGTTGTAATTAAAAAAAGGTGCCCATATTTCCTCTTGCAAAAGAAAAGCGAAAACCACCATTAAACCATAAGTCTGCGAAATTGTATATCTGTACTCTGTAGCTGAAACACTGTGGGTTAGCCTTATGTTAGCATCAGATGTGCTAGCGAAGGCATGAGCTAGCAGGAGCGCTGCCGGCAGTCCGCAGTCAGTGTGTTTAGCTCGCCTTTATTGCTGTTGTCACTCGTTTTTAATGAAAGTGGAGCAGAGCTCGAGGAGGGGGATGCGAGCCCATTGTGGCTAGCCGTGTGCACGGAATGCTTAGCTGGAGCAGGGGAGCTGTGTGTGTGTGTGTGTGTGTGTGTGTGTGTGTGTGTGTGTGTGTGTTTGTGTGTATGCTGTGTGTGTAGAATGCTAAGCTTAGCCAAACTAAGAAGAGCTGAGATCAAAATCTGTCTGTCTCTTTGTTCCGATGTATGTTTGTCTTGTGATGTGTGTGTGTACATGTGTGTGCGTGTGTGTGCGTGTGTGCGTGTGTGTGTGTGTGTGTGTGTGTGTGCTCCTCGCCGGCGGCTGTCAGGCTGTTTGGCGTAAACAGCGCACAGCTACAGTAGCCTGTGACTCACGCCGCCAGCTCTGACTTCTCTGACAGTTAACGAGCTGTTCCTTTACCTCCTCCCTGTTCCTTCTCTCTATCCCTCCATCTATCTTCTACCTCACCTCTCTCCCCCTCTCGCCCTCTCTCCTCCAACGCCCCCACCTCTCCTCTCCCTCCTCTCTCCCTCCTCTCCTCTCCTCTCCCCCCCCTCCTCTTTCCCTCCCTCTTTCACCTGTTTTTTCACTTCTGTTGCATACCAATCTTCTCTATCTTTATTGGAAAGCTATAAAGCTCTGTCTCTCCATCTCTTTTTCGCCGCAATTGGATTGCTATTAAATAGAAATGAAATGAAATGAACTGCGTTGCGGCGAAAGGAGGGATGGAGAGCAGGGGAGGGGTTTGGAGGAGACGGATATTAACTTCCTTCTCTGCGATGCGTCACAAGCCGCTACGGAGCTGATGAGAACATCGGCCATCTTATCCGTCGCTCGTGAAGGATTTCCTCCGATGCCAGATAGGATAAAATGGAACCTCGTCTCTAGGACAACCGGAATCAAACCACAAAATATCAGGTTCTAAAATGTATCATGTTTGTACCCTGAATGCCTGAAAACGCCACCCAATTGGGCGTCTGAGACCTGTCAATCAAACAGGCACAAGTTCTCCATAAACCCTATGAGTATTTGCGTCTCAGGGCTTCACCGCAAGAAGAGAGACCGGCCAGCGCTGCCGTGCAGAGCTCCTATAGGCTTCCTTCTGAATGAACAGTCAAACATGTCCTTCTTATGACTAGCGTGCTGCAGAGGGTGCGCTACCTCCAGCTAACTTGATGTGTTTAGGCTCTGGATGTGAAGGAGCTGCCAGGGGCCAAATCTGCTGACGAGGCACCAGAGAACGGCTCAAACTCCTGGTCGTTTGTTTGATAATGTTTTGATGTTACTGTTGCATTTGATATCTCGTGCCTAATCCCGTGTCTATTTATACAAACTAAGGTTTGTATAAATAAGAAATAGCCGTTTCCGATGGGAAGTGAGTGGACTTAATGAATGCGAGGCGCAGGATGCGTGTCCGCCAGTTGCAGGGGCTGCTGTGTTGGACAGCCGTCATGCCATCCCGGGAGTAATCATTAGATGCAGAGTTCGTAAGTCACCGGGACCCGAGAGGCCCCTGGGGCCAGCCAATAATGATCCCCTACCCACCCCCTCCTTCGGCCAGCGTCGTCCCCTCGCCCAATCTGCACGGCTTCACCAGGTTTACATGCTCTTAGTGTGTGTGTGTGTGTGTGTGTGTGTGTGTGTGTGTGTGTGTGTCTGTGAGTGTGTGTGTGTGTGTGTGTGTGTGTGTGTGTGTGTGTGTGTGTGTGTGTGTGTGTGTGTGTGTGTGTGTGTGTGTGTGTGTGTGTGTGTGTGTGTGTGTGTGTGTGTGTGTGTGTGTGTGTGTGTGTGTGTGTGTGTGGTGACCACTGCGTCACAGTGGAGACGTTATGTCCAGGAGTGTTGTAGTCTACCTCTCGAAGGCGTGTTACACTCGGCCAGGTTCCTCACGACACAGAAAAGCCATTAGTCATAAACGTTCCTGGCCAGAGGGGGCACTAGACTGTCCCCCAAAACCCCACACATCGCAGCATGAACTACGGTGTGTGTGTGTGTGTTGTGTGTGTGTGTGTGTGTGTGTGTGTGTGTGTGTGTGTGTGTGTGTGGTGTGTGTGTGTGTGGTGTGTGTGTGTGTGTGTGGTGTGTGTGTGTGTGTGTGTGTGAGGGGGGGGAGAGTGAAAGAGAGACAAACACAGACAGAAACAGAATACTAAAATGAAACAGAATGAACAGAGGAAGAAGAAGAGAGAGACAGGAGGAGGCATGCACGCACGCACACACACACACACACGTACACACGCACATATACACACACACCATCAGGCTGGCCCTGGTATTGGTTTAATGGTTTAGTCAGGTGAAGGTATGGGCCCCTGGGGGCCACTAACGACCAGCTACTCACACACTGAGAGACAACTCCATAATCAATACCCTGTCTGACTGCTCACCTGTCTGACTGCTTACCCGACTCACCGTCTTAATGTTTAACTGTCTGTCTGCCTGTCTGTATCTCTGTCCATCTGTACATCTGTCTAGTTATTTACCTGTCTGTCCTCCCATCTCCGACTGTTTACTTTACCTGTCTGGCCAACAGTTTTACTTCACACCCCTAAAGCAGATTAAAATCGAGCGAACAAATAAACAAGTACAAATAAGAAAAACTATCACCGGCGAGGTGTTTACTCATTTCAACAAAATATATCTCAAGAATACTGTCTCTCGCTCGCGCCATCTCCCCATCTCTCTCCAACTCTCTCTCTCTCTCTCTCTCTCCCCATCTATCTCTCTCCTCATATTTCTCTCTCCCTTTCCCTATGTCTCTCTCTCTCTGTACTTCTATACTTTACTTCCTTAATGGCTCGCCGGCCTCTGCACGCTCGGTGGTGGTTGCCATGGTGATGGGAGAACAACAGTAGCCCACAGTGACCGTAACTCTCCAGCTACCATTATGTTCTGTGTGTGTGTGTGTGTGTGTGTGTGTGTGTGTGTGTGTGTGTGTGTGTGTGTGTGTGTGTGTGTGTGTGTGTGTGTGTGTGTGTGTGTGTGTGTGTGTGTGTGTGTGTGTGTGTGTGTGTGTGTGTGTGTGTGTGTGTGTGTGTGTGTGTTGTGTGCCTGCGTGCCTGCGTGCGTGTGTGTGTGTCTGTGGTTCATAAATCAATGCAGCCCAGAGCAGTGCAGGCTGTATATGGATGATGTCGGCCATCTTGTAACTGATTACTGTGTACCACATTCCGGCAGAATGCTGCTAGAGATGCTAACCCTACTAGCGCTGCTGAAAACCTGAAATAGAGAGAGAAAAATTACCTCCCATAGTTTATATATATATATATATAAGAGAGAGAGAGAGAGAGAGAGAGAGAGAGAGAGAGAGAGAGAGAAGAGAGAGAGAGAGAGAGAGAGAGAGATGAGAGAGAGAGAGAGAGAGAGAGAGAGAGAGAGAGAGGGAGTAAGAGAGAGAGAGAGAGAGAGCGTGAGAGAAGAGAGAAGCGAGGAGAGAACGGAAGAGAGCCCGAAAGGCCTCCTTCTTCAGCCTGATGGCTTCCTTCACCGCTGGTGTCCACCAACGGGTTCTTGGGTTGCCGCCACGACAGGCACCGACAGCCTTTTGACCACAGCTCCGAGCTGCAGCCTCTACAATGGAGGCTCTGAACATGGCCCACTCAGGTTCCATGTCCCCAACCTCCCCCGGGATGCACGAGAAGTTCTTCCGGAGGTGGGAGTTAAAGACCCTACGGACAGGGGCTTCCACCAGACGTTCCCAGTTCACCCTCACTACACGTTTGGGTTTACCAGGTCTGTCTGGCAGCCTCCCACGTTCACCCTCACTACACGTTTGTGTTTACCAGGTCTGTCTGGCAGCCTCCCGCGCCATCTGATCCAACTCACCACCAGGTGGTGATCAGTTGACAGCTCTGCTCCTCTCATATTTTGGCGCCTGGCGGCCATGTTTCTAAGTTAATCACCAACATTTAACTTTACCATCCCAAATTGCTTCCACTCAAATCGGACATTTGTGCAAGGAACTGTGGCCATTTTAGTGAATAGTTACATTATAGCACCCAGATCAGGCCAATGTGGCTCATTTTCTGGCTGTCGGGGTGGGTCCTAGACATTTGACAATTTGGTGTGAATATTATTTACTGTTTAGGAGATGCCTATTTCATGCCAAAGTGAAGAATACATTTGATTCCCTGGGGGCCATATGGTTTTGAGTTTCAGTTCCAATTCCAACCGACGTAATAGTTAGACTGGTTGGAGAATTGGCTTGGGAGGAGATGTGAAAAGCAGTTTTTGCAGAAATGGGGAATAAATGCGGTGTGGTGATCATGTTTACAGAAGCAAAGTAGGGTGTTGAGCAGCCGCATCATTTAACACGTAGTTTGCGAGTAGGCCTATAGAGCAAATAGGCATGAGATTTGGCCTTTTGAAATGTTGCAACTTTGACCCATTCGTGGTGCTAGAGACGAGGGCCATTTGGTTCCCCTTTAGAGATTTGGGACATTCAGGTGATTCTGGATGAATGTGGACATTTGGGTAAAAAGTGAGCCTAGCAAATGTAGCGCAATAATTTCCCAAAAAAATCTCCAACAGCAATTTGTGTCTTGTTTTTGGCTTTATTTTAAATGTAATAGTTTATTTACCACAAAGGAGTATATAACAATGTTTTGCTAAACAACACAGACTTGATGCTTGATAACACATCAAGCATGCCAACATGTAACAAAAAGTCGTTGGAAAGTACAAACAAAACATGGGTACTCGCATTGCATGCATTACCTTTCTTGGCCAGATTGCTGCTCCAAAGTCTGGAAAGACCGTCGCTCCACCTGCCTCAACGTCGCTCATCTGTGGAAGAGACAACTCTAAAATTGGGAGATTCAACTAAAACGTGCGACAATGCAACTATAACGCGTCTACCGGTGCTTTGACAAACGCACACAAGGGCCGACAACACGAGGCCAACTCTGCCTATTTAATGTAGGTGAGCCGGTGACCCAGCAGAGGCTTTGATCACAAAATACAGCAGTGCACATGAAGATTCTGATTGAGGACTACCAGAGGCGCAATGTAGAGTCATAAGTGGCATTGCATACAACTTCCAACTTCCTTGTCGAGCCCACGCAGATTTGATTTGATGCATATTTTGATTAGTTTTTTGTTTACATTATTTGTGCATGGTGTGAATGTATCTCATGTTCTTTTTATTTAGGAGCCTATTCTATTTGATTGGTGTGTAGGCTATTTCTACATCAGGCAGGTGGTTTGTTCATTATAATTGCGAGTGGTGTGGTGGGCTGATATTTCTTTAATTTCTTTATTTTGTGGCTTTTCGTTTTAAGAATAGACCTACACTGCTAACTTAGTGAGTGACTGGCTGTAGTAGACACCGGTATTATAATTATGTAGATCGTCTCAAACACTATGTTGACATCAAAGGCACTGCTCTTCACTGGTTTAGATCCTACCTCACAATTTGTTGTCTGAAGATTCAAAAATCGAAGCACTGCAACCTAAGCTTTGGTCTCAAATCCTGCCTGACTGCAATTAAAAGATGGATGTCCCAAAACTAAATGCAGCTAAATACGGGGAAAATTTTAACACAACTTGAAAACGTCACTGTGCCTCGAGGGATATACTATCGCCCAAAGCCCCTTCATCAAGAATGTTGTTCTGTTTGACCCTATTCTTTTGATCAGCATGTGAAAAGAATGACCAGAACTGCATTCTTTCATCTTAGAAATATTGCTTAGATTAGACCAATGTTATCCGCCGCAGATGCAGAGGAACTCTTCCATACATTTATATCATCCAGGCTGGATTACTGTAATGTAAGTCTGCCATCTGTAATCAGGGAGGCTGATATATTTAAGGCTAGACTTAAAACCCACCTACCCTTGCTTTTGGTTGCTAGGAGTGCCCCTCAGCTCCAATCACAGCGAAATCAACATGCCGTCAGCAGTAGCCTACCCTGGCTGCCGATGGATATTAGAGTAGAGGTTGTATGTTCCCTGTTCACTATGCTCCATCTAACCATCATGTTGTCTCCAATTTCTAGGGTGTTGCTGTGATCATGACTGTATAACTGACCACCCCACCGGACGGCTACCAGCTTGCTCTCCAGCCAGCACCCCATCACAATATGACCAATATGATTATTCCATTTATCATTTGTAACATTATTTATTGTTATATTGTTATGGTTTATTACCCCTTTTTATGCCCGTATGACACCCATTGCACTCCGAACCGTCCCTGGATCCCCCACTCGTTTCTTTCTTCATTTAATTAAGGGAGTCGTTTCTTGCTGTTAGGGGAGCTGACTGGAGTTGACTTGTGAAATGTGAAGAAGTTGACTTGTGATCACACACTTATTGTTTAATCTCAAGCTGCGACTTGCATTTGGTAGTAAGAAGTATGTATTTATCAATTTACATATATTTTATGATCGATAAATCATGTGAGCTATAACTCACACGATTTAGGATTAGGATTAATTGGTTTGAGGGTTGACACAAGGAAATACCTTCCATATAGGATATACTAATACTGGCAACAATGACGTTAACACTTTTAATTCTATAATTATATGAAAGACAATGATCGCGAATCACACAGTTGTGAACTCTACTCTGCGTGACAGACAAGAACATACACAATATGTTAGTTTTATAGGATAAATTGTAAAACATACATTGGCATACATTGTAAATTTGACATTTGTTTAAGGGACACGTCAGTGTGTGAGAGAGTGTGTGGTGTGTGTTGTGTGTGTGTGTGGTGTGTGTGTGTGTGTGTGTGTGTGTGTGTGTGTGTGTGTGTGTGTGTGTGTGTGTGTGCCCTCTGGCCAGTGTTGAGTCTCTGACAAGGAGAAGTAATTGGCCATCAAAATAATCCAGACCCCCTTCCTTCATTCCCAGTAGGCCCCCAGCTACCGGAATTAAAGAGCCCGTTAAGCTAGCAACGTGAAACAGTTTGTTTTTCTCTGTGTGTTTGCCTGGCTGTTAACATATATATGTATGTGTGTGCGCGCCTGTACGTGTGTGCATGTGTGTGTGTGTGTGTGTGTGTGTGTGTACGTGTGTGTTTGTGTGTGTGCATCGCGTGAAGCGTTGTTTGACCTTGTTAGACATCAGCCAGTTTGTGGCTGCAACTGTCAGAAGTGCCGACAGTGTACATCACGGCATACACACACACACACACACACGCGCACACACACGCACACACACACACACACACACAACATAGTTTCCAGTTTCAGCACACACCGCAGTAAAGAAGAGTCAACGCTCAATGTTAAAACATATGTATGAACGTTCAAAGTGTGGAACCATCCAGAATTTCCCTGTGTGGGATTAATGATGTATACCATCTCATTTGATCATCTCCATGATTTCCTGATATGAACTGCTGTGGTGGCCTGTAGCCAATCATGTGACAACTCAAACGACCATGAACACATATCACAATGCATTGTGGGGGTTTCCCCAGAGGGAACGTCATGTCATTAAGAGTTCTTCCGAGGTGACATGCCAACATCCATTCGGCTCCAGAGGGAACCGTGTCTTCAATCACATCAATGCATCCTCTTCAACCCTGATCCCCAGCGTCCCCCCCCCCACCCCAACAACAACAACAACAACAACAACAACAACAACAACAACAACAACAACTGTTGCATTGTGGGAAAGAGTCCGCCACATACAAGGTGGTGGGTCAATGGTCCACAGAGCTCCGGCTTTCCAGGGACCAACTGATCAATGCTCCCCCCCCCCCCCCCCCCCCCCCTTCTGTCCAGGGACCAACTGATCAATGCCCCCCCCACCCTGGTGTAAATGTCAGAAGTGACATCTCTTCAATAGCCCCCGTTTTTAGAATTGATGAAATTACAGCGTTGTGGTGAGCGGAGGGACCAGCGTTGTGTCTCCCTCTGGCTGACTGCGTTGTTTCCTGGAAGCCGGAGAGAGAGACGGAGACAGAGAGAGAGAGAGACAGAGAGAGAGAGAGAGAGAGACGGGGTTCGATATTCCACATCCTCGCCAGAATGGCGGCCCGGAGACAAGACGAGAGGTGCCTGGGCCGCATCATTCATCTCCCCGCAAAAACCGCCCGGTCTTAGCCGGCTCCTCCATGCTGTGACTCGAGTGTGGTTGGGTGCGGGTGTCTCCTGTGTCTCGGCCCACACGAGGCCAGCTGATCTACCTGTGTGGAAGATCAGGTGACGTCACGCATGTGGCAGGTAATCCGTCATGTGATCGACCCAGCTCATTTCCAGGCCCGGGGAACAGTGTGACAATACAGGAAATAGTTGGACGATCCTCAAGGGACGACCCTGGGGTGACCCAAGTCAAAAGGGTGTGTGTGTGTGTGTGTGTGTGTGTGTGTGTGTGTGTGTGTGGTGTGTGTGTGTGTGTGTGTGTGTGTGTGTGTGTGTGTGTGTGTGTGTGTGTGTGTGTGTGTGTGTGTGTGTGTGTGTGTGTGTGTGTGGTGTGTGTGTGTGTGTGGGTGAGGAGCAGAAGCGGCGGTGGGGAGGGGGAGGGGATGCTGTGTGTCTCTGTAGAGGTGCCGTGTGATGCCAACCCCACAGCCGTGGGTTGACTTTTCTTTTCTTTTCTTCCTCTTCCACCACCTCCTCCTCCTCCTCCGTTGTGTCTGCCCTTACTTATAATACTCAATATTCGATCAATACTTCTGGAGTGAACATAACATAACATTTTATATTTTTGACCATTATTATGTATATAGTATTAGTGTATGTGGTGTATCTTATTTTGTATATTGTGCAGCTCAACATATATATTTCTATGTATATTTCCTAATTCTTATATAAAATATATATATTTTTTGCATAATCACCTGCCATGTCATAAGAATTTTTCTGTTCAGAATGGCCCTGTTATGATGAACATGTGACAATAAAACACTTTGACTTTGTCCTGTCCCTGTCACGCAGGGGTGTGTGTTGGACGTAACTGTGTGTGTGTGCGTGTGTGTGTGTGTGTGTGTGTGTGTGTGCGTGTGTGTGTGTGTGTGTGTGTGTGTGTGTGTGTTACTGTGACACCCACCTTACTTCTCTCTGCTTTCTCCCCTGCAGTCATTAACCTGCAGGTCGGCTGTTGTTTATGCTGTTTTGTTTCTCACAGATACACACAAACACACATACCACACATGCACATCACACACACACACTTACATCCCATACATACACACACAAACACACACACACACACACACACATTGCTGGTGTGTGTGTCACCGTCACAGTGGAGACGTTATGTCCAGGAGTGTTGTAGTCTACCTCTCGAAGGCGTGTTACACTCGGCCAGGTTCCTCACGACACAGAAAAGCCATTAGTCATAAACGTTCCTGGCCAGAGGGGGCACTAGACTGTCCCCCAAAACCCCACACATCGCAGCATGAACTACGGTGTGTGTGTGTGTGTGTGTGTGTGTGTGTGTTGTGAGGGGGGGGAGAGTGAAAGAGAGACAAACACAGACAGAAACAGAATACTAAAATGAAACAGAATGAACAGAGGAAGAAGAAGAGAGAGACAGGAGGAGGCATGCACGCACGCACACACACACGTACACACGCACATATACACACACACCATCAGGCTGGCCCTGGTATTGGTTTAATGGTTTAGTCAGGTGAAGGTATGGGCCCCTGGGGGCCACTAACGACCAGCTACTCACACACTGAGAGACAACTCCATAATCAATACCCTGTCTGACTGCTCACCTGTCTGACTGCTTACCCGACTCACCGTCTTAATGTTTAACTGTCTGTCTGCCTGTCTGTATCTCTGTCCATCTGTACATCTGTCTAGTTATTTACCTGTCTGTCCTCCCATCTCCGACTGTTTACTTTACCTGTCTGGCCAACAGTTTTACTTCACACCCCTAAAGCAGATTAAAATCGAGCGAACAAATAAACAAGTACAAATAAGAAAAACTATCACCGGCGAGGTGTTTACTCATTTCAACAAAATATATCTCAAGAATACTGTCTCTCGCTCGCGCCATCTCCCCATCTCTCTCCAACTCTCTCTCTCTCTCTCTCTCTCCCCATCTATCTCTCTCCTCATATTTCTCTCTCCCTTTCCCTATGTCTCTCTCTCTCTGTACTTCTATACTTTACTTCCTTAATGGCTCGCCGGCCTCTGCACGCTCGGTGGTGGTTGCCATGGTGATGGGAG
>PIJE02000341.1:122224-164724 GCA_002895965.2 Coryphaenoides rupestris
CAAGAACGGCAATGTACTCTACAGTATACGGTAGGTAGGGGGGGTTGGGGGTGCGTGCGTGGGCGTGCACGACACACACACACACGCGCACACACACACACACACACACACACAGGCACACACACACACAGATGCACACTGGCACATACATGGTATAGTATACAGCGTTCAACCTTTGCAGCTGTGGAGGAGGAATCAGCCGATGCTTTGGAACATTCTGCTGCATCCGGACACACTCGAGCAACCAGGAGGCGAAGAAAGAGGAGAGGAGAGAGAAGGAGTGGAGGAGAAAGAAGGAGCAGAAGAGAGAAAGACTGAAGGAGAGAGAGAGGAGGGGAGAGAACTAAACAACCTTGGGAACGACGGGATGAAATTAAACGTCAGGACGGAAGGTTTACTGCCCTCTCCTCCTTCTTAACTCTCTGCTTTCCTCTTCCGTCCTGTCCTTCAATCCTCTCCTCCCTTCTCCTCCATTTCGTCTCACTGTCCGGTGCTCTCCTCCTCTCCTCTCCTCTCTCCTCCCCTCATCCTCTCCACTCCTATCTCCTCCATCCTCTCCCTTTATCCCTCTGCTTCATCCCCCTATCCTCGCCTAAAGATTTTCCCCTAACTTGGAGTTTGTTCTCCAGCACCGAGCCGCTACCCCTCCCTCCTCCCTCCCCCCTCCTGCCTCTCGGTTTATGACCGCCCGCGGCTGACAAACGGCCTGCGCAGCCTCTGCCTCCTCTCTCTGCTTTATTGCCTCTGCTGAGAGCTGAGGAGGAGGAGGAGTAGGAGGAGGAGGAAGAGGAGGAGAGAGAGAGAGAGAGAGAGAGAGCGAGCTCTGGCCTGGCCCCGTAACAAGCCGGGGTAATCTACTCCTCCGTGTTAGTATTCCCCCCAACCCCTCGATCTGTTTATCGGCCCCCGCTCCCCACTCCCCGCCATGTTGTCCAGGAGCGGCATCAGAAGTGGAATTGGTCCTTTATAAATAGTGTCAGGACGGAAGAGAGAGAGACAGAGACAGGGGGTTGGGGGGGAGGGGGGGGGGAAATCGACAGAGAGAAAGAGAGGGGGAGAGAGGGAGCGAGAGAGAGGGAGAAAGATTGAGATCGAAAGAGAGAGAGAGAGGGAGAAAGAGAGGGGGAGAGGGAGAGCGAGAGAGGGAGAGAGAGACAGCCCCTCCCCTCTGTCCATTCATTCATTTTTTTTTACGTTGACACCATGAGAATGAGGCTGGCTCGGCAGGCGAGGGAGGAGAGACCGCAGGGATATTAAAGCGTCAGAGCGGCGCTGCTTTGATACGTAGGAAGAAATCTGTGGTCCTTTACAGACGCCGTGAGCCGCTGGCAGCGTCTCTTCCCGGCGCCGATGGAAAGCAGGCATCTTGCAGTAGCAGGGAGGAGGGGGATATTGTTAAGGGGCAACAAATAATTGCACTCTTAAAATAAATGAAATAGGCCGACATTATAGCACCACAAAATGGACGCAACACAACACGAAACAGGAGGTAAAACTAAAAAGCTCCAACTCTGTTTGAAAATCAAAACAAAAAAGTACAAAGAACACATTTTGTTCATTTTGTTTTTCTCTGAGGAAAACTTCTTTTTTTAAATGTCAAATGTTTTTTGTTTCTTTTTCCCTCGGCACTGGAAAATAAAAGGCCCTTTCTGATCATCCCACACAGCAGTGAGATGCAGATAAGCTATTTCTTGCACTTGGTACTATTAATCAAATGTTAAAATCAATATCAAATGGAATGTTCTAAAATGATATTTTCTTCCTGGTAAAAAGCCCAGTTCCAGTTCCAATTCCGTGATAAAGTATTCATCAAACGGGGATGTTGACCAGAGGTATGAAATGTCCAGTGAAGATGAATGGAGACGTAACTTTCTCCACGTCATCAATATTTTCAATAAATGAATATTTCGTTTTTTGGCAGTTGATTCCGAATGCTTGACTTATTGAATTAATCTAACAGTGAAATCGCTAGGCTGGAAATGCTTGACTCATTAAACGCAAATGTATTTGCAAATGACTTTCAGAGCGTCTTTGAGGGTAACCAACTACTATTACTAGTAGCATTTCATCTTGGAGACATACAGTATATCAGAGTATCATCTGGTAATGATACGTGTTTCACATTATATATAATAAATGGTATCCAAAGCATCTTACAATCTTACGTTTGTCGGTGACTGCAAACATTCTTAGTATAATTGACCCCAGTGAGAATCGAACCCTGAACATTTCGTGTTCAGCCTTACATACCGCTGGCATACAAATATAAATGCTAGGAAATGGGATCAACCCAGAGCCCAAAACCTGCATCCTCTCCTTCTAAGAGCCACAGATATGGATTGAACGACTTCAGCGTATTTGCGGGGACTGATCGTAAATTCACAGCAGCTAGCCAAACCAGCGATTTTTTTTGTTGAAACTGGTTTTCTCTGGTTGCTCACTTCAAAGCATGTTAGGCACAAGAATATATTACAGGAGAAAAACAAAGATTAATGACCATCGTGCCCGACTGATTGTATGAGTTACCATAGCAACAAATAATCCATCTCCCGTCCTTAATGCCATGAGCGAACGATCCGCTCAACTCAGCACGTCTAACCAAACCAGGGGTTTTTTTCAACCGATATTTAAAAGACCAAAGCACGAAACCAGGAACTCTTGTCGGTTTGGACTTTAGGCAAAGTAGGAAGTTGAGCTTCGATACGTTCTGTCCCTATTTCAGCCTGCTGTGGTCCCAGTTGTGTGTTCTGAGTATATATTAATATCACAACGAGGGCTGTCAGGAGCTCATATTTAAAATGTATGATATGTCATACAGAGCAGCTCTCTGCCGCCGGCTGCAAGAGAATACCAAATCCCTGGGAGGTAATCCTGCTGCGCAATGTGTGTGTTTGTGTTGTGTGCGTGTGTGCGTGTGTGTGTGTGTGTGTGTGTGTGTGTGTGTGTGTGTGTGTGCGCGTGTGTGTGTCTGTGTGTGTGTTTTCCAGAATAACATTGATTCTCGCCTGCCCCATGGATCTGAAGAACTTCCCGATGGACGTGCAGACCTGTATCATGCAACTGGAGAGCTGTTCGTATACACACACATGCACGTGCACACAGAGACACACACACACGCATCCACGCACGCACTAGCAATATTCACCGTGTCAATCTTTCTTACGACGTAATTCCTACACACAGGTACTAGCGACACACGAATGCATGCACACACATAGACATCACAAACTTACAGACATATGCATACAGGCAAATGTGAGTCCAGCAGTCAATAACAACCATGCACACACACACACACACACACACACACCACACACACACACACACACAGTATTTATTGTGCACTGGTCTCCGGGAGATGGATGAGGTCGTGGCTGAACAGGCAGCCTGATGAGATGTGTGATGATTTACACTGGCCTCCTGCAGACACACACACACACACACACACACACACACACACACACACACACACAGACATGCACGCACACATTTTTTTTTTTCTGCTGCTATTGTCAAATGCTTTTATTATGTGATTTACAAGTGCTATACAAAATAAACGTATTATTAAACATGTCATATTATTATTATATTGTATTATTATGATAATTATACAATAACTATTATAGTTATTCTTTTTAATATTATATAGTTTTAACAGAGCAAAGAAATTCACTATAAAAATATAGAGGTAAAGAAAGAAAACATTATTTTGCATCTGTCCTGTCATGGCTGTGTGTTTTGGCCTTTAAATCTAACTCTTTCTGCTTGCCTCTCTGTCTGTCCGCCTTTCTGTCTGCCTGTCTATGTGCCTATGTGCCTGTCTGTGTCTGTCTGCTGCCTACCCTTCTGTCCTCTAGTTGGCTACACTATGAACGACCTGATATTTGAATGGGATGAGAAAGGGCCTGTCCAGGTAGCCGACGGCCTCACCTTACCTCAGTTCCTCCTGAAAGAGGAGAAGGACCTGCGCTACTGTACCAAGCACTACAACACAGGTGAGCCCCAAAAACTGCAACCCAGGTTTGTACCAAGCACTGCAATACAGGTGAGCCCCAAAAACTACAACCCAGGTTTGTACCAAGCACTGCAATACAGGTGAGCCCCAAAAACTACAACCCAGGTTTGTACCAAGCACTGCAATACAGGTGAGCCCCAAAAACTTCAACTCATGTTGGTGCAAAAACAGTTTAGCACCAAAATGACAATCCAGGTTTACAAAAACTACAACATAGGTTCATACAAAGACGACCACATAAGTGAATAGAAGACAACAATACAGGTACTACCAAAAACTACAATGGGGGTGGAGTTCATCTGTGGTGGCAGCAGGTCACTGATTGGTCAACATCCATCCATCACACATTTTGACAATTCCTGTCTCCATGGCAATGAAGGACTGGTGTATGCGTGACACAGCCCCGGCCCCTGACCAGGACCACACACGTAGCTCTCTGATCATCCACAGATAAACACACGCACACACACACACACACACACACACACACGCACACACACACACACACAAATATAACACACAAACAAACAAAGACCTTGACACAGACAAACAAACTAAAGTAGACACGCGCAGAAATAGACAAATACACACAGACCCCATGTGCACAAACAGAGCCCAGGTTAATCCACTGACGCAAATACAAAATACTATCAGCACTCGCACACACAGTGGCACACACATACATAAACAACACACACACACACACACACACACACACACACACACACATAGACGTGCACACCCAGTGTCCGTTTCCAGCATGTAATCTGTTTATCTATTGTTGTGTGCTCTTTAATGCCCTCCTCCTCTCCCTCCTCCGTCCTATAATCGCTAGGTCTCTCTGCCTAGGTAGACTCTGTTTGCATGCACCACCAAGACCCAGCTCTCCCCTCCCTCTCTCTCTCTCTCTCTCTCTCTCTCTCTCTCTCTCTCTCCCCCCTGCCTTTCTCTCCTCTCCTCTATGACCCATACATCTGTCTCTTATTCTCCCCCATCTCTCTCTCTCTCTCTCTCTCTCTCTCTCTCTCTCTCCTCTCTCTCTCTCCTCTCTCTCTCTCTCTCTCTCTCTCTCTCTCTCTCTCTCTCTCTCTTATTGCTGACCATTTCTGGGTCTATGCATACACACACAGAAACACACTCTCCTCCCTATTGCCCAATCAGGCATAAAGACAGGATTAAGGTGTAGCTTTTCTCCGATTTATTAGCTGTCATCGTGGTTTGAAAAGAGGACAGATTACCGAGCTGTTCTCTCTACCTCTCTCTTTTCATAACTCTAGCTCTCGCTCTACCCATAGCTCTCTCTCTCTCCTCTCTCTGTCTCTCCATACCCCTCTCCCTCGCTACCTCTACTTCTCCCTCTCTATCTCCCCCTTCTCTATAGCCCACATCTACCTCTCCCCCTCTACCGCTCTATCTACCTCTATCTACCTTGCTCTCCCTTTCTCTCACTCTCTCTCTCCCTCCCTTCTCTTTACATTTTCTCTTCTCTCTTCCTCTCTCCCCCTGTGGACAGTTTCCGGGCTCCAGTGAGGGGACTGTTTCTGGGCTCCAGTGAGGGGACTGTTTCTGGGCTCTAGGGAGGGGGATGTTTCTGGGCTCTAGGGAGGGGACTGTTTCTAGGCTCCAGTGAGGGGACTGTTTCTGGGCTCCAGTGAGGGGACTGTTTCTGGGCTCCAGTGAGGGGACTGTTTCTGGGCTCTAGGGAGGGGACTGTTTCTGGGCTCCAGTGAGGGGACTGTTTCTGGGCTCTCAGGAGGGGACTGTTTCTGGGCTCCAGTGAGGGGACTGTTTCTGGGCTCCTAGGGAGGGGACTGTTTCTGGGCTCCAGTGAGGGGACTGTTTCTGGGCTTCACTATGATGTATTATGCTCCTTTACGTTAAACAAACGGATCCCATATCTCCGGCTCCAGCCTCCTATGGGCTGCTCTCACTGTAGCAGACAGTACGCTCCCAGTGTGGGGGGATCTATGTTTAGTTCCCTGGTGGGCGAGCAATGCGGGGGACACGGTGCGGTGCAGTAAAGGGCGCTTCTCTAGTCTAACAATATCCATCATGTGTCTAGCGATCAGCTTTACCATTGATCGTGTATGCTAATTCCTGCCCGGGTTACCATGCGTTCAGATCAAAGGTCAAGCTTATTTGTAGTCAGCCTCGATGTATCCACGTACAGTAGTAGTAGGCTGCAGTCTGCCCATGATATATGCTGCGGGGGGGGGCGACCTCCACATATTATTCATCTGCTGTTTCATTGATCTGTGTAGGCCTACATCATGGCTGAATTCCATCCCAATTGTATTTTCTTTTTAGCCTAAATATTACAGTTAAAACATAACCCTAAAGCTAGTTTGTGGTCATATCCTCACAACCAATGGATGCCCTTTAGCTGAGGAGACAACAGGAGGGCCAACTGTGGGTCGGCTGTTCTGCGGTGTCCCCTGTCCCCGCCCCTTGTGTCCACGTGGTCCATGAAGTAAGGCGAGGGCAGCCAATCACGTCTTATTGCGCGCATAACCTGTTGGTTGGGCGGGGGGAGGGGAGGGGGGGGGGGCTCGCCAATTATTGTACCCACCCACCAATGTTTCGCAATAGAAGCCGGCAGCAGAGAGCACACACACACACACACACACACTGAGAGAGAGAGAGAAAGAGAAAGAGAGAGAGAGAGAGAGAGAGAGAGAGAGAGAGAGAGAGAGAGAGAGAGAGAGAGAGACGGAGAGAGAGAGAGGAGAGAGAGAGAGAGAGAGAGAGAGAGAGACACTAGCGCGCGCGCTGTCCTTGCCGCGTCGCGGTGCTGAATCTCTACCACGTCCGTCCACATAGGTGACGTAATGGCGTGAGGGGAGTGAAAGTCCATTTCAAGAGCAAGGAACGAGGATTCGAGCAGTGAGAACTCTAGTATGTTATGTGTTATGTGGGGGACCGTCACTGAAGTAAGTAAGTACCTAAACGCACAAAAGAAACACGTGGACTCAAAATCGGAGGCCAAAGCTGTCCTGCTGGAGGAAGCGGTTGTGAGCGCAGCGGAGCGCCGTACCCCCGCACCGGAGGACGAGGAGGAGGAGAAGAAGTGAGCGAGAGAGAGAGAGAGAGAGAGGGAGGCGTATGAGGTACGGTGCGTCGGCGGGGGTCTCTCTTTACATAGACGTAGACATAGGGGGATTTGGGGGATACAGATTTCTCCCTGACGCCGAAACATGGGCTGCATCAGCTCCAGATCGCCAGTCGGTAAGCTGTAATCTTTACGATCTGCTTCCGTTTGGCACGCCGCAGGAAGCCTGGTTCTCATCGCATTGGCTGCTGTGCACCCAGACGAGGGGTCGCAATGCATATTAATATAAATGTTGAGGCTATGCGTGGATCGAAGCGCTTTTATACTGCACACATCACCATGCGGTGCCATAATGCGCTGTACACACACGTGGCGCATTGCTCATGAGCTCACACACTCGTTTATAAAGAGCGCAGTCAATAAGGCGACGTCGGCGCAAATGGACGTATCGTCCGTCCAGTGTGTTTATTGGTGTTTATTGTGGTGTCAGTGGGGGGGGGGGGGGGGGGGGGGGGGGGGGAGGGGGGACAGAGTGCTGCTCGCTTGGCTCTGATTGTCGTCTGAAACATCGCGATGCCGTGGGGTGTCGAGGTGACACCCTGAGAGCGATGCCCTGGGATCACAGCTCTGCTCTCTGGGTGTCACCGAGAGGTCCCCCTCCTCCTCGTCGTCACTACATGGTGTTGACGGCGCTGACACACTTTAGTGGCAAGGTAGGGCCTTGTGCGTTTATAATTGTGACTTGTGCCCATCAGGTATATCTGTCTGAAATAGACATTCTTCTGTCGGCTCACAGCTAAAAAAGACACTTTTGACACTCGAAAGATGCGGTACGTCGATTTTGACTGGACGCCATCGTGCTCGCGTTATTATTATTATTATTATTATTAAAAAATATTATTAATTAATTATTATTATTATTATTATTATTATAGGTCTCAGAAGGTCACGTACCTTCAGTCGACGTCAACGTACGTACCCGATTATCAGTCAATCTGTCCCCTTATCCATATCCATATGTGTCCGATTGTAAGTTCTATAGTAATGTGAACGTGTGTGTGTGTGTGTCTGTCTGTGTGTGTGTGTGTGTGTGTGTGTGTGTGTGTGTGTGTGGGTGCGATCATTTGATCTTGCATGCGGGCTTTGTAAAGGGATTGCACCTGAATAGGTTTGATTATTGATCTTGTTGTTGTTGTTAAAGTCGGCATATGAGTGTTTCCTCGAGATGGGGATGCTACAGTAAAGGTGGGTTTCCTCACATCCTTGATCATCATGAACATAATCGCACATTTTGCGGAGTGTTTGCCATCTCGTGTACGACTCAACACCCCGCGGATCACAACACTATGTGTCGATCTTTCTCTTGGTAGCCCGGTAGCCCTGTGACATCAGAGCTGGTCAGATGCCCTCCACATCTTTGTGTTGATTGCTTCGCGGGAAACCCCCCCCTCCCCCCCCCGTCAGTGAACCATCATCACGTCCACCGCTGTTTCCACGACAACGAGACAGAGAGGGGTGTGGGGGGGGGGGGGGGGGGGGGGGGGGTGAAGACGGAAAACGATGGATGTTGATAACGAGTTACTTCCAAAAATAAATGAGCTTATTGTACACTCTGGGAAGCTGATTAATTGAGATGGATGAAGTGGAGGAACAGCAGATGAAGCCCAGGTGGAGCTGCAGGTCGACGGACTGTATATCCAGACCATAATAAGCTCAGCCCCTCCCCTACTCCGTTGCTGGCTGTTTGTTGTTCAATCCACTGATCAACCCACTCTGTTGTCTAACACGTTCAAGATGGCCCTGTCCCTCAATCTACATGACTTTATTTAAGTCACTGAACGGTGCAAGTAGAAATGTTTTGAGGGATGTGTGCATCGCATGTGCCTCACTTTCATATCATGGCTGCGTTCACATTCAACGCCGCATATTGTGCCCAAATGTAGACTGTACTGTATATCACAGTGCATAAGAGCTCATGTAACTTGTTACATGCAACGCTTATGAATCATAAATCCACCCGCACGCACTCATATAACGGCCATATAACACAGTGTGCATCTTTCGCTCCTTCTAACAAAACACCCATTAAGCAAGCTGGTGTCACTCCTTCTAACAATACATTCATTAACATTAACCGAGCTGCTGGCCTAGATTCAGAGACACAATGCACCTTGGGCCATCTGATCTTATCACGTACAATTAACGAGCTATTGAACGAGCGGCGGCAACACGAGCCCCTGCCCGTGCTAAACGGCTTGTTTGACCCTATAGAAGCTGAGTGATGAGACGTGATACTGGACTCTGTATCAAAGAAGAGGCCGTGGCGACTAAGCGACGATTTCCCCGCCTCACATGGAGAGTAACCAGAAACGGCTCCCTCGAGGGCGGTGGACGCTGACATATATGCGGCCCCCTAGTAGTGTGGCTTTGTTACACAGATTTAAGGCGGGGGTGAAGCTATCGCACCCACACGCACACACACACGCACACACACACGCACACACACACACACACACCACACACGCACACACACACGCACACACACACTTTCTCTCTCTCTCTCTCTCTCTCTCCCCTGTCTCCTGGGTGCGGTTCTGAAACTTGGCTTGGTACTGTCAACGTGTGGCGCTGTCCAGGGTGCTGAAACCAGAGCTCTGCTCTGCATAACTTGCATGAAGGATCCACACACACACACCGCATCCTATTGGCTCAGCCTGTCTGCTCATGGCAAGTGTAGGCCTACAACTATTGAAAAGGTAGGTCTAAATCCTGTGTATTAGTCAACCAGAGAGACTCTCACCTTTCAACTATTAAGTTGCCGCCGTGGTTGTAGCTGTGGACGTTATTTGGAATTGCAATATCGCACAAACTGTCCACACAACAGATCCACTAGCATGATGCGGCATGGCTATGGATGCATGAAAGAGACTGAGACATGCCCTCAGCTATCTCACTATAAGTAGACCCCACTGCGTAAAAAAAGATGGCATTATTTAAATGCCATTTTTGTCATATTTGCTGAAGGCTATGTACTGCAGTGAGATGCACTTGAAAGCAACACACACACACACACACACACACGTGTGGTGTGCACATTACAGTATTGTATCGGCCGGCCTCGACGCACGGTTAGCATGGCCATGTGACGTGTCTCTCCTTCACCTGAGCACTTCCTCCTCCTCACAGTGGCGGGCGACGGTGCGCTGTGTGTGGAGTGGAGCACGCCCAACTCTGTGACCGACTTGGCTCTGTTGGGGAACACGCGGACCCGCTTGGCGCGCACGCTGGTCCTCACAGCGCCTCTGGGGACACTGGACTTCAGCGAGGTGCCGTCTCAACCCCCCATTGACCCTTGTTGTTGTCGCTTCGTGGGCTAACATAGGCCTTTACTGTGGTAGTCTCCTCCGCCTCCTGACACGCGACAACACCGCGTTCCGGGTTTCAGCAGCCCTGGTGCCATCGCCCCCGGAAGGCTCACACAGCAAACGTTGTGGCGAGACAGCCAGCCATCGATGAAAGCACACACACACACACACACACACACACGCGCACACACACACACACACAGTGTCCACTCGATAATATGCTGGAGTGGCACCGTCACCACTCCCAGGGGGTGTGTCTATGGGGGTGGGCCCACTCGTCACGACCACCCTATATGTTTATATTCCAATGTGACTCAAGTCTGTGCTAAATGTTGTGGACTAGGATGCAGCCTAGTCAGTCATCAGTTTGATAGGCATAGGCCAGGGGTCGGCAACCCGTGGCTCCGGAGCCGCATGCGGCTCTTTAGCCCCTCTGCAGTGGCTCCCTGCAGCTTTGAAAAATTAAATTTAACCCTTAATATTTCGTCAACTAAACGAAACTAAACTGATTTTATCTGCTTAAATAAAGGTGAAAAAAGCATATTGGTGCAAATAGCAGTAATGACGACTACAGACAGCACAATTCACGACATATAAGGCGCGAAGTCCAGCGGACGTTGGGTTCTGCTATTCGCGCCCGTGGTGATCGCGGGCTACTCTGCCTCACGACCCGCCCTACTCTGCCTCATGACCCACCCTACTCTGCCTCTGATTGGTCAAGTCATGAAACGTTGTTCATCCAATCACTGCGAACAAACATTCTTGACGAACTTGCGCTCAAGATGTCAGTTGGATTGGATTTTGAGAAGACGAAGCGACACTAAAAACATTAAAAACTTTAACTTTAGCCACCCTGCCGTCTGCAGGTGGCTAATCTTGAGTACCCGACCCCTGGTAAGCTAATCATGGATAAATCCAAGAAAAGAAAAGTGGCAGATGAAAATAGAGATTTTAATTCAGCGTGGACAGATTAATTTGCTTTCACTACTAACGATGCAGGCTTACAACAAACTGGCCTATGTTTACTCGTTATATATGTTCTCCATGTCTTATTATACTCGTTCTATATGTTTTATTTATTTCAAAGTGGGCTACTTTTTATTTTATTAATTTCCCACAAATAAGGGAAGGACGTGCATGGTTCTGTGTTTGATTTAAAAGTAGGTCTACACATGCCAGTGTTTTTTCTCCTCTTCATAAGAGTTTGAAGTTTTCCTATGTTAGAACAGCAATAAACTGTTCAGCAGTTTTCTCTTTGTTGTTTTATAATTTCATAAATGCAATGAACTATAGTTCTTTTACAGTGTGTCAATTTTTTTTTTTTTAAATGAAAATATTCTTATACATTTACATTTACATTTAGGGCATTTGGCAGACGCTTTTATCCAAAGCGACTTACAAAGAGTACATTTGTTGAAGGAGAGGCAGCAATATATCACTTCTTATAAAAAAGAATAAAAACGCAAAATAATATACATACTAGAAATAAGTTTTTGAATAAATTCCAATCCCTCTGTATATATAGTTACTATATATAAACGTTATACACTGTGTTATCTTCATTTTAAGTGTAAAATAGGTTTTGCGGCTCCAGATGAATTTTATTTTGTGGGAGAGGGTCCAAAAGGGCTCTTTTGATAGTAAAGGTTGCCGACCCCTGGCCTAGGCTATGTGCAAAGACAACGGTATTGTGAGTTACATCTCTGTTATAACGCAGAAGGGCACCTAAAGCTGCAGGAATAATCAAATATGACAGACGCACCGAATTGCCTTCTAGTGGAACCCAGCAATACCGCCATGTGATGCATAAAATTATTTTCTCAAGCTTCCGCAGTTTAATAATTAGCTAATGAATCACTTGGTCCGTGTCTTTAACGTGTGGCTTGGCTCTCGTTATTTTAGTCTTCATTAATGTTCAGCAGTTCGGTTCTAATTATTCGTGAGTCATTCATTCATAATGACCAATTAATTTTTTATTCAGATTCTTAAATGGATTCTTGCTATCGCTGCAATGCGTTGAAACCTTTTTTCGCTTTTGGACAAAATAGGTTATTCAAAACAATAAGGAAAACATTTTGGCTGACACGCCTTATTGTTTCAATATTTTTGGTTTTGCAACGAACGTGGTGTAAATGAAGGTTAGTGGATCATTCGTTCAACAAGATTGAGGATGAATGTGACACGTGACAGGTCCCATCTATCAGCATGCCCCCCGCCATCTGGGTCTGAAATGTGACGCACTGAAGTGAGCCCGCCGACCCACCTGTTTAATAATCCCCTTTAATAGGCTGCTGTCTCTTAAATCACATGTTAGCCTACCCGGTGAATACAGGGAGCCAAAAAGAAATATTGCTCAGGCGACGAGTAGCGAGGCGAACGTCATTCACCCCGCTGTGATTAGCCTGCTATTGTCCATAGGGGTGTTGCTATGGTAATGGCGGGAGGCGGAAGTGGCTGCCGAGACAGTAGAGAGGTGTGTGCTGCATGTGACGTCATCAGCAAATCACAGCGCACCGACTGGCTCCTTGGTGACCAGTTGCTATAGAAATATTCCATTTGTGGAAAGTTGGGCGACGAAAGAGATCCGTTATTAGTCTATGTGGAGAGAGAGAAAAAGAGAGAGAGAGAGAGAGAGAGAGAGAGAGGCCACTATCCTGCGCGGTGGCAGTCAGAGAGAAGCCGTTAGCGTGCGCTAGCGTGGCGTGTTGCGTGCAGGAGGAAGTGCATTTTATTTTCCATTGAAAAGATCCTTTTCTGCGAGAAAACACGGAGCGTCGTCGGGAACAAGAGTGTTCTCTTGTTCCCGACGATGCTCCGTGTTTTCTGGTAACACAAACAGATACAGTATATACTGTGTCAATATAGATATAGACATAGATATAGATATAGATCTATATCTATGTCTATATACCATGTCTCATGATAGCATGACAAACTAATCCAACTAAATATCCAAAGTGTCATGGTGATAGGCGATACAGCAGCCTGTATTGTTTGATGATAAGAGAAAGATATTGAACTTAATAGGACACAGCGCGTTCCCACATGAGGACTCTGCTGTGATGTAACCTTAATTAGCCTATAATTAGAGCAATCGATGCAGAAGCGCGACCGCCGCAGACAGCAGTCTGCCAGCCCTCTTATGAAACCTGTGGCCTCACGTGTGACGGCTGTACACTTTCTTTGACAGGCCAGGGGGAACATGGTGAGATGGATGCACATTTCATCATCCCCATGTTATCATTCATCCTTTTTATTTGTGACATCACAATTTGTGACATTGCGTGATCACAGAAACAGGCGCTTCGACTAAAGGGCGGGAAAAATCGGCAGTTTGAATGCTGAAGGCGACAGGGAGCAGCTGTCATGGCGGCTCCCTTCAGCCAGACCTTGGCTGCGTCCAAATATCCACACCAGCCTACTGCGAAGTAGGCCAGAGTAGTATGTTGTATCACCCAGCATGCATTTTGGACAACTGCCTTAACCAAAACTTTTGAACTTAATTAATAACCTACATACCTGCAAACTGAAAAGAGGTGAAAAAGGTGACGTCCACCATCGATGTTTTATTCCTCCTTATTGAGAAGAAGATCGGATCGCGATGTGACAACACTCTGGTCTCCAGTCTATGGTGGCTACTTGAACCGCCCCCCCCTTCAGATATACATGATTCACGTGAATATTGTCATTCCAAACGACAAATTCAGCCGAAAAGTAACTTGTTTGCAGGTATGAACCCATCAAACCGTCGACCGGCAACCCCACTGACCAGGCAGCTCAGCTAGTAATTGAAAGCCTGTTTAGAATAGGGGTTGCACGACTTCTGATTTTTTCAAGTCGACTTTTCTATCAATAAAGTCGACGTAACGTTGACGCGTCGTTGATGACGTCATCACATACACACGCACGCAAAAAAAACAGAGACAGAATGGTCTGTCCAAAAAAAAAAAAAAGCACGGGTATCCTCTGCGCAAACAACCGCTCAAAATCACTTAATTTCCCCCCACCGGCCACCGCATTTGCGCCAAGTCCCGCCAAATATCTAAAATTACAATATTCTTAAAGTGTGAAATCACGTGGTCAACGACGCGTCGATGTCTCCCAGTAGGCGTCTACTTGTGGTAGTGATGTCGACGCGTCGATTAGTGGACTTTTCTGTGCAAGCCCTAGTTTAGAATACACATGTTTTTTATTATCATGACGATCACTTGGTGGGTTTGCAGCAGTGGCGGCCATCAGCTTGAATCCTGCGACACCGCAGTGTGCCCCAAAACATGGATACTATTAGTACGCCAGCTAGGGCTGGGAAATTAATCGATCTCGAATCGAGATCACGATACATTATTTGTTGATCTCGATCTATCAGCCTTCACGATTTTTTTGGATCTGGATAGATCTGACAGCAGCGTCATGACGCACCGGAAATAAACGCGACAGCCAATCAGTCTGCAGCGCTTTGGCTCGACACGCCCATTTCTACCATTTCTACCACCGAGGCGTTGTTTACCAACAGCGATGCAAAGAAAGGACAACAGCATGAGTGACACGTGAGGAACGAGAGTTACTAAGTGACCAAATTGTTGATAAAAAGCGCTTCACGAAGTCTATGATATGGAACTGGTTTGGTTACTTTAAAAACGAGCGTCTGCGTCTACATGTCGTCGGACGTGTCGACCAAGACGGGAGAGCAACCTGTTGAAGCACCTGAGACGGTAGCGCCCAGCGACTACACATGGGGGCGGAGCCAAGAAAGCCTTCAAGTAGCAGCGGGGCCCAAACAAGCATCCATTGTGTCTCATTTGCTGCCATTTCCCGTATGAAAGACGTTCAAAAAGAAGCGAGGATATAAATAATGCAGGATCGTACTTCATTGTGAAAGATATGATGCCTTTCTGGCAAAAAACCTATAATGGTGTTAAATGATGTGCACAAGATAAAATGTGTTGCATAATGACTGGTTTACAGTGTTTACAGATTTCATTTAAGAGATGTTAAGCCAGTATATTATCCTATTATTATTATTATTATTATTATTATTATTATTATTACAGTTGTTGTTTGGTTTGATGCGTTCCGAGCTCATACGCATGCTCTGCAACAAATAAGAATTTTTAACGTTGGTAGGGCGAACGCTTGAGGTGTAATGCATAAGAGATGTTACTAACTGAAGTGTGGATAAGTTGCATATAAGTTAGTTTCTAATTAACGTGTTCAATTCTCATTCTGTTCAGCCCTTACCGTAGGAAGGCCTTTATTATAGCACGTATGTATTTATCCTGCAAGTAACAGAAAATATAATCTATAATCTTGTTTCTCAAGCACTCGCATGAGGAATTGCAAACACACTAGAATTATATTGAAGTTCACGTTCGATGTAATATGAAATAACAAAGATAGATGGAGCTCATATCAGAGTTTAAAATTTTCCTTGAAATAATTACGACACTGTACCTTAAAAGTATATATATACAGTAAATGGTACTTTTAAGTCAACGCCCTAATACTAACCCTAACCCTAAGTCCTGTTCATTGTATTGCCATGTCCTGATGGTGCAGTGGGGAGGGTGCATTGTTATCAACTCCAAGGTCATGTGTTCAAGTCATGATGGAAATCTCTTGTCCTTTTCCAACTGAACAATGCAGCATAAGTGTAATGTCAAATGCCACCTCCAGCCACTGCATAGTGTGGTGTCTCGGTGGCACAGCGGAGAGAGTTCTTACCTTCAGCTCTGCACTCCAGGGTTCAAATCCTGTGGAGAGCCTTCTCGGTGTTTAATATTTACATTCTTTTTGTTAATAAACTGTGAAGTTTAACTAATGACTCTGGTGTCATCTTCATTTGTCATAATCAGGATACTCTTCAAACTGGCAGCATTATCAAATTATATATTGTTATAAAACAATCAAAGAAAAATTAAAATGTTTGCCAGATCGGCCAGCACTAACGGCAGCAAACGGTACAGACTGTAGTTCAAAGTACACAGTACGCAGTTTTGAGCGCAGGCCCTGTGCTCCTGCCCTGCGTGCGTGGGAGCATCTACACCGTAGATGCTTTGAACGTCAATTCATTTGTTTCTGAAGGCCTACAGTGTATCAGGCCGATACTGTTGGCCTATTCTAAAGCAGCCGAATGAAGACTCACAGGCAGTTGGTGTGAACTTGGTGTCTCTATATGGTGGCCCTCAGCTTCTCTCTCCGTGCCTCTTAAGAAGTCACAGCTGTCTTAACAATCGGGGAAACCTCTTTGCACTTGTGGAAACATTGTTTTAAAACATGAATCTAAAACAAACTTCACACATTCTTGTCACAGTCTCTTAATCACAAGTTCAGTCTTTCAGGCTTTCTGATTTCTCTCGTAGATCTTCTTACCACAGGTTCACCTGGAGTGTTCACCAACTTATATTGACATGAACCAAGATGGAGCATATACAAGAAGAATGACAGGATCTTAGCACACAAACGACACACAACACGGACACATTCTGCGTGGTTTTCATCGTTAACTAGCAAACTATTTGTGGCTTTAAGTCCTCACTAGCGGCTGATTCACGGCTACAAACTAGATGAAGATGATATAACATCATTAACCCGGGACATGACTGTCACTTATTGTGCTCATTATTAATATTATTATTATTATCTTATCTTCTATCATATTAAATGTACTCAATCTGTCTTGAGAAGAGAATTAGAAAAAAACATGTGATTCCACCATTCAACCTGTAGAGGGCAGCAACGCACCGAGACTGAGTCAACCTGCACACACACATACACACACACACACACACACACACACACACACACAGGTGACTCACACCACACAGAGACCATATATATGTACTTATGTGGATGTATGGTGAGTGTCTCAGGCCTATAGAAGCTGTTATGTGCACACCTTGATGTATGAGCTGGCTGGTGGCTGAGGTGTGTGTGTGTGTGTGTGTGTGTGTGTGTGTGTGTGTGTGTGTGTGTGTGTGTGCTGTACAGAGGCAAGAGTAGGTCCATATGTCATGCTGTATATACTACACACACACACACACACACACACACACACGCCATACGTCCGGATTTTAAATGACCTGTCCCGCAGCCTCAAGCCGGACGCTCATTTGTCCTCCTCTTTGGAGACGCGCTGGAACGCATCGCCGTAAGATCTCCGGTCTAACAGATGATTGGCTGAACGCGGGTGTCTATCTGATGTATGATTGGTTAAAAACGTAAACAAGCGTCCACGTGTTGTCTACGTCACATCGTTACCTTAACAGAACGTGAACATGAGTCAACACGACGACACCAAAGAGCTCGTTTAATCCGGAATGCAATAAAGATCACGGATTCATGAGCAAAAGCAGCAAGGACAACTTCCATGGGTTTTGTATTCTTTGTCGTTGTGACGAAAACTCTTGGATGCAGCCAGGAAAATGCAGAAGTATTGCAGATAGACAGTCAACTACTTGGTGAGTACACCAGTCTTATGTGTTATTACACAAATCAGAAATACCACTCAGATAATGTTGTGTCAGTGGCATCCACTTGATATGATGCAGTTTGTTTGTTGTGTATTGGATTTAATTCAGCAAATATACACACATTTCCTGTAGGAAGTTCTGAAGCCAAATTGATTCTAATGCAGCATTTTGATTTTATGAATGGGCTATATGAAATATGAATATGCATTGTGTTTAAAACAATACCAATTTGTGAAGGCTGATAACATTATTTTTGCTATGTTTTTATGTGTCCCACTCCCTGCAGGAGATGAACGGGCCCGCGGGCAATGGAGGCTTGGCCACGATGACCCTGGAGGTGCTGTTGTCTCCTGAGCTGCTGCAGAGGGTGAAGGTGGAGTTTTCTGAGGTCAAATTGAAGAGCAGGATACTGAGGACAGGAACTTCAATCCATTAAAATACAGGTGGACTGCTGCACACACACACACACACACACACACAGAGGAAGACACTGCAGTGCAGGCAAGTCCCCAAAAGACTATTTGAGCAGTTGAATGTTCACCAGTTGCATTCACTCTTTTGTTGTTGACCTAAAACAAGTTCTTTATTCCTGTTAAGAACTGAAAACGATGTTATGTTACCTTGTCCTTGAAATGAGACATTTAGTGACTCACCACCATTGGTGTGTATGTGGGGGCGAAGGGAAGGGAGATGGCGCCCTCTGATATCCCATGTAGTGTTGGATAGCCATTTGTAAATATATAGCACATATATGTGCAATATTTCTTCCCTACATCATGTGCAATATTATCAATATCATGTACTATATTATCAATATCATGTACTAATATGTTACCTCTAAAAATTACCTTGCAATATTACCTCTCATCTCCTCTCATCATCATGTGCAATATTCTTAATGTCATGTTCTATACTTCTTCTCAATATATCCTTGCAATATTACCTTTCATCATTATGTGCAGTATTCTTAATATTCTTTATATCATGTGCAATACTTCCTCTTAGAATCATCGGCAGAAACCTGGTGGTGCATTGATTATCTCGAAAGTTATCGCATTAGCTCATCAATGATGCCGATATAACCACTGAAAGCACATCGTTATATCATGTGCATTAACTTCTGTCAATGAGAAATCTCGCCAATTTTCATATACAATCTACGTCTTGAATGTACCCTCTTACAATATAACCTCCTTTATGCCTCCGACATTATAAAATGTAAGCACCCTTACTAATCCTAAAACATATCGTCCGATGTTATAGTACCATATATCTACGATGAAGAAGCTCTCAAGAGACCTAGAGTAATCTTACTTAATCTCAAACCTCACTTACCCTGATCTTACTGCGTCGTAGCAATCCTCTCAAGTTCTGTACAATCACTCATTCTCTCCTATTATATTGTCTCAGTGAATGTATGTACTGACTATCTCAATAGATGGTTAACTCAATACATACAGAAAAGAAGTCTACCTATAATCTTATATCAGAGTAAAATATGCCTGTCTTCATCATTATGGCCTAGTCATCTAATAGTATCCTCTCTATTTAACTATGTTGTATGTACCATATCTACTCATGCCATAATACAACCTATATTCAATCATGACAATTACATGATATACAGTATACAACCTATCTATCAATTATACGTCGTCACACACTCTCTGAGATCATCATACAATAAATCATAATCACTTGTACTACAAATACTATATATCAATGTCGTGACCATTACATTAACCTCACAATACAACTCTGTCAAATACATTCACCACTACTACTACAACTTACACTGAGGCTGAGCACAGCTAACACCACTACTACAATCACTATCTACATCTATCAAGTGCCACAAACCATCTCAACGCATGCTGTCTGCTCACATACCAGATATCCATCCTTGTGAGCAATATGTAATATACTTCTGCGTCTGTATCTATGCTGAGCTATTTTCACATCTGTCTCTCAGTAGTTAATGCTCCCATGACTGATACTGTCCTGTGACAGGAACTATAGTTAGACCACAAGTGCACCAATATTCCTACTCTGCCCTATAGGATGCTGCGCTAATTCTTAAGTATTCTTTTTCGTGAGTCTCGTCGTCGTCCTCCTTCCACCTCCTGGAGTTGTAATTTGCGTGAGGGGATTTATGATATATAAGATATTTATAGTAAATGACCTGCCACAATAGAGATGAAGATGAAAGCGCTCCAGAGTATGGCCCACTGGATAGTACGATTTATCTGACAGATACAGCACTCAAGATACTCTGCACAATTCCATATTAAAAATATTAGAGAGGAATACTGCGTGAATAGCAGGCGAGAGAGCACCGCTTGGCCTGCAATATTGCCAAGTTGAGTTGAGAAGAAAGGTGATTGGCACATATTATAAAGAATAATAAGAATACTGCAGGCAGATTAATGGAGGAAAAGGATCAACATTTGCCCTGCCATTGTAGATCAAAATGGCATACTGCAGGCCATCGTATTCGGATCATATAAAACGCTGACATAGTCCTAAAGTAGAGTAGCTCGAACCACATAATATCTGAAATTGTACCTGACTGGAACCATTGTGTCAAGTCATGATACACTTGCTCCAGAATGGTTGTATATTCGAATACATAGACTGAGCTCTCATTATGGATCTCTAGCATATCTAACATAGATCAATTCACAGGATGCTGTGTATATCCTAGCAACATGTAAGTGGATCGAATGATATATGCTTACTACGATGTAATAATTTCAAATATGAAAGAAGATGTATCAGGCAGCATGATATTAAAAGAACTATCTAAGAATATCCTAGCTATAATGGACAATTTTAACTAGTTATAGCCCATCTTGCTCTAGATAATTCCAAGTTACTATTATGAGGAATAATATAGCACCCGAATATGACTGAATAATATACAAGAGAGAATAATATGATAATGCCACGCATAATATGCAAATGGGATAAAACAGCATATTCACCTGTGTTAATGGTATATTGACTATACACTAATATCTCTGAATGTATAGAAAAGAACCATTATAGCATCTTATGATTATACCGAAGATATATAAGAAAGACTAACTGTAGGGATAATGATGATAATAGACTTATAATTCAGGTTACATTAGGGAGCAATACTGCTTAAAGGTCATGTATTAATTAGGACGAAGGTTAGCACCAATGAATATAAAGAGATATAAGAATTATCTACAATAAATGTATGAATAGGGTAAATTGGTACTCAACTTGCAGTTTGTGACACTAGATATATATCAATGTCATTATTACTGCAATAGTTAACAAATACTCAGCGACGCTATACCACGTTACTCTCTCTAGTAAACAGTTATTGCGGCGATAAATGTATTAAACATATATTGATATGAGACAGAGCAAAGAAAGGTACTAACATAGATAAAAAATAGAGATAGATGTACACAAGAAGAAAGAAAGAACAACGACTATTTTTGCGTAGTGCTGTCTCAAGGCTGAACGATGGAGCTAGCGTACGTATACCTTGGACTATCTACTAAATCAATAGAATATTATGCTTTATCGTGACTAATGGCATCGTATCCTACTATGCTGATATAATTATAGCCGTTTCTGTCAGTGTATCATGGTATATCGTATATTATAGAGTGCGCGTCGACATAATGAGTACTGTAACGTAATTTAAGTGATAATATCTAGTATACTATACGTGACATCAGTGTCCTTAGTCATTGGCACATGACTTAGCGGCGCTTACTAGGTGGCAGCAATAATAGTATTGGCAGACATATTACACTTATGAACGAACCTAGGTTATGTTGTGTTATGCCCTGTATTATTGTGAGTCTGTGAGTAATTGACTCAAATAAGAGGTCCTGCCATTCTCGTAAAGAGCAGCTTAAGCCACTGGAATCACGAGGCGCATAACTCACTCTATATTTCTCGGTGGACTGCTCACTCACTCTGCATCACACTCACTCTGCGTGCACAGAAGTGTGACAATAAAGATCTCAAGTGCAAAGGCATATCTCATTGACTGAGAATCTACAATATAGTAGTCACTAACTATATCCACTAGCAGTGTGCCACTCTCCAACAGATACATACAACTCGACATTAAAGTGTCTAACAAAAAGAGTATTCTGTACATGTCCAACCTAGACTGAGACCATTACGATTACTTCGTTCGTCATCGCACATATGAGTCTATCTCTGTGCGACTCACTTTATCCACAGAGTGGTGTCGCTCCTCCTCCCGTAGAAAATGATACTAGGTCAAGCCGAGAGTTTGGTGTGCTGAGCTCCAACTGAGCAACGCGAACGCGAATATCACTGTTAAGAGCTGCCACACACATGTTTAAACTATCGATAGAAGAACAAGTTGAGTAGTTCCAATCACTGCTCACAGCTCAACAGGTCTAATGCACCAACCAATAAATCTCTGACCTATGATACATAGCTATATATCCTCTACAATCACTTCGTACACACAACAGTGCGTGTTCGAACACTCATATGAATACGTCACAACAGCACGCACACACTCTCGGGGTGATTCTAGTCCGGGTATCAACCAACCAGCCTCAATTCAACTAATCCAGTGAGCGAGCTCCATAACAGAACATATACACGACACCAGACGCGATGTGCACACTAAGTACTCGAATGAACACGAATCAATAAAAATAAAATCAAACCACTAAGACACACAAATTATATATCCACTAAATGCTCACAGTGTCTATACATATCCAAACACTATACTATATCGATACTCGATCGATTATAGTACTACAGGACCAGCATACATGCAAATCGTGACGAGATTGATGACCAAAGAGATCAATACCAAATAGTATAGCCTAACATACTATATAATCACACAAGCGCCAATCGGATAACTCCGGAATGTGTATGCGTGTCCATACTCCCCGAGAGATATCGCTCACCAGCTAACCTCAATTGAAAGTTGTCAAGCGACCATTCATCTCTGACACACTATAATTTAAACAAATTTCCTGTATACTACAATACAATACAGGAACACAGAACAATCGTACTCTAAGTACGTCCTATGTCAATAAGTGTGAGATGCTATGCTCAGACGATGTGGAGACGAATGATACCAGACACATGTCGCCACGTGCTGAATGTGAGCTACCAGAATATGAGCTATACTCTACTATAGTACTGCTCACATATATTAATCATCACACTACATGGACGTCACACGTAACACGGACAACTGTCTATACACACACACGCCTCTACCACATACAAACGTCACATCAGCGAAACACTAGCGAGAACACACAAAGTCTTATAAACACACTTAAACTAAACAAACAGACCAATTTGATCACAGACACAACAAACTCATAAAGGTAGACACTATACTGCATCTAACCTAGTAAGTCAACCAATGTACTACAACCTAATCGCACACTCACACATGATGAGCGACAACATATCTTAACTAGCTAATATGCAAACACTCGAATAATAACATCAGAATCACATAGAAGCGCAACTCAACGAAACAAAATCATACTCAATCCGATGCGTGATCTCGCACACTGAACACATTAGCTCACCAGTCGAGCGAACATCTACACGAGTGAGTAATATGATGCACCACAGTCACACACACTTAATAGCGCACACATCACACACGACACCCACACCACACACCACAGAAACCCACTATGCGAGCACACCACATCTACACACTATAGCCACCACCACAATTCTTACGAACACACACGCACTGACAAGCATTAGCCGTACTACATAAGCAAGATCATACACATACACGACACACCACAACACTCAATCACTTACCATATGAACCACACCGAGCGAGCGACAGACGACAGACAGACCACACCTCTACCGAGCTAGCATGCGTCCGACGATGCACAGGATAGAGCTGGTCGCTACGACCTACTTCGCGTGTCCGTGTTCGATCGCCAGCATGTGAATCTGGTTATCTAGAGGTGTAATGCGTGCTATGGTTATATAAATCGCCTCTCGTTCCTATTCGCGTCTGCTGCCACCCACTGTCTCCTCTATCCTCTCTCGCTATCTCTCTCTCTCTCTCACCTCCTTTCTCTCCTCTCTTCCCCTTTCTCTCTCCTCTCTCCCTCTCCTCTCTCATCTCTCCTCTCCTTCTCCTCTCCTCTGTTCTCCTCTCACCTCCTCTCCTTCCCCTCTCTCTTCTCTCTCCTCTCTCATCTCCTTCCCTCTTCCTCTCTTCTCTCCTCTCCTCTCCCTCCCTCTCTCTCTCTCCTCCTCTCCTCTCCCTCCACAATCCTCTCTCCCTCCTTCCTCCCTCTCTCCCTCTCCACACTCTCTCTCTCTCTCTCTCTCTCTCTCTCCTCTCTCTCCATGATGTACTGAGTATCTACCGATGACCTGGTCCAGTCGCTTGTTCGCTCTGTCACTCGCAGACTCTATCTATCACATAGAAAAGCGATAATCACTCTCCGCTCCACCTATTTGCCCACAATGCAGCATGTCATTAAGAGCAGAATGCGTTATCCACACGCTGTGGCAGCTAGATCTACGAGATTTATATAGTCTGCGAGTCGCGGCTGAGCGTAGGCTCATCTCTCTCTCTTGAAACAACGTACTCTCAGAGTCTCTCTCTCGTCTCTCTCTCCTCTCTCTGTCGTCTCTCTCTCGCTCTCTCTCTCTATCGTCTCCTCGTCTCTCTCTCTCTCTCTCTCTCTCTCTCTCTCTCGCTCTCTCTCTCTCGCTCTCTCTCTCTCTCTCTCTCTCTCTCTCTCTCTCTCTCTCTCTCTCTCTGTCGACCTCTCTCTCCTCTCTCTCTGCTCTCTCTCTCTCTCTCTCCTCTGTTCTTCGCTTCCCTCTTACTCCAACGTGCCGCTCGTCGCCTCTCCCTGTCTCTGTCGTGTCATGCGATTTTTTTCTCTTCTGTCTTCTTTCAATTCACCGTTCTTGTCCCCCTCGATGGGACAGCTACGTGCCGCTAGTTGCTACATTTTAAAGAGGGACTGTTTCATGGGGCTCCAGGTGAAGTGGCATTCGGCGTCATCGCAGCTGGTTTTTCTGGCGAGCGGCAGCTGGAAGCACGACCTACTTTCATTTTAGGGATCGAACACAGTTTGTTCTTGGACGGGAGATTCAGTTGAGAGTGGCATTCCTCATCGGGGGAGCGCAGTATACAGTCGTTTGAGAGAGAATCGTTTAGAAGATATTTAAGAAGACACTTAAGAAAATGTTCGAGAATGAGGTGTCTTTTTCGGAATAAGGGCAAAAACTGGAATATTGTGTGCATCTAAACATAGTCACTGTGCTATGGATTGATCCTGAAATCTTGTCTTAAATGCAACCTTGTATCTAGGATAAGATGGAAATATAGAATGAAATCGCCCTCTATGGGTTGCATGGGTTGCTCACACTTCACACTCCCTTGTGTCCTCGGCAACACACCAGCCAGCGACACACAACCCATTCCACATTTTGATCACAATGCAACAAATAACAACAACAAGGGTGTTTTAGCTGTGGCTCTTTGCCTCAGATGGGCCAGTTAACCCTGGGCTACACAGGAAGAGCAGGATGTTTCTGGGCTCTAGAGATGAAGCGAATGCGAACATTCATGGTGGATCTTCTTATAAGCGTAGGTGGAATAGGGTTCGGTGCGCTTCTTAGCGACATCAGGGACTGTGTCTAGTACTTCGCCAGGCTCCAGTCGACCCTGCGGACTGTTTGCGTGCTAGCGGCTCTAGGAGGAGAACTGCGCTCTTGTCTGGGCTCATAGCGATGTACGCGCGGACTATCCATCTAATTATTGTTTATCCCGGGCAGCATCCACTGTGATGCATCGTGGAGCTGTTTCTATGACTCACAGTGAACATTTAGCGGGAAATGGTTTTCTCAGACTCATAAGAGTGAGAGGGTGAGCTTCTTATCTGGAACCATGGCATCCAAGTCGACCTTGTGAGACATGCGTTTCTGCTACTTATAGAGGCCGCGAGGTAACTGTTATTTCTGGATGCCTGACTCAGGAGGATCACACGGAGCGTGTGTGTGCGTTAGTGCTTTCTATACGAGGTGAGGGACGATTCCTCTCCGGCTCCAAGTAGGGGGGAGCTAGTTATCGGGCTATACCTCAAGTCAGAGGCGTGTGTGTAGCTGGGCGTCACCTTATTTGGAGTGCCAATTGAGCCAATCAGAAACCACGAAATGGTAACCCTATTAGTATTTCTGTGGGGTTTCTCAGTTGAGGGCGTGACTTGGTCGCGGCTCCAGTAGGGACAATGTCTTCCTGCTGGCTCTTCGGGAAGGACTGTATTTTGATCTAGGGCGTTTGGTTCTACGTTTTCAAGCTTAACAAGATGAGCTATCCATCTGAGGCTTCCATTGAGGAGCAGAGAACCGTTTCCATCACCGGAGACTTCTCATATGCTATTGTGAAGTTGACTAGGAAGATTCTTCTTGAGCATCTCTCCTGCGAGGCACGTGGAGTTTGTCTGATTGTTATAGGTCTAGCGAGGACCCGCATCACGCGTGCTGATTGCTGCAGCCAAAGCGTAATAAGCGTTATTCTCTATCCTCATGCTTTATTTATTATAGTTCTAACTGATCAAATGCACACACACGAGCTACAGCGCACACACATCACCAACAAGCCACCCTAATCACCACTCACCATCCTGAACTACACACTACCACCTCTACACACGCACATCACACCGTGGAAAGGTTGCATCTACAGCCAAAGCATCAAGTCCACGTTACGTCCACCCTGTACGTTACATACACGAGTCATCACTTCCAATCACCACTCCAGAATCCTACCCTTCACCACTTACTATTCTGTTCTAGGCACACGCGTGGCCTTGCGCGGGTCCACCCGCCTTCACTCCTTGACTGTCTCTGCCATCTCTCATGTTATTCGCCGTTCAATTTTTCTCACTTGGCTCATGTGTGCTGAAATTAAAGAGTGGAGCAGGCAGGATACTCGATCAGAGGCTCATCGTACATTGCGGTCTTTAGATAAGATATCACTGCTGCTACTAAAATGCCCTAGTATTTTATGAATACAGAAACCACGAACCCACAACGCACTATCAAATTCATGATTTTCCATGGCACGAGAACGACAAACAAACGGAGCACACACACAATCCATGAACACAACACAACTCGTTAGCACGCACACACACAAGCTTAACTAGCACGTCACAGCTTGGATTTGAGCACACACCTGGTTTCATGGAATAGCAACAGCGTTGATCTCCTCCCTCTGCTCTCTTGCTCTATCACCCTTGATCTTTTCCAACAACACGGCGACGTTATGTTAGCGTAGCTATCTCTGGATGCTTATTAACACAAGCCTTGGCGTGTGAAACTAGCAATGTGTCCACTCTATCCGGTCTCAACCTTTTGTAGTGTGGTGTGTCTTGCATCACCCCCCCTCCCGTCACCCCCTCTCAGTAGCAAGCCATGGTGCCAGATGTCTAGGCAAAGCTCCAATTCTGAGTTGAGCCACACTCCTCTTTCCTCGTACCTAGTGTGCTGCTCCTCTCTCCTCTCTCACACCTCACCTCCTCTCCTCTCCATCTCCTCTCTCATCTCCTCCTCATCTCTCCTCTTCTCTCCCTTCATATGTCCTCTCCTCTCCCCTCTCCTCTTTCTTCTCCTCTCCTCTCTCCTCTCTCCTCCCTCCTCTCCTCCCTTCCACCTCTCCCCTCCTCTCGTCTCTCATCTCCTCTTCGCCACCCTTTCTCCTATCCATTTTTATCTTGTTCACTCTCCTCCGTGTCTCTCCTCTCAAACTCTCCTCTCCTCCACTCCTTCCCTCCTCCTTTCTCGTCGCTCCTCCCCCCTCTTCTCGTCTCCCCCCCCCCCCTCCTCTCCTCTCTTCCATCATTGGTTAATTCTAATTGATGAGTCGGGCCTCCATTGATCCCTCTTGATTAAATGGAATCTTAGGCCATCTCGTTAGCTCGTTGCTCCGCCCCATCACATGACATCACAGAGGGTGGGGGGGGGGGAGCAAGGAGGATGGTGGCCCTTTATAAAAAGCCAGAGATATTCTTTGAATATGTCCCTTATGTCCCTCATTCACACTGAGTGTGCAGACTTCATACTGGCTTTTATCCAAAGTGGCGAGAACGTTAGGCTAAGATGGGAACATTTGGTAAGCTAGCTATAGGTTAGTAGGGGCCTTCTGAGAACAGTCACGACATCCAATCAACGTTGGATGACCTATAAAAAAAATGCGTTATTGCTGCGCAACCTAGTTTCCAAAAACTATTTTTACAGCGTTTTGTACTGCATATGCAAACAAATAAAGGATTTCTAATCCCGTTCTTGCTATGGTTGGCCAGTTGGAAGTATCCTGGGGAATGAAAGTGTCTCTCTACGGCCACCACATTAACACCAGCAACGTCAGCTGCCCAAGGCCCCTTGAGCAAGGCGCTTAGCTGGTCACGGTTTCTAGGAGCGGGCATATTAATATGGTTAGTGTGTATTTCAGTGCTGAAACGACGACGAGAGGGGGTATTCTCTTGTGTGGTTTCTAAGCTTTGATTTTCTCAATTGAATTCAATCCGTTTCAACACATATCAGCTGTGACAGCTCTGATTACACTTTATTTAAATGTTCTGCGATTGACTCTCTCTGTCTCTCTGTCTCTCTCTCTGTCTCTCTGTCTCACTCTCTCTCTCTCCCTGTCTCTTTCTCTCTCCCTCTCTCTCTCTCTCTCTCTCTGTCTCTCTGTCTCACTCTCTCTCTCTCCCTCTCCCTGTCTCTTTCTGTCTCCCTCTCTCTCTCTCTCTCTCTCACTCACTCACTCACTCACTCGCATGCATGCACACACAAACACACACACACACACACACACACACACACACACATACACACAGACCAGGCCACTAATCTTTAATCCGTTTAAATACACAATTATTCTGATGCCCGTTCTCATTGGTGAACGATTTTATACTGTCATCAAGCATATGAAAAATCTTCATTGTCTTCTTGTCTTTCTGTCTCTCCTGCTCTCTCCCATTGTCTCTCCCTTTGCCTCTCTCTTTCCTTCGACCGGTAAATGTGCTCAGTAAAATGTATACAAATGTAACAGTGAAGAGTATAAAATACAACGATAGCACGATAGCAATGTAAAAATGTATGTTGAGAAGTACATTGACCGTCACATTTAGGGCACTTAGCGGACACCTTCGTCCAAAGTGACTTACGTTAAGTACATTTGTTCGAAGAGCAATGCGCCGCTGATCGTGATACATGGCGGTTAGGATCAAATTAACACAACGTGCACCTGATGTCCCTCTCCGTGTCCCTCCTCCAGGTAAGTTCACCTGCATCGAGGCCCGCTTCCACCTGGAGCGCCAGATGGGCTACTACCTGATCCAGATGTACATCCCGTCCCTGCTCATCGTCATCCTGTCCTGGGTGTCCTTCTGGATCAACATGGACGCCGCGCCCGCCCGCGTGGGCCTGGGCATCACCACCGTGCTCACCATGACCACCCAGAGCTCCGGTTCCAGGGCCTCACTGCCCAAGGTGGGTCCCCCTCTCGCTCGCTCTCTCTCTCTTGCTCGCTCTGTCTCTATCTCTCGCGCGTGCACACACTCCCCTCTCCGTCTCTCTTGCTCACTCTGTCTCTGTCTCTCTCTCTCTGTCTCTCTCCCTCTCTCGTTGTGTCTCTGTCTCTCTCTCTCTCTCTCTGTCTCTCTCCCTCTCTTGTTGTGTCTCTGTCTCTCTCTCTCTCTGTCTCTCTCCCTCTCTGTCACTGTGATCAATATATGGCAGTTCTCTGCTCATGTTTTCTTCAATGTACCGATTCGTACTGAGCATTTGTGAAGTGACTCGCAGTGTCTTGTCGAAACTTCCCTGACACAACAACGCACACAAGAACCAGGTGCTGTGGGAGGGGTTCTGTTCGTGAAGGGAAGGGGTTGTTTAGTTGGAGGCAGGCAGAACTTTATTCCGCAATGTACCGTTGTCATTTCATGGTTTGATCCAGGAGATACACAGCGTGTGTGCTGTAGACAACACACAGAGAGAGAGAGAGAGAGAGGGAGAGAGAGAGAGAGAGAGAGAGAGACACCCACACACGCACACAGAGAGTGAGGAGATACAGGAGATAGGGTTTAGGCATATGTATGGATCAACACTCAGACTTACAGGAAATTAAAAACATAATAGTGTGGGTTTGCGTGAGCCAGCGGGAATGCAGAATGATGTCATGGAAGGCTGTAATCTCCCGCTCGCATGGAAACACGCACACAGGCAGGCACACGGTGCATACATTACACACACACACATTCAATCACGCAATGCACGAGAACACACACGCACAAACGCACTCAATGCATGCAAACACACACACTCCTGTGCTTGTTGACATTGGGTGCTTCATGTGTTCTGAAGATTGGACCAGTGAAGCATGATCTCGGCTGTCATAATAATGTTCACACACTGCTGCTGAGCCTAGGTTACCTATCTCTCTCTCTCTCTCTCTCTCTCTCTCTCTCTCTCTCTCTCTCTCTCTCTCCTCTCTCTCTCTCTCTCTCTCTCTCTCTCTCTCTGTAGCACACACATTCTCCTCCTCACAAACACATGGTTCCTTTCATGTTGCATAGGGGAGAGGTGAGGAGGGCTGAGGAGAGGAGAGCAGAGGTTAGATGGGGGGAGGGGGAGGAGGGGAGGTTTGGAGGGGGGAGATGAGAGAAGGATGAGTGGACAGGAGAGCTTAGGAGGGGAGAGGAGAACAGGGAGAGGTGGATGGGAAGGCAGAGGAGAGGATGGAAGCTTTCACGAGAAAAACCCAAAGCTTTCATCAAAATTGAATTATCAATCGTGAACTTGAACTATATTAAATTACTCTCAAAACATCCAATCCTCCAAAAAGAAGCTGGAACCTGATTACAGTCCTAAAAACGAGTCACATCGATTATTTTATTCATCCAGTAAACAAAAGAACATTCAGTCAGGTAGCAGGTTTGCCGAGTCTAACAGCGGGCCAATCACGAGGGAGTCAGTCAGTCAGCCGGCCAATCGGAGAGCTCAGAATGTGGAGCTTCTCACCGGATAGGAGAGGCCAAGCCGCTCTGGCCTTAGCCCAGACCAGCACAGCACATCTCCTCTGGTATCTAGGACACTGGCCTGACTTGACTGGCTTACTCTATCTCGTATGTACCTCTCCTGTCCACATCCCTGACCAAGATGTGGACATAAAACCACATTTGACCCACCTGGAGGGGCAGCACGATGGGTCAAATGCAGAGGACAAATTTCCGCAGGCCACCCTCCCTGCATGCGCGTGTGTGTGTTTGGCGGCCACCACTTCCCGCTGTGTGTTTAATGTTTAATAAAGATCTTCTTCTTCTTATTATTATATTATAGCATATTATACTGTACTCCTCCTCCTCTCGCTGTGTGACTTTGTTCTCGCTGTGTTCCCGCTCTTATCTGCTCTTGGAAGAGGTTTGTCATGAATGTTAATGGGCGATCATAAGAGCTTCCTTTAGAACCGTTTACCACACGCTTTTGTTGCCCGAGAACCGCTATTATTAACCTGGTCAGAAAAACAGTCACTCCAGTCTCTGCCAGTGCTATCTGTACGTGTACAGATAGTACCCCCCCCCCCCCCACCCTCGAGCAACGAACAGCCGCTCCACCATACACCCAGCATCGTGGGGAATCCACACCCAGGCCAATTCCTTCCCACATTAGTACAATGCATGAATAAATAGCAAATGTACTATTCGGTAACTCCTTATTGAATGTGTAAAATCGTGCATCTCTACATGCTCCGTATGCTGCTCTCTCTCTCTCTCTGTCTCTGTATGTCTCTCTCTCTCTCTCTCTCTCTCTCTGTCTCTCTCTCTCTCTCTCTGTCTCTCTCCCTCTCTCGTTGTGTCTCTGTCTCTCTCTCTCTCTCTCTGTCTCTCTCCCTCTCTCGTTGTGTCTCTGTCTCTCTCTCTGTCTCTCTCCCTCTCTCGTTGTGTCTCTGTCTCTCTCTCTCTCTCTCTGTCTCTCTCCCTCTCTCGTTGTGTCTCTGTCTCTCTCTCTCTCTCTCTCTCTCTTATTATTTTCTCCCTCTATCCTTCTGTCACTGTGATCAATATGTGGCAGTTCTCTGCTCATGTTTTCTTCAATGTACCGATTCGTACTGAGCATTTGTGAAGTGACTCGCAGTGTCTTGTCGAAACTTCCCTGACACAACAACGCACACAAGAACCAGGTGCTGTGGGAGGGGTTCTGTTCGTGAAGGGAAGGGGTTGTTTAGTTGGAGGCAGGCAGAACTTTATTCCGCAATATACCGTTGTCATTTCATGGTTTGATCCAGGAGATACACAGCGTGTGTGCTGTAGACAACACACAGAGAGAGAGAGAGGGAGAGGGAGAGAGAGAGAGAGAGAGAGAGAGACACACACACGCACACAGAGAGTGAGGAGATACAGGAGATAGGGTTTAGGCATATGTATGGATCAAACACTCAGACTTACAGGAAATTAAAAACATAATAGTGTGGGTTTGCGTGAGCTAGCGGGAATGCAGAATGATGTCATGGAAGGCTGTAATCTCCCGCTCGCATGGAAACACGCACACAGGCAGGCACACGGTGCATACATACACACACACACATTCAATCACGCAATGCACGAGAACACACACGCACAAACGCACTCAATGCATGCAAACACACACACTCCTGTGCTTGTTGACATTGGGTGCTTCATGTGTTCTGAAGATTGGACCAGTGAAGCATGATCTCGGCTGTCATAATAATGTTCACACACTGCTGCTGAGCCTAGGTTACCTATCTCTCTCTCTCTCTCTCTCTCTCTCTCTCTCTCTCTCTCTCTCTCTCTCTCTCTCTCTCTCTCTCTCTCTGTAGCACACACATTCTCCTCCTCACAAACACATGGTTCCTTTCATGTTGCATAGGGGAGAGGTGAGGAGGGCTGAGGAGAGGAGAGCAGAGGTTAGATGGGGGAGGGGGAGGAGGGGAGGTTTGGAGGGGGGAGATGAGAGAAGGATGAGTGGACAGGAGAGCTTAGGAGGGGAGAGGAGAACAGGGGAGAGGTGGATGGGAAGGCAGAGGAGAGGATGGAAGCTTTCACGAGAAAACCCAAAGCTTTCATCAAAATTGAATTATCAATCGTGAACTTGAACTATATTAAATTACTCTCAAAACATCCAATCCTCCAAAAAGAAGCTGGAACCTGATTACAGTCCTAAAAACGAGTCACATCGATTATTTTATTCATCCAGTAAACAAAAGAACATTCAGTCAGGTAGCAGGTTGCCGAGTCTAACAGCGGCCAATCACGAGGGAGTCAGTCAGTCAGCCGGCCAATCGGAGAGCTCAGAATGTGGAGCTTCTCACCGGATAGGAGAGGCCAAGCTGCTCTGGCCTTAGCCCAGACCAGCACAGCACATCTCCTCTGGTATCTAGGACACTGGCCTGACTTGACTGGCTTACTCTATCTCGTATGTACCTCTCCTGTCCACATCCCTGACCAAGATGTGGACATAAAACCACATTTGACCCACCTGGAGGGGCAGCAGGATGGGTCAAATGCAGAGGACAAATTTCCGCAGGCCACCCTCCCTGCATGCGCGTGTGTGTGTTTGGCGGCCACCACTTCCCGCTGTGTGTTTAATGTTTAATAAAGATCTTCTTCTTCTTATTATTATATTATAGCATATTATACTGTACTCCTCCTCCTCTCGCTGTGTGACTTTGTTCTCGCTGTGTTCCCGCTCTTATCTGCTCTTGGAAGAGGTTTGTCATGAATGTTAATGGGCGATCATAAGAGCTTCCTTTAGAACCGTTTACCACACGCTTTTGTTGCCCGAGAACCGCTATTATTAACCTGGTCAGAAAAACAGTCACTCCAGTCTCTGCCAGTGCTATCTGTACGTGTACAGATAGTACCCCCCCCTAGTATCAGAAAACAACTGGAGAGAGTGCAGGAAGCCACAGGAAGCCACAGACATCTTTCTGTGGTATTTCCTTGCAGTATTTGTGGCAGCGTGAACGGTTGCAGTCAATATCAAAGGGCGTTATAAATTCCACAACCGTTTCTAACGTTCCAGCACGACAGCACGATAGCTCAGCTCACCAAAGTGCATGGTAGAACGCCACTCGTGCTCACAGTCATCACCTTCAGCGGCAGAAGTGTGAGCTTCGGCTCATGAGACGAGGACAGCTGCAGGTGGTAAGGCTCTATTGGAGATCCCTGCTGTTCTCACAGAGAGAGGGGGAGGGAGAGAGTGTGAGACAGAGAGAGACAAAGAGAGAGGAAAGATAAAGAGAGAGAAATAGAGAGAGAGACAGCGAGAGAGAGAGCAAGAGAGAGAGAGACAGCGGTACCTCCGGAGACCAGCAGGGGGAGCCGTGGTGTGTGGTGTTTACAGGGAGATCAGGCAGTGCTCTTTAATTGGATTTCAGACGGCTTATTGTGGCGCCCCTTTCTGTGTGAGGAAAAGGAGGACGGCGAGGGTGACCAGGAGATCTCTGATGTCAGTAGGAAGCACACACAAACACTTGGCGGGCAGATTGCCATCAGATGGCGATCCAGGCAGACTTCATTTACACATTTATTATCCGGAATCTCTCGTCAGCCCCTCACCCTCAGCCCATCACCCTACCCACCTGACTATCTGTCCTCCACGGCGCACACTACACTCCGCCTCCGATGCAGGCGGTGACTTCGACCGGGCCTCGCCTGAAAGATGCTATCTGGTTGAGGGCTTTGTGTCCCCTCTCACCCTCCCTTACTCCATCAGCTTCCTGAAGCAATGCTGGCGATATTATCAGCTATTCATCATGCAAAGAAGCTGTCGTGTTAGCTGGGAGCATTTTGCAAGCAGACATATTATTTTTTTTCTATTTTAGAAAAAAACAAACCCTATTTACATTTACAAAAAGGTTCTGAACAGGGTTTCCTATTTTTCTTGTTTATTAACCCTTAGTCCATATTTACACCTCGAAACTTCCCACCACTGCCTCAGTCTGCTACTGGAGCTGTGATAGCGTTAGCGTTAGCGTTAGCACCAGCGCAGTGTTTCAGGTTAACATGATGCGGCAGTTTTCCACTTTGTGTGCTCACAGCGGTTGTGTGTTGTGGGATCTGTTCCCCAGAGTCTGTTATGTGTCATTTGTTGACCATATGTGTTCATTTGCCACTGATTTCCCATGATTAGACAGGACCAGCTTGATGGAGGCTCTCTACAGCTGTGATTCCTGAATTAAGTCACCAGCAAAAAAAAACAACGAAATTACCCATTTGGTCCACAGCAATACTATTCGGTGGCTGCCCCAGCTATTTCGACAGCATGACAGCATGACGCAGAAAGAACCATTTAAAGTGTATTTCCGCTGTATCGCGGGTAAAAAACCCATCATTGTATTACGCTGCCGGGGGGGATGACACACTGGTCCGGTAAGACAGGAGTGAATCTGATAGCGTCTGGTTGCTCTGCTGCTAGCATGCAGCGGCATGTAAGAGCGAGGGCTGTCGCTGAATGGACAGCACTTCTGGAGCACTCTCTGAGCCTGCATGGCCACTCCAAGCTCATCATAATAAACGCTTCTCTTACACCCACACACTTGAGAGTGAGGACGCGAGCAGCCATGCACAACCGCGACCAGCTGATCATCACGAGTCAGCACTTAAGTGTCCACCGAAAGGACAACAACGGCAGTCATTTACCAGGGGGAAGAGACTGGGAATTGAACCGGCAACACTCAGAGGATTGCTGGTTCAGCATAACTCATTTTCCTTTTTCCGATGCATAATTTCATCACCCAGCCTGAGATTGACCCATCTCAGAGACACCTCTCTCCTATTCTGAGGATCTGTTAGTCTGGTTTATCTTGCCTCCTTCAACTCAAACAGGCTCCTTCTCTGAACAAGACCAACTATTACAAACCCCCTGTATCCCAGTAGCACACTGCCGTGCCAAACACACTCCCAACTGCAGGCAGAATTCACTGTTATGTAGAAACATGAATCAAATATTGCTGATCACAAAAGGTGGGAAGAAAGATTGAGGTGTTATGTTCAGTGTGTACAGCATTTAATCCAAACCTACTGGTAACATCTGTTATCTCGTATGTCCCCAGGTGTGGTCGTTATAACAATCCTGTTTAAATCCCTCGTTATGTCGCCAAGGGGTGTGGTCGTTATAACATCGTTATCTCGTTATGTCACATCTGTTACTCGTTATGTCGCCAGGTGTGGTCGTTATAACATCTGTTATCTCGTTATGTCGCCAGGTGTGGTCGTTATAACATCTGTTATCTCGTTATGTCGCCAGGTGTGGTCGTTATAACATCTGTTATCTCGTTATGTCGCCAGGTGTGGTCGTTATAACATCTGTTATCTCGTTATGTCCCCAGGTGTGGTCGTTATAACATCTGTTATCTCGTTATGTCCCCAGGTGTGGTCGTTATAACATCTGTTATCTCGTTATGTCGCCAGGTGTGGTCGTTATAACACCTGTTATCTCGTTATGTCGCCAGGTGTGGTCGTTATAACATCTTGTTATCTCGTTATGTCCCAGGTGTGGTCGTTATAACATCTGTTATCCTCGTTATGTCCCCAGGTGTGTCGTTATAACATCTGTTTTCTCGTTATGTCGCCAGGTGTGGTCGTTATAACATCTGTTATCTCGTTATTGTCCCCAGGTGTGGTCGTTATAACAACCTGTTATCTCGTTATGTCGGCCAGTGTGGTCGTTATAACATCTGTTATCTCGTTATGTCCCCAGGTGTGGTCGTTATAACATCTGTTATCTCGTTATGTCCCCAGGTGTGGTCGTTATAACATCTGTTATCTCGTTATGTCCCCAGGTGTGGTCGTTATAACACCTGTTATCTCGTTATGTCGCCAGGTGTGGTCGTTATAACATCTGTTATCTCGTTATGTCCCCAGGTGTGGTCGTTATAACATCTGTTATCTCGTTATGTCCCCAGGTGTCGTATGTAAAAGCCATTGACATCTGGATGGCGGTGTGCTTGCTGTTCGTCTTCTCGGCACTACTGGAATATGCCGCAGTGAACTTCATTGCCCGGCAACACAAGGAGCTCCTCCGCTTCAGGAGACGACGACGACACATGAAGGTACGTCCAGACATTTTGTTTTCATATGAGAAGCTTTTCATATGCACTTTTCTTTACAGAAATTGCTAATTGCTAACATTTTTTAAGTATAATAATTTTTTCTATGTAAAAGCTTGTAAAAAAGCTTGTCCTAAGATTATTATTTAAAGGACTGGTTTCTCAAGAAGACCTGGACAGGATTTTCCAAGTGTGTCACAGATCCATGGGAGGAGAAACAGGAGGGGTTTACAGGAAATGGTTTCCCTGGCCGGGACGAGGGTTTAGGTGTTTTGAGGATCAGAGCGTTACGCTTATCACCACAGCTCAGCGCGTGTCTTCCGATGCCCTGAACTAAGTGTGTCTACATGTGCACGTGTGGGCATGCACGTGTGTGTGTGTGCGTGCGTGCATGTGTGTGTGTGTGTGTCGGGGAGGGAGGGGGTGGGAGTAAAGCCAGATTTACCACGTGTGCCACGGAGCATCCTCCAGGGTCCCACAGTGGTTTACTGCAGCGGTCTGCCGCAAGACTTTAATATTTTAAAACAACAAAACAGTACTTTCAGTCACTGCGAGAATTCCCCCCGGGTGGCGAAACAGCCTCCTGTCTGTAACAACATAAAGCATCCCTGCAGGTCAGGGTATGGGGGTGGGAAGGGGAGATTCATCCCTGTTAACCGGGCCCCGGTGCAGTTTGTACTGAGTCCTCTCCCCTCCTCTCAGCTGCCTCTGAAACATTTAGCGGTGCTGTAATAGTACCCCAGCGCGGCACGGGATAGCCAGGGACTCGCAGCACATGAATGTTTGATTGGAAGACTATTGAGCGTGATTAGAGCGTGGGGCTGCAGAGCCGCCAGGCAGACTGGACTCATTATGTGTTCAGCGTGTCGGCGAGTGGTGGTTGAAACGGAATGAAAAGAAAAAAGAAAAAATCCCGGTACGACGACTTTTGTTTATGAAAATACATAATTAACAAGGAAAGCTGTGTTGTGTGCGTGTGTGGAAGAGATGTGGGAGAGAGAGAGAGGGGGGGAGAGAGAGGAATTAGAGAGAGAGAGAGAAGAAGAGGAGAGAGAGAGAGAGAGAGAGAGAGAGAGAGACAGAGCGTGTAGGTGTGCGTGTAGTTGTATATGTGTGTGTGTGTGTGTGTGAATCCGGCAGTATATGCGTGTGTGCTAATGCACGTGTTTATCTGCGTGTGGGTTTGAGCGCTCCTTGTTGTGCAACACCGCTACACCACAGAACCCTGCGTCGGTTCTCTGTCTCACAGCAGAAACAGATTGCATTGTGGGAGCAGGAGCCATGGACACACCTCTCCGGTGCTGCGTTCTCTGGGAGATTGTTGTAGCGGCTGTCTTCCTACTTGCCGCTGTGTTTTAACAGTTTAATCAATCAACTTAATCAATGCGTTTTATCAATCAGTTGAATCAATCAGTTTTATCTGTCCAGTAGACATATCATCTACAGGCTGGGCTATTGGAAAGCCAGTAAAACTGTCAGCACTGCAGCCAATAACGCTGCCAGACTCTAGCACGCGCACACACACACACACACACACACACACACAGTCACATACATGTGTGTGTGTGTGTGTTGTGTTTTATACGTGTGTTGTTTATAAATGTACGTGTCAGGGTGCTTGTGCATTTTTGGGAGAAATGTAGTATTTACTCATTAATTTAAGATTCTGTCATTCTGTGTGTGTGTGTGTGTGTGTGTGTGTGTGTGTGTGTTGGGGAGAGGACAAGAACACCGGTGGATGTTATTTTATATATATACAATCACAGTGGAGGCTCCCGTGGAAGGCTAGCGCTACAGTGTAACACAGCATGAGAAATACAAATGTGGTTTTATTTTGATTGTGTATGTTTGCATTAACAGTGTATGTTAGCGTTACGTCAAATCAGAGAAGGTTTTTCAGGGCCTGGATAGCAATAGATATATATGATATGGTATGGTACATTAGTATACTGGTATATTTGAGAGTTTTTGTGTCTCTCAACAGTATTTCATGTCATAAAGAATGCAGCCCTGCCTAACGGTTCCCTTTGAGTGAGAGTCAGAAAGGAAACAGAAGAGAAAAAAAAGATGTAATTCTTAAACGTTTACACTGCTTTGACAGTGTAAATGTTTATTTACCATGCAAATGAAGCTCCTCTGAATTGAAGTGAAAACAGCAACGCGGGAGAGGGAGAGCGGTAAAGCGGCAGCTAAAGAGAGCTGGAGAGAGAGAGTGGTAAAGCGCCAGTTAAAGAGAGCTGGAGAGAGAGAGGGTCTCTCTCCAGCTCTCTTTAACTGGCGCTTTACCACTCTCTCTCTCCAGCTCTCTTTAGCTGCCGCTTTACCGCTCTCCCTCTCCCGCGTTGCTGTTTTCACTTCAATTCAGAGGAGCTTCATTTGCATGGTAAATAAACATTTACACTGTCAAAGCAGTGTAAACGTTTAAGAATTACAATAATAATATCCTTTCTGACTCTCACTCAAAGGGAACCGTTAGGCAGGGCTGCATTCTTTATGACATGAAATACTGTTGAGAGACACAAAAACTCTCAAATATACCAGTATACTAATGTACCATACCATATCATATATATCTATTGCTATCCAGGCCCTGAAAAACCTTCTCTGATTTGACGTAACGCTAACATACACTGTTAATGCAAACATACACAATCAAAATAAAACCACATTTGTATTTCTCATGCTGTGTTACACTGTAACGGGAGCCTCCCCTGTGATTTAGGTAATATACCGGACCAGCCTCCCTGTGATTTAGTAAATACCGACCAGAGCCTCCCCTGTGATTTAGGTAATATACCGACAGAGCCTCCCCTGTGATTTAGGTAATATACCGACAGAGCCTCCCCTGTGATTTAGGTAATATACCGACAGAGCCTCCCCTGTGATTTAGGTAATATACCGACAGAGCCTCCCCTGTGATTTAGGTAATATACCGACAGAGCCTCCCCTGTGATTTAGGTAATATACCGACAGAGCCTCCCCTGTGATTTAGGTAATATACCGACAGAGCCTCCCCTGTGATTTAGGTAATATACCGACAGAGCCTCCCCTGTGATTAAGTAATATACCGACAGAGCCTCCCCTGTGATTGGGTAATACCTACAGTATCCCCTGTGATTGGTTAATGCATACGGAGGTAGCTTTAATTCCGCAAGACAAACTGGGCTTAGCAGTTTTCTAGGACGGTTCCTAGTGTGTCATCATCATGTTATGTTTGACCAGTGGCGGCTGGTAATAAAAAATGTTGGGGGGGGGGGGGGGCGCAAAAAAAAATCTGCATTTGCATCAATGACTCACCCACACGATGGCTTCCAAGTAACTTTCCTCCCTAGGCCATGGCTGGCTTGGTTGGTCTGGGTCATGGCCTTGTCAAGTTGGTCAGTCTGGTCAGTCTGCGTAGTCTAAGTCACCCCCACACAAGCAACACAACACACACTACAGATGTCTAACTCTTAATAAAACTTAATAACACACACATTCATTTCCCACCCATATCCTTTGCCCCCAGAATTGTCCAATCACATCAGAATGTGAACACGAAAACAATACCGATTCGCTGCCAATAAAAGTGGGAGTGTCCGGGGTGCAGTTCTCTGCAACTTGTGGTAAAATCTGAAGCTGCCAATCAGAGAGCAGCTTCAGGTCACGTTCTTGTCAAAAGTTTACTGACTCCCATACACGGAAGTAACATAAGTACGTATTGTATTGACACAAAAATAAACGAAAAAACTATTTAGACTACCATGCTGGTGCATTGTACAAGTAAACAAGTTTATATAATAATCATTTCTTATTATCTAATTAATTTATGTAAAGTTTTTAAGAAGCCACTGTGACAACAGTGACTGCAAATCTAAAGCCATCCGTGTCATGCAGGATTGAACCTACAGTCCCCAATCGTGGAATTGAGTGCAATACGGTTCAGTGTATAATGTGTACCTCTGTTTGCTAGGTATGGATCGGTTTGTGAGGTCCTGTATTGGTGGAGTCTGGATCTGTTTGTGGTATCTGGATCGTTTTGTTAGATTTGTGTCTGGTTGTCAGGTCTCTGTTTGTGAGGTCCTGTGTCTTGTGAGGTGTGCATTGGATTTTCAGGTCATAATGTCTGTCTGATGGGTCTGTATCTATTAGTTAAGGTCTCTGTATACTTCTTCTGAAATGCGCCGAAAACCGGATCCCGACGCTTCTGTTGGGTTCTTTTTGTTCGTTTGGAGGAGGAGGAGGCCTGCGCCAGATCTGTTGATGGACAGCCTCCTATACTCCTCCCCAATATCTGCCAGTTCTGTGGAACTATACAAGGTAAAGTCGAATACGGGCGTCCGATTTGTTCTGATCTCAGAACACTTCTGAAGGAGCATACAGAGGCCTTTAGGTCTGCATCTGTTAGAGGGTTTGGTATATGTATGTGTTTGTATCTGTATGTGTTTGTATCTGTATGTGTTTGTATCTGTATGTGTTTGTATCTGTATCTGTATGTGTTTGTATCTGTATCTGTATGTGTTTGTATCTGTATGTGAGGTCTGTGTTTGTTAGTGAGGTCTGAGTGATGTCAGGGTGGGTTTGGTTGGTGGGTATTTGTTAGGTCTCGTTCTGCCTCAGGACACATTGGTTGTGGGGTCTGTGGGGGTATTGGAGTTTGTGAGCCAGGCCCCAGAAGGGGAGGGTGGGCTCCATTGCAGTGCAGGTCGCTGCTGCAGCCGTCCTGCCGGTTGTGCTGATTTCTGTGGTTTCACTCTAATGTTGTATTGATCGTTAGTGTCACCGATCATCCAGAGAGAAGGGTGGGGAGACAGAGAGAGAGCGAGAGAGACAGAGAGACGGCTAAACGAAGAGAGGGGGCAGAGTGTGTTAGTATCTTCTGCAGTGTTGAGTTCAGATACCTGTCTCATTAAAAAGACGGAGTGAGAAGGCATCAAACAGATGAAGGCTATGATTGAATGGGGGGGAGAGAGAGAGAGAGAGGGGGGATATGTCCATATCCATATGTAGTCGACAGGCTTACCCCTGGTGCTGGAGGGGGATGTGGTGTAACACCACCCCCTGCTGGTGGAGGGACGCCACTGCAGCAAGGTCAGATCAATTGTAGCACCACTCATGTTTAAAGGGGAACTTATCAACCCACATTCACTTCAATGTGGGTTGCATACGCAAATGAACAATGTTTATCTTTCCTATCACTACTTTTGTCTGCCGACACATTTTGAGAGAGAGAGAGAGAGAGAGAGAGAGAGAGAGAGAGAGAGAGAGAGAGAGAGAGAGAGAGAGAGAGAGGAGAGAGATGAGAGAGAGAGAGAGAGAGAGAGAGAGAGAGAGAGAGAGAATAGCCTCGCCATCGAAAAAGGCAGACACAGGCAGACCTGGCTGCCCAGAGAGGAGAGGCTGTGCTCGCACTGCAGTCTGGGGGCTATAGAGACAGAGCTGCACTTCCTATCCCAGTGTACTAAATATATTGAAATTAGAGAGGCCTCATACA